>ML677401.1:16453892-16507096 GCA_007922305.1 Dermatemys mawii
CCCCCCCCCCCCCATCACGCGTGAGCTAAGGAGACGCGATGCAGTGATTTGCGCCTCACTCGACGACGCGGAGCAGCCCTGTTCCTCGCCCTAGGGCTGGTGACAATGTAAACGCCGGTCAGTGCAGCGGGGAGCGCAGCACCGGGCCCTCCCTGGGGCGCTACTGCGAAGACAGGCGTCGTGAACGGCTCACTCGTGAGAAGAGCCTGGCCTTATCCCACCTTCCCTCGGCCCCAGGCTCCGCTCCAGCCAGGCGGGGCTCCGCTGCGGGCTCGGCATTGCTGCGGCACGTCCTGAGCGCCTGCACAAGCCGCAGTCGGGGCCGGGGCCGGGGCCGGGGCCGCTCCGCGCGCCCCAAGCCGCGGGGGTGGAGGGCGCTCAGAGGCGGCGCAGGGTGGCAGGGGCGGGGGGAGGACTGTGGGGTGTCTCCCTCACGGCGGAGGCCCCGCTCTCTATGGCTGCTCCCAGTAGCTCGTCTAGCCCGCGGTTCCGGCTGCCTCGCTAGCCTGGGAGGACCAGATGCTCGCACGGGTCCTGTGGCGGGAGAGGGAGCGAGCGGATCTCTTCGGCGGAGACCGGACCCGAGGGCAGAGCCTCGCCGCACGCGGCGCCCTTCCACCCGGAGCTCCTTGACATGGAGAAGGCCGGGGTGCCCCCTCAGCGCCTAATTGGTTCCAGGTGTGTGGCGCCACGCCCCTCGGAGGTAGCCCCGCCCGTGGACACGCCCCCACAGGTTAGACCCGCGCGCCTTCCTTAGGGCAGCCAGTCGCTGCCAGTGGGCGTGAGCTAGACCCGGGGAGTCCCTTGGACTCCGAAAGGCATCTGCCCTGGCTGCTTGGGGCTGGCGTAGCCCTGTGTGCAGGGCCCCTCCCTGAGCCGGGGGGGGTTGGAGGCAGTGACATCACATGTTGCTGTTGCTCACGTCCGCCTGCCATTAGCAATTGTCTCGTCTCTCACCCATCTCATGACTTTGAACAGTCCAAACCAATTTATATGTGAGGTTGCAGGTGGGCTAACTGCCCACAGCTGAGGAAAATTATGGATGAAACTGGGGCGGGGAGGGAATCATATAGCATTGGGAGTAGGTTAAGTGGAGTTTATGGCGGTGCTGGGACAATTTTTAGGGTGGGGGTGCTGATGGAAAGTCTGTACAGGTATTTGGTGTTTGTTATTACTACTTCAAGCCAGGGGGTGCAGCAGTAGCTTTAGTTCCAGCACCACTCAGGTTGGCAAAAAGCCACAATTTCAAATTAGGCCAACTTTGATTAAAAACCCATTGTGGTTAAAAAGCAATGCGCAGGTGTAACCCCCACACCTCCTGGGTGTGGTGTTCTGTCCTATCTAGTGGCACCGAGACTACAGGCATGGGCAAACTTTTTGGCCCAAGGGCCACACTGGGGGTGCAAAATTGTATGGAGGACTGAGTAGGGAAGGCTGTGCCTCCCGAAACAGCCTGGCCCTGCCCGCACCCCCCCCCCCTCTGACCCCCACCCACTTCCCACTTCCGATTGCCCCCCTCAGAGGCCTCAACCCATCCACACACACACACACACCCCGCTCTTTTTCCCCTAGCTGCCCCCTCCAGAGACCCTCCCCCCATGATCCCACCCTGTATCTAAGCTCCCCCCCAACTCCTTGTCCCCTGACTGCCCCCTCCACGACCTCACCAGCTTCCTATCCCCTGATGGCCCCAAATCCTAGCCACACCCCTGACCCCCTGCCAGACCTCCAGGATTCCCACACCCTAACACCCCCCCATTCCCTATCCCCTCACCCCCGCAGAACCTCTGCCCCACCCTTCTCCCTGACCACCCCCCACAGGCTCCTCCCCTACCATGCCACTCAGAAGAGCAGGTCTGGCTGCCACACAGCACATGGAGCTAGACACACTGCCTTGCAGGGGCATGCAGCCCCGCGCTCTTACCATGCTGCTCAGAGCAGCAGGAGTGCGCAGCCCTGCTGGATCCAGCTATGCTGCAGTGCTGCCCGTGTGGCACGCTGAGGCTCGGGGGAGGGAGGGAGGCGAGACAGGGGCCAGGGGAGCCTCCCTGGCTGGGAGCTCAGGGGCCAGGCAGGACAGTCCCAAGGGCCATAGTTTGCCCATCCCTGACTTAGAGAGAGAGGCGCTCCAGACACTCCAGGTTTGATTCTCCTTCCCGGCCCCCGACAACTGGGGTCTGTCAGTGTTATGAGTCGGGGCTGGTCCGAGATTTCAACTGGGAAGAGTCTGAAGTTCGAGATAGTTTACCATAGACTCTCTGTGGATAGATATTGCATGCTTGTAACAGTAAGAATATACGATTGATTACCTTATCAGGATAGGGATGGTGATAGTGAGATGCTCAGGAGATTAGAGAGACTACAAAAACAGAAATACAGTAATAATGGGGGATTAAAATATCCCATATTGACTGGGTACATGTCATCTCAAGATGGGATGCATGCAGAGATAAAATTTCTGGACACCCTTAATTACTTCTCAGAGCAGGTAGCACTGGAACCCACACTGGGTGATGCAATTCTGAATTTAGGCCTAAATGGAACACAGGATCTCATCCAAGAGGTGGCTATAACTGCACCACTTGATAATAGTAACCATAGTGTGATTAAATTTGACATCTTTGCAGGGGGGATGGGAGGGAAATATCAAAGAAACCCCACCAAAGGAGAGTTAAACTCAAAAAGGGGAATGGCACAACAATGAGAGAGCTAGTTAAAATTAAAAGGAACAGTCACAGCAGTGAAATGCCTGCACGCTGCATGGAAACTATTTAAAAATCATAACAGAGGCTCAAAATAAATGTAATACCCAAAATAATAATAATATTAATAATAAAAATAGTTAAGGGACAAAAAACTCACAGAGTAAACAGCATAGTGAAAGGGTTGATTAGAGACAAAAAAGGCACCCTTTAGAAAATGGAAGTCAAATAGTACTGAGGAAAATAGAAATGACCATAAACTCTGGCAAGTCAAATGTAAAAATATGATTAGGTAGCCCAACATAAAATTTGAAGAGCAACTAGCAAAAAACACAATGTTTTAAGTACATCAAAAAGAAGGAAGCCTGCTATTCAATCAGTGAGTCCACTGGACAATGAAAATGCCAACGGAGCATTCAGAGAAGACTAGACCATTGCAGGGAAGCTAAATTAGTTCTTTATATCAGTCTCTCCACTTCAGAATTCTTGGGTGAATACCATCTGCTCCTGGTGACTTATTACTGTTTAGTTTATCAGTTTGTTCCAAAACCTCCTCTAATGACACCTCAATCTGGGATAGTTCTCCAGATTTGTCACATAAAAAGAATGGTTCAGATTTGGGAATCTCCCTCACATCCTCAAATGTGAAGACCATTGCAAAGAATTTAGTTTCTGTGCAATGGCCTTATCGTCCTTGAGTGCTCCTTTAGCATCTCAATTGTCCAGTGGCCCCACTGATTGTTTAGCAGGCTTTCTGCTTCTGATGTACTTTAAAACATTTTTGCTATTACTTTTTGAGTCTTTAGCTAGCTGTTTAAATTCTTTTTTGGCCTTCCTAATTATATTTTTACACTTCATTTGCCAGAGTGTATGCTCCTATTTTTCTCACTAAGATTTAACTTTCATTTTTTAAAGGATGCCTTTTTGCCTCTCACTGCTTCTTTTACTTTGTTGTTTAGCCACTATGGCTCTTTTTTTTGTTTTCTTACTATGTTTTTTAATTTGGGGTATACATTTAAGTTGAGCCTCTATTATGGTGTCTTTAAAAAGTTTCCATGCAGCTTGCAGGGATTTAACTTTTGGTGCTGTACCTTTTAATTTATGTTTATGTAACTTCCTCATTTTTGTGTAGTTCCCCTTCCTGAAGTTAAATGCTACAATGTTGGGCTGCTGTGGTGTTTTCCCCACCAGAGGGATGTTTAATTTAATTATATTATGGTCATTATTACAAGCAGTCCTCTTTGACCTGATCCTCTGCTCTACTTAGGACTAAATCAAGAATTGACTCTCCTCATCTGAGTTCCAGGACTAGGGTTAGGGTTTTCCTAAGAAGCAGTCATTTAAGGTATCCAGAAACTTTATCTCTGCATCCTGTTCTGAGGTCATATGTGCCCAGTCAATGTGGGAATAGTTGAAATCCCCCCATTATTATTGAGGTTTTTTATTGTAATAGCCGCTCTAATCTCCCTGAGCATTTCACAGTCACTGTCACCATCCTGGTCTGTATCGGGGGGGTAGTAGCCGTGTTATTCTGGATCTGCAAAAGCGACAAAGAGTCTTGTAGCACCTTATAGACTAATAGATTTTAGGGATCATGAGCTTTTGTGAGCTAAGACCCACTTCATCAGATGAATGTTGTGGAAATCTCCAGAGGCAGGTATAAATAGCAGGCAAGAAAGCAAGGTAAATTCAATCAGGGGGGTGAAGCCCACTTCCAGCAGGTGATCTGCCAGTCCTCGCCTACATACGACCTGCCAACCTGAAGCAGATTCTCATACACTGCACCATAGCAACTCTAACTCAGGCACCAATCCATGCAACAAACTTTGATGCCAACTCTGCCCACATATCTACACCAGCAACACTATCACAGGACCTAACCAGATCAGCCACACCATCACTGGTTCATTCACCTGCACTTCTACCAATATAATATATGTCATCATGTGCCAGCAATGCCCCTCTGCTATGTACATCGGCCAAACTGGACAATCCCTACATAAAAGGATAAATGGACACATATCAGATATTAGGAATGGCAATATACAAAAGCCTGTAGGAGAGCACTTTAACCTGTCTAGACATACAATAGCAGACCTCAAAACAGCCATCCTTCAGCAAAAAAACTTCAAGACCAGACTTCAAAGAGAAACTGCTGAGCTCCAGTTCATCTGCAAATTCGACACCATCAGGTCTGGACTCAATATTGACTGTGAATGGCTCGCCAATTACAAAAGCAGTGTCTCCTCTCTGGGTGTTCACACCTCCAGATCACCTGCTAGAAATGGGCTTCACCCCCCTGATTGAATTTACCTTTTTTTCTTGCCTGCTATTTATGCCTGCCTCTGGAGATTTCCACAACATTCATCTGATGAAGTGGGTCTTAGCCCACAAAAGCTCATGATCCCTAAAATCTGTTAGTCTATAAGACTCTTTGTTGCTTTTGCACATCCTGGTCAGGTGATTGATAATATATCCCCATTGCTATATTCTTATTATTAGAGCATGGATTTAGCATCCATAGAGGTGCTATGGTACAGTTTGGTTCATTTAAGATTTTTACTTTATTTGATTCTATGCTTTCTTTCACATATAGTGCCACTCCCCCACCAGCACGACCTGTTCTGACCATCCAACATATTTTGTACCCTGGTGTGACGTTCTTCTCTGGGGTTATCTGGACTGGTGATCTGCTAGGTCACTCCAATCCTTGACTCTGGGAGCCAGCCTTAGCATGCACTACTGTGAGAACGCCCACTCCTGGACTGTTCATGCACAGCTTCTGGCATGTAAGCCGCTCCTACCTGCTTGCAACCGAATGACATTAGCCCATATCTCTGGTCCCAGACGCAACCCTAGGAACCTCCATCTTGCAGTGTCCAGTTACACCTGCTGGACGCCGCAAGCTTATATAAGTTAATCAGTTTAACAAAGAAATTTATATGTACCAGGCTTCTTATCCCAAAAGATTTGTTAACTATAAAGATAGATTTTTAGTGATTACAGAACAGTTCAGGTTTGGTGAAATGAAATAAAAGCAAAACGCATTCTAAACTGATCTTAACACTTTCAATGTCCTTACAAACTTAGACGCTTCTCACCACAGGCTGGCTGCTCTTCAGCCAGAGTTTCCCCTTTGATCAGCACTTCAGTTACTTGGTGGTGGTGAAAACAACGAGGAGTACTTGTGGCACCTTAGAGACTAACAAATTTATTTGGGCATAAGCTTTCGTGGGCTAAAACCCACTTCATCAGATGCATGGAGTGGAAAATACAGTAGTAAGATATATATACAGAGTACATGAAAAGATGGGGATTGCCTTTCCAATTCTTACCAACCCCAATCTTTTTATGTATACTGTATATATATATATATATTTATATATATATATATATACATTGACCTACTGTATTTTCTACTCCATAAATCTGATGAAGTGGGTCATGTCAAGTCTGAATCCCCACTTTGTCACTCTAAGTGCAGAAGTGGGGGGGCCACAAGGATTTTAAAAATTAATACTTGCTACGCCAGGTTTGTATTAAACTCCCAAGCTTACAGCTTTTCTCTGACCTTAACTTGGTAAATGCTGCCACCACCCAAATGCAAACCTCCCCCCAGCCCCCGAACCCTTTGAACCCAGGAAGGAGCACTTGGGAATTCCTCCCTAGGGGATACCCTCAAGCCCTTTCATCACCACCCCTACCAGGAAAGAGCTGAGAAAGAAAACAGAGGAACTTAGTTGTGGCTAATCAAACAACATGCACAAACCTCTTAGGACACCAAAAATCCAATCCTGTTCTTAAAAAAGGTAACTTTTATTAAAAAGAAAAAGAAAAAAGAATTACATCTGGAACTTAGGCTTTTGCTAGATTTTAAAAGAGCAATTCCAAAAACCAAGCACCCAAAATAGTGTTCTTGGGGGAGTTCATCTTAAAGATTACAAGCAGGGCCGGATTAACTTTTTGTGGGTCTGGACCCAAACATATTTGTGGGCCCCCATGTGATTGTGATGGGCCCCTTCCAAGTGTGAGCCTACTGTGACAGCACCATTGCTGCTACAGTAAATGTGGTAGTGCCGGGATGGGGATGAAAACATTTATTCAAAAACAAAATAAGATATTTGAAGTCACACTGAGACCTCCACTCAGCCCATAAAAAACAAACTGGGCTAACATCAATGTACCCAGAATACCATTGAATTTGGTTTGTATGGGAGGCGATTGTGTGAGTTTTGTCTTTTTTCTTTAAACACTGATGGCCTGCTTGCGGCCCTGAACACAAGTGCTTAATTAGCAGACGTATGAGCCATATTAAGGCCGGATGTAGCAGTCAATAGTGTCGCACCCGCATGTCCCCACCACCACCACCTTCTCCTCCCCGCAAAGTTATATTTTGTAAATACAGTTTTTGAAAGTAGCATTTTCGACTTTGATACAATCATATGTACAAATCTTTGGGGTGGAGTGTCAGGTGACCAGATGTCCCAATTTTATAGGGACAGTCCCATTTTTTGGGTCTTTTTCTTATATAGGCTCGTATTACCCCCCCATTCCCTGGCCATATTTTTCACACTTGCTGTCTGGTCACCCTAGCGAAGTGTGAGGAGGCAAATTGCTGGTGCCCATCTTTTGCAGGGAGAAAGGGCCACATACACACGCTTTACCACAAAAGCTGCCATGATCCAGCCTTAAGCTCCTACCGCAATCCAGTCTCAAGCTCCTACCCCAATCTTCACACCTGGATTTTTCCCACAATGTCTCCTACTGTCCTCACCCCACACAACTAATCCCCTAACAAAGGCTCTCCTCAATCTCTCTGCTACTTCTCCCCTGCCACAATTTCACCCCAACGCTGTCACCTCCCTCTCTTCTGCTACCCCACATCACACACTGAGCCACCCCTCCACCTTCAACCCAGACTCTCCCCTCCCTCCGTCTTCCCCCTCTCACACCAACCCCCACCTTAACTCCCTGCTTCTCCTGCACACACACCCCGACAGAGGCACCACCAGCTCCCCATCACACCCCCAACATGCCCCACAACTGCCCCTTTCTCCCAGAAGTACGCTGCACACACACCCCCTCCCCAGAGTGCGGTGGGGGGGGGCAGTTTCTGGGCATTTGCACTGGCAGGGGGTGCAGCAGCCAGCACTAACAAGCCTTACTGCCCCCGCCCCCCCCATGCTCCCAGGGACCACAGACAACCAACCCCCACTCTGAAATGCAGGGTTGAAACAGTGCTCAGGAGTCCCCAGGCATTACGTTTGTTGGGGGGGGCTGCTCCCACCACCCCAGGATAGTGGGGCAGACTCAGAGATGTAGAAAGCCAGGCGCTCCAAGGGGGAGGTGAGCGCAGCAGGATTAGCATCGAGAACCCTTTCTCTGCACCAGACCATTTCCTTGCCTGGGTTCTCTTTTTGGTCTGCTCCGACCACTTCAGCCTGGGTGGCTGGTAGCATTGCGCGGGGCATTCTGGGACTAGTAGTGCAGCTGGCAGTATAGATCCCAGGGTCCCAGTGGAACACAGTGGTGTGCAAACTACAACTCCCAGCACACTCTGCAACACTCAGTCCCTTTTGCACCTGTGCACTGCGCTCCCTAGGCTGCTGAGTGTTTCAGCTGGCGCTCGGAAGCAGGGGCGGCTCTAGGGTTTTTGTCGCCCCAAGCGCAGCAGTCAGGTGGCGTTTGACGGCACACCTGCGGGCACTCCACTGGCCCTGGCGCTTCGGTGGGAGGTCCGCAGATCCAGTGGCTTTGGTTTACCCGCCGCCGAATCCATGGCATCTGCAGACCTCCCGCAGCCATGCTGCTGAAGTCCTCATGATTGCTGACCTGAGAGCCACCGTCAGGCCGCCCCCTGCTACTTGCCGCCCCCGGCACTTAAAGCTGATAAAGTCATTGCGGAGAAACTAAATTAATTCTTTGCTTCGGTCGTCACGGCTGAGGACGTTAGCGAGATTCCCAAACCTGAGCTCTCTTTTGTAGGCGACAAATCTGAGGAATTGTCACAGATTGAAGTGTCACTAGAGGAGGTTTTGGAACTAATTGATAAACTTAACTGTAACAAGTCACCGGGACCAGATGGCATTCACCCAAGAGTTCTGAAAGAACTCAAAATTGAAATTGCGGAACTATTAATTAGGGTTTGTAACCTGTCCTTTAAATCCACTTCTGTACCCAATGACTGGAAGATAGCTAAAGTAATGCCAATATTTAAAAAGGAGTCTAGAGGTGATCCTGGCAATTAAAGACTGGTAAGTCTAACGTCCGTACCGGGCAAATTAGTTGAAACAATAGTAAAGAATAAAATTTTCGTCAGGCACATAGAAGAACATAAATTGTTGGACAAAAGTCAGCATGGTTTCTGTAAAGGGAAATCATGTCTTACTAATCTATTAGAGTTCTTTGAAGGGGTCAACAAACATGTGGACAAGGGGGAATCCAGTGGATGTAGTGTACTTAGATTTCCAGAAATCCTTTGACAAGGTCCCTCACCAAAGGCTCTTACATAAATTAACTTGCCATGGGATAAGAGGGAAGATCCTTTCATGGATTGAGAACTGGTTAAAAGACAGGGAACAAAGGGTAGGAATAAATGGTAAATTTTCAGAATGGAGAGGGGTAACTAGTGGTGTTCCCCAAGGGTCAGTCGTAGGACCAATCCTATTCAACTTATTCATCAATGATTTGGAGAAAGGGGTAAACAGTGAGGTGGCAAAGTTTGCAGATGATACTAAACTGCTCAAAATAGTTAAGACCCAAGCAGACTGTGAAGAACTTCAAAAAGATCTCATGAAACTAAATGATTGGGGAACAAAATGACAAATTAAATTTAATGTGGATAAATGTAAAGTAATGCGCTTTGGAAAAAATAACCCCAACTATACATACAATATGATGGGGGCTAATTTAGCTACAACTAATCTGGAAAAAGATCTTGGAGTCATCGTGGATAGCTCTCTGAAGATGTTCATGCAGTGTGCAGCGGCAGTCAAAAAAGCAAACAGGATGTTAGGAATCATTAAAAAAGGGATAGAGAATAAGCTGGAGAGTATCTTATTGCCTTTATACAAATCCATGGTGCGCCCACATCTTGAATACTGTGTACAAATGTGGTCTCATCTCAAAAAGGATATACTGGCATTAGAAAAGGTTCAGAGAAGGGCAACTAAAATGATTAGGGGATTGGAATGGGTCCCATACGAGGAGAGATTACAGAGGCTAGGACTTTTTAGCTTGGAAAAAAGGAGACTAAGGGGGGATATGATAGAGATATATAAAATTATGAGTGACGTGGAGAAAGTGAATAAGGAAAAGTTATTTCCTTGTTCCCATAATAGAAGAACTAGGGGCCACCCACTGAAATTAGTGGGCAGCAAGTTTAAAACAAATAAAAGGAAGTTCTTCTTCACACATGCACAGTGAACCTGTGGAACTCCTTGCCTGAGGAGGCTGTGAAGGCTAGCACTATTACAGGGTTTAAAAGAGAACTGGATAAATTCATGGAGGTTAAGTCCATTAATGGCTATTAGCCAGGCTGGGTAAGGAATGATGTCCCTAGCCTCTGTCTGTCAGAGCGGGGTGATAGATGGCAGGAGAGAGATCACTTGATCTTTACCTGTTAGGTTCACTCACTCCAGGGCACCTGGCATTGGCCACTGTCGGTAGACAGGATACTGGGCTAGATGGACCTTTGATCTGATCCAGTACGGCCTCTCTTATGTTCTTAGGCACGCGCTTGCTTCACTGGTGCCTGGAACTAGCCTTGCTGGGAAGTTGCTGACTCTTCACATTGCTGGGCTGTGGCCCAGGCAGGATTAACCCTTTGTGGGCCCTTTCCAAGTGTGGGCTTGGCGCCACCAGAGCCATTGTAAATCCAGTACTGGTTACAAGCAAACAAAAGCATCTGGGGTTAGCCCAGAGGAGATCCGTAAGCCAAAATAAAAAATAAACCCGATTGTGTCTGACTAAACATTCCCTATCCAAATAAGTTCTTCTAGGTATGGAAAATGAATTTTAATACTTGGTTCGAGCTTACAGAGCATCGCTGCTCTGACCCTGCAGCCCAGAGAACAACAGATAAAGGGAAAGTTTCTTTTCCCATTTTAAAAAGTTTATAGAATCTCAGGGTTGGAAGGGACCTCAGGAGGTATCTAGTCCAACCTTCTGCTCAAAGCAGGTTCAATTCCCAACTAAATCTACCTCCCATTGGCTCTTTTGGTCAGGTGTCCACTCCTTTTCTTTTACCTGTGGGCTTGTTAACTCTTTACAGGTAAGGGAAGCAGAGAACAGACCAAGAGGGATTTTTACAGCTAACTGGCTGGCTTGGTGTCCATCAAAGGGAGCTACTCCCCACTGCTTTCATGTATCACATTAACAATTAAGAACGAATAATGCACAATCTGCACCTGTATTGTTCCCCCCTTAATCTACTCAACTTTCACCAGCATTATTTTTGCACATAATTTAGGTGAAATGTTATACTTTAACTCAGTCAAAGTCTTTTCATTCTAAAAAATCTCAATTTTGGGGAGGGGAGAGTCACTTTTTATATAGGGGCCTTTCTGCTATTAGGGTAATAACTTCTGATCACACCATCACTAAAATGTTGCAGGCTGAGATGTTTTTAATTTGTGGCTATTCTAAACATGCATGTATACTGTTTGAGCACTTTTGTCTGTGGACTCAGGGTATTTTACACATATACTAGGAGGCCCAAATGGGTCTTAGAGCTGTACTTTGCTGTTGTGTAGGCAAGGTCTAAGAGTATCAAACTGTCACAGTACCTCTTAAGACATATACAGCTTGTATGTTTCCACATACAGTTCAAGTTATTTACCTTTTTGTACTTTTCATTGTCTGTTTCTTTAGATTATGAATATCAATAAACATTTAATCTATCTATACTGAAAGAAAGAAATAATGTCCATTCATTCCTGTTGGGCTGTCCCTATACCCATACTGTACATGCTCTCATAGTTTTAAGTGGGTTGTGTTAATTTTATTATGAAGTAATTATTTTCACAGCTGAGCACAAGGGTGTGACGGGTTGGGATCACAGAAACTCCCTTAGGAGCTGCCACCCGATGTGCCAAGGCTACTCCTGCCTCTGTTTTCCTGCCCAAACAGCTTGAGACCTCAACACACTACCTGATTTGAGTCAGACTCACTAACCTGCTGCAGAACCAGACCCAGATCTGAGCCACAGTCCGCCAACAGTTATGGGCTTGCCTGGAAACAAATTAGGAAGTATTCTTGCCTCTAGCACTCAGATGCTCAACTCCCAAAGGGGTCAAACCCTGAATAAATCCGTTTTACCCTATATAAAGCTTATACAGAGCAAACTTAGATTGTTCGCCCTCTATAACAATGATAGAGATATGCACAGCTGTTTGCCTTCCCCTCCACCCAAGTACCAACACGTACTCCAGGTTAATTAATAAGTAAAAAGTGATTTTAATAAAGACAGGCAGTAGGATTTAAGTGGTTCCAAGCAGTAACAGAAAGAACAAAGTGAATTACCAAATAAAATAAAATAGAGCACACAGATCTAACACTAATACAGTAAAAAGCCTCACTCTCAGATTTCAGTGAATTTCTTCTTTCAGACTAATCTCCTTGTCAGTCTGGGTCCAGCTATCACTCACACACCCCCTGCAGTCACTGTCCTTTATTCCAGTTTCCTCTAAGTATCCTTGTGGAGGTGGAGAGGCTGTTCTTTGAGCCAGATGAAGACAAAATGAAGGGGTCTCTCCAAGGTTTATATAGACTTCCTCTTGTGGGTGGAGCCCCCCCCCTTCCTATGCAGAGTCCAGTTGTAAAATGGAGTTTCAGAGCCACATGGACCAGTCACATGTCTCTCCAAGATTCAGTTTCTGACCAGCCAGGCCACATTCCTGGGGAAGCTCGGGTGTGGATGGGCGTCTACAAAGTTCATTGTTAGCTTGATCGGGCATTTACTGAGAATAGTTTTTTCTCAGACAGCTGCCCAGCAGCTTTCCAAAGTCTACTTACAACTGACCAAGCACATAGCCAATATTCATAACTTTGACTACAAAACTGACACATACATACAAATAGAATGAACAAATCCAGCAGATCATTACCTTTACATAGATATGTTACATGGCATATGTATAAAAGCATATCCAGTTGTAGCTACACACATCTATAGGCACCCCTCCCATAAAGCCTTATGGGGTACATTGTCATAAAGGGTAAGTCTGTAAAAATCCGTAAAAGTAAGGTAAGTCTGTAAAAATGCAGATACACTCTTTGAGCATGCAAACTGAGTAAAGTGCACTTGCAAATGATCTGGAGGATAGCGTGGACTGCACCCTCAGCAAGTTTGCAGATGACACTAAACTGTGTGGAATGGTAGATAGGATGGAGGGTAGGGATAGGATACAGAGGGACCTAGACAAATTAGAGGACTGGGCCAAAAGAAAGTTGATGAGGTTCAACAAGGACAAGTGCAGAGTCCTGCACTTAGGATGGAAGAATCCCATGCACTGCTACAGACTAGGGACCAAATGGCTAGGCAGCAGTTCTGCAGAAAAGGACCTAGGGGTTACAGTGGGTGAGAAGCTGGATATGAGTCAACAGTGTGCCCTTATTGCCAGGAAAGCTAACAGCATTTTGGGCTGTATAAGTAGGGGCATTGCCAGCAGATCAAGGGATGTAATCGTTCCCCTGTATTTCACATCGGTGAGGCCTCATCTGAAATACAGTGTCCAGTTTGGGGGGCCCACCCTACAAGAAGGATGTGGAAAAATTGGAAAGAGTCCAGAGGAGGGCAACAAAAATGATTAGGGGCCTGGAGCACATGACTTATGAGGAGAGGCTGAGAGAACTGGGATGGTTTAGTCTACAGAAGAGAAGACTGAGGGAAGACTTGATAGCTGCTTTCAACTACCTGAAAGGGGGTTCCAAAGAGGATGGATCTAGACTGTTCTCAGTGGTACCAGATGAGAGAACAAGGCGTAATGGTCTCAAGTTGCAGTGGGGAAGGTTTAAGTTGGATATTAGGAAAAACTTTTTCACTAGGCGGGTGGTAAAGCACTTGAATGGGTTACCCAGGGAGGTGGTAGAATCTCCTTCCTTAGAGGTTTCTAAGGTCAGGCTTGACAAAGCCCTGGCTGGGATGATTTAGTTGGGGATTGGTCCTGCTTCGAACAGGGGGTTGACTAGATGACCTCCTGAGGTCCTTTCCAACCCTGATATTCTGAGAGTCAAATGGATACTGGGGCCTACAGTTGCTTCAAGGTTTTAAGAAAAAAGGTGTGATGTTGTAGCCATATTTGTGTGTGTACATCCTGTGTGCCCAGCTGTGAGAATGTGTCCATAAAGTCTGTGCAAGGTTTTTACCCATTCAAGGCCAGTATTAGCCATAAACCTGTACATCAGAGGGGAGACTTTATCCCTAATTAGTTGTCATTCATACTTCCGTCTACCTTTGTTTTATAGTTTTAGGAATGACTGACAATGTTTTGCTCTCTTTAATGGGCAAGA
Organism: Dermatemys mawii; assembly: GCA_007922305.1. Taxonomy (NCBI): domain Eukaryota; kingdom Metazoa; phylum Chordata; order Testudines; family Dermatemydidae; genus Dermatemys; species Dermatemys mawii. The sequence continues at coordinate 16,468,106 of ML677401.1, forward strand.
TTTCTTCTTGTAATCAACTTTTTGTCCATTTCAGGGTCAAAGTTACTGATCCCATGGCAACTGATGTTTCTAATAGTCCAAGACTGTGACTTTGACCAGACTTCATTCAGTTCTGGCAAATTGAGTGAACTCAGGATGTCAGCCAAGACTTTCTGGGGGATTCTTGCTCTGCTCCGATTTTTTTGGTGTCTTCTTCCTCAGACAGGTTACCTTCATCCTGATGAATTCTTCCAATCACCTGAAGTCATGGCAGGTAAATTTTCCTGCCTTTGTTCATGGTTATTTTTAGAAACCCAATTTATATTAATTCTCTACATTCTAGTGGTTTAAGTAGGAAACATTGCATTAGTCACATTATCAGATGTAAAAGGGCAGCATTGTTGAGCAGTTGGCTGTCCCTTTGTTGAGCAGATAACTGAATCTCTCTGCTTCAGTTGTCCCATCTGTAACATTAGAATAATATAGTACTTGCTGCCTCACCAGGACAATATAGTCTGAGGATAAAATCATTAATGTTTGTAAAGTATGTAATTGTACAGCTGGATGCTGATTGGTATATTGTGCTATTCTTATTATGTGAGAATGGTTACAAACACAACAGTCCCCAGGTGGCCGCCTATACTGGTCTTCAAGCAGAAAATCTGCCTATTGCTCCTAAAACCTCCAAAGTGGAGCACAGGATCTGGTCCAAGAGGTGAATATAGCTGAACTGCTTGATAGTGTAATTTAATTTAACATCCTCATGGGGGGCAAAATACTAAAGAAGCCCACCACAGTAGAACTTAACTTCAAAAAGGGGAACTACATAAAAAAAGAGAAGCTAGTTAAACAGAAATTAAATTCCAGCAAGCTGCGTGGAAACTCTAAAAAATTCATAAGAGGGGCTCAAATTAAACATATGCTCCAAATTTAAAAGAAAAAGAAATGCTAGCACAGCCAAACAACAGAATAAAAGAGGCAGGTAGAGGCAAAATGGTATCCCTTAAAAATTGAAAGTAAAATCCTACTGAGGAAAATAGAAGGGAAAACTCTGGCAAGTCAGGTGTAAAAGTATAACTAGCAAAAGACACAAACTAACAGCCAAAACAAACAAAAAAATACATCACAAGCAGGAAGCCTGCCAAACAATCAGTGGGGCTCCTGGACAATCCAGGTGCTAAAGAAGCACTCAGGAAGATATGGCCATTGCAGAGAAGCTAAATGAATTCTTTGCATCAGTCTCTCCACTGCAGAGGGTATGGGAGAGCTTCCCATACCTAAGCCATTCATTTTAGGTGAAAGATTTGAGGAACTCTCCCAGACTGAAGTGTTGATAGTGGAGCTTTTGGAACAAATGGATAAATTAAACATTAGTAAGTAACCAGGACCAGATGGTATTCATCCAAGAGTTCTGAATGATCTCATATATGTAATTGCAGAACTACTAACTGTGATATGTAAACCAATTGCTTAAATCAGTTTTTGTAGCAGATGACTGGAGAATAGCCAATGTGATGCCAATTTTTTAAAAAGGCCCCAAAGGCGATCCTGACTATTACGGATGCGAACTGGGTAAAGTTAACCTAACTTCAGTATCAGGCAAATTGATTGAAACTATAATGAAGAACAGAATTATCAGATACATAGATGAACATGGTTTGTTGGGAAAGAGGCAATATAGCTCATGTAAGGGAAATCATGCCTCACCAATTTATTAGAATTCTTCGGGGGAGTTCAAGAAATATATGGAAAATGGTGATGTGGTAGATATAGTGTACTTGGACATTCAGAAAGCCTTTGACAAGATCCTTCATCAAACACTGTTAAGCAAAGTAAGCAGTCATGGGAAAAGAGGGAAAGTCATCTCATGTATCAGTAATTGATTAAGAGACAGGAAACAAAGCATAGGAATAAATGGTCAGTTTTTCAGAATAGAGAGTGGTACATAGCAGTGTCTTCCAGGGATCTGTACTGGGACCAGTGCTGACGAACATATTCATACATGATCTGGAAAAAAGTGTAAGCAGTGAGGTGGCAAAAATTGCAGACAATACACTATAGTTAAGTCTAAAGCAGACTGCAAAGAGTAACAATGGGGAATCTCACAAAACTGTGTGTATGGGTAATGAAATGGCAGATGAAATTCAAGGCTGATAAATGCAAAGTAATGTACATTGGAAAATATAACTCCAAACTGTAAATACAAAATGATGTGGTCTAAATTAGCAATTACCACTCAAGAAGGAGATATTGAAGTCATTGTGGATAGTTCTCTGAAAACATCCACTTAATGTGCAGCGGAAGTCTAAAAAGCTAACAGAATGTTAGGAACCATGAGGAAAGGGATGGATAATAACATAGAAAATATCATAATACCACTCTATAAATCCATTTTATGCCCACACCGTAAATACAGTGTGCTGTTCTGGCCCCCCCCCCCCATCTCAAGAAAGATATATTAGAAATGGATAAGGGGAAGAGAAGGGCAACAAAAATGATTAGGGGTATGGAACAGCTTGCCAGGGATATTGAAAAGACTGCAACTATTCAGCTGGGAAAAGAGAAGACTAAGGGGGGCTATGGTAGAGGTCCATAGAATTGTGAATGGTCTAGAGAAAGTGAATAAGGAAGTGTTATTTACCTTTTCACATAACACAATAACTTAATAAAATTAATAGGCAGGAGGTGTAAAACAAACAAAAGGAAGTAATTCTTCACACAACGCACAGGTACTGGGCTTTATGCAGCAAATATTGAGTGAAATTCTATATACTTTGTTACACAAGTGGTCAGATTAGATGATCACAGTGTCCCTTCTGGCCTTACAAGTCTCTGAATTCTTCAGGCTCTCTGTATGCAGAACACCTGTTGAAGCTAATGGATCGTCTGCATGTTGGGTGGCTGTAGCACTGGACCCTAATTCTATTATCTAGGAATTATAATTGATTAATAACAAATCTATGTCTAGTATATTTATATAAATGGACAGGTTGTTTGAAAATATTTTGAGAACTGAACTTTCCATTTGAATAAATTTTAAATAAATAATACTTAGCCTTCATATATTTTTCGTCTACAAAAAGCACTGTGAAGTACTAACGAATCCTCACAACCCCCATGTAAGGTGGGTTCTGTATGTATTATAATTAAGGACATGATTTTTTTCATGGAGGTCACGGATTCTGTGACTTTAACAGACCTCCCTGAGTTCTTCAGCTTCTTCCCTGGCTGCAGGAGCAGTCCCTGCTGGAGGAACAGCAGCCGGGGCTAGAACAGTGGCAGCCCTTAAGGGTGGAGCAGTGGCAGGGGGCTGGAGCAGCCCACAGGGCCAGAGCAGTAGCCAGGACTGGAGCACCCTGGGCAGTCGGGGGTGGGTGAGTCCCCAGCGTTGGAGCAGTGGCTGCAGCTGGAGCAGCGCCCATGGCTGGAGTAGGCCCCCTGGCTGAAGCAGCCCCTACAATTGGAGCAGCTACCAGGGCTAGAGCAACTCAGATGGTAGAAGTTTTTATTTTGGGAACAGGAAGATCTGATTTCTTTTTGTATTCTCACCATGAAGTTCTAAATAGCCATGGTGGACAACATAATACCTACTCTGAAGTCCTAGGTGGTTATGGTTTTGTTACAGTTTATTGACCACTAAACCATGCTGTTTCTCACACTAAACTATTTTTAGTGCACATATACTGGTCAATTTACCAAAGTGTATCATCTGCTTTTCTTCTCCCTCCACAGGAGATATTTTAGACCTACAAGTCTATTATCCCTGGGAATTCCTTTCCAGTTCTCCTTGTAGAACAGTTGTGTTCCCATTAATTACATCTGGCATTACCTACTGGATGATCAAGTCTTTGCAACAGCTGGGCATGTGGTCAAATGGCATCAACAGCTATACCCTTCTTGTGTCACCTCGCCTTCTCCTCACCACCTTTTCTTTCATACTTGACTATAGTGTGTATCAGCTAGCTCCTTTCTGGGGTGCAGATCGGTGGAATGCTCTGGTTCTGCTTGCTGGGTCCTATGTCACACTCGTATTTTACACAAGAACGTTTACCAACACACTTGAAGGACTTCTGTTTGCTCTGCTGATGGTACTAGTATCCCCAAAAACAGTTGGTTATGGAACAGCACCTAAGTCAGACGTCAGCCAGGCGAAACCTACCAGTAGCAGTCTCATAGGAATTATAACAGTTGCTGGATTTTTCAACAGGCCAACTTTTCTGGCGTTTGCTTTAATGCCACTACTTTACTGGGCAGTTTTAAATGCCAATTCTCAGCACAGCATTAAAACTATTGCAAACCACCTCTTGAAGCTTGTTTCAAGCACAGCTTTCACTGCCATCATCTTCACAGCAGCTGACACATTATATTTTACCTCCATTGGATCAGAGATTAGCCTATACAGCATTAAAAAGAACGGCCTGTTAAGCACCATAGCTCAAATAAATCAGAATGTAATAGTGACCCCTTTTAATTTTCTCCGCTATAACCTTAATCCCCATAATCTTGCACAGCATGGGATTCACCCACGATTTACTCATTTTGCAGTCAATGGGATAATGCTCTTTGGGATCCTACATATTCTAGCCATAAATGTTGGTTTAAAAATGCTGAAAATAAACATCCATCAATTATCATGTATCAGACTACATAATCATAGGCCATCTACAATGTTGGTGCTTGCCAAGGGCAAGCCAACATTGTTATCATTTTATTTTGTTCCTTTGGCATTTCTTTCCCTATTCAACCACCAAGAACCTCGATTCCTCATTCCTCTTATTTTACCACTAGTCCTATTGATCACACCGCAGAATAGAACCCTGAAGTGGAAACCCATCATTATTATTTTCAATGTTCTTGGTGCCCTTTTCTTTGGGTGCGTACACCAAGGAGGGCTAATCCCATGCCTTTCGCATTTAGAACAGCTCATACATTCTCCAGAGTCCCTGAACCATCCAGCACACTATACTTTACTCTTTGCTCACACCTATATGCCTCCCAGGTTTCTGCTCAGTATCAGTAAGAGAAACCCACTAGTTGAAATAATTGATATGGCTGGAATTGAGGAAAATACCCTCTGCCAAACTCTGGAACAATTAGCAAACAACATTGCCTGTGGGACTAGCGAGACTGATAAAGAAAGAACTTGTCATTTTTTTGTTATAACCCCCGGTACAGTCAGAACAACAATACAAAAATGTGGGGTTTTGTTCAAGAATGAGACATTAATATTTCCACACTTGACAATGGAAGATCCACCACAAATATCCTTTCTATTCAGTGAAAAATGGAGAAGTCAGTTAGGACTATACATCCTTCAGATAGACAGAAATTAACAGAAATTTTAGTTATTAGAGGTTTTTTTCCCCACTTTTTAATTTTATCTAGTTCTGGTGAAAGTTGCTGGATCAACAGTCCTGGAGATTGACGTTCTCTCCCTTTATTCACAGACACAAGTACAGCACAAGCAGTAGGAGTGCAAACTTCCACATACTGTTCCCCCACTACTACCCGCACCAGTGTTCCTCAGATAACATCCATCCACAAAAGGGCTAAGTATGAAGTCATTCGATCTCCAACCTTGTTTTTACACCACAATAATTTTCCTGCTGAGAGAGAACAGAATCAGAGAAAAAAAGGCTGAAGTTCTCTCCAGAAAACTTTCCAGATGGTTTGGGTCAGTTCTTCTCATGTCAGGTGTATTGTTTTGTTTTTTGATTGTATTATATTATACTTCTTGTTTATATGCATTAATGCTGCAGATAAGCATTTAGGGCCTCCTCCAGTAGTTACAGCACTCTCCAGTCATGATATGGAATTCATCTTTACAAGCATCTTGGTTACAGGATGGTGCATGATCAGATATATCCTCTTAAGGGATTGTAGCATGTCCTTGAAAAGGAAGTGGGATTAGTTTCATTGTCTAGTAATGTCTAATGTTTTATCAATAGCAAGTCAGATTCTAGGACTGGAAGCCCCAGGTTCAATCCCCAAACCAGCTACTGCTTAGTCTTACTGTTCATTTAGCTTTTCCTGCTACAAGGCCATTTATTTGTGGAAACAGTATATTTTTAAATTGCCTTTCTATTAGGAGTGGATCTGAACCCTGGATCCACAGATCCCTGAACTACAGTGAGGGGAATTGCAGAATTCTATCCAGATAGAAATTTCACAGGCGACCCTGTTGGATATAGGAGTTTGGTTCTGGCCATTATGGATAAACACTTCGGGGAAATATTAATCCCCGATCCAAACCTTGTATGTCAAGCCTGTCTCTTTCAGATGAACCTGCCAGTGATAAGTGAGACCTGTTCAGATGCTGGTCATACTACATGATGGGCATGGTACATACAATTACAAGTCTTAAATGCCAATTTGACAAGCAGGCCAAATAATGGACTATGAAGATAGGTTTTGGGGCCAAGTTATGAAAGGAAATCAAGACCAAGTCCTAAGTATGAAGATTTTATCGTTTGCCAAATTTCACAGACGACGATGTCCATACTTGGCATTCTGATCAATGTAAATAGTTTTTGTTCTCTGCAAAACACTTTATACTAGGGGAAAAGCTGTTTTTCCTAATTGTGGAAATGCATGTGGGTTATGTGTGTTTATTTTCTAGTGTTTACTTTGCTGTTTTATGTAACATTAGAAGAAGTCATGTAACCTTGATATTGTACCAAATGTATTATTCAGGTTAATTATCTTGTTTTCTATGCTGCTACACATTTCTGGAAAGAATCTTGTTCCATGAGTTTTGTGTGATAGTTGGGGGAGGTGGTGTTCTGACTTTTCAGAACCATGTTTAACATTTCAGACCTTCCTTGGTGTTCATAGCAGAATTTAATGATGGCTTTTAGTAAAGAAGTGTATTCTTTTCTATGTCTTGGAATGTATATAACCTCCATCACCATAGTATCTGAAAGTCTTATAGCTCTCACTTGATGTAGTTGACTATTATTCTCCAAGTTCCACTGAGATCATGTGGCTTTTCTATGGTCACAGAGGCAGTCTGTGGCAGATCCAAGAACAGAACCTAACTCTATTGAGTGCCAATCCATCTCCTTAATTTCAAACCCATCTTTCCTCTCTTATCAGGTAGATCTTTGCTGTTTATACATGGGCCCAATTCTCCATTCTTTGCATACCTAAAATGACTACTGACATCAGATGGAGTTTTTAGGTGCAGGACGAGCCTCTGTGTGTGTCAGATTTAATCTTATTTCAATAGCATTCTTCATCCTCAAGCACAGAAAATGCTATACAAATTATGTATACACATAGGAAATTCAGCCACTACTGTAATGGACCATGATTACTGTTCAGCACACAGCAACACTACACATATTAAAAACAGGCAGTGAGAAATACCGTATCCAACAAACTGCGGTTAATAGACCTCTGTATTATGCTGTATTGCCCATGAAGATAGTAACATGCCATTTTATATAATTCTTTCAAATAGCACATTCAGAGGACTGTTTTAATACTAGTTTCTTTCTGCCCCCACCACAGCCACTGACTTGCTCTGGGCAAGTTATTTAAGCTTACTGTAACTCATTTTACCTATTGGTCAAGTAGGGTTAATACATACCCCATCCAACACTGTAAAGTTCTGTGAGATCTTCAGATGAAAGGGATACTATAAATGCAAAGTATTACTACTATATATCAGATGCCTGCTATGACAGATATGGCAAGTTACTACAATATCTTTGGGAGATCTTACTGTATTAAGGATATGTAACATTGTGGGTCAGGCACTGTATGTAATTCCATGGGGATGGGCAAACAGCTTCTCCAGGAACTCAGAACAGTGGGGGTGATTTGGAAAATTTACTCAGGTTGTAACATCTCCAGAGTTACCACCATTAGGAGAGGCTCACATATACTGGTTCAAACTGGATTCTCTAGAGACCAACGGCCAAAGAGTGGACTTTTAGCTAAATAGCCTGAATTTAAACTGACTCAAGGCTTTCTTTCTGATCCAGCAAACTGACAGGACCCTCTGTCCCAGGGGCGGGGGCCCATATCCTTCCTGGGAGGGATTGGAAGGTCTTTGGTCTACTTAGGCCCTATAAGACTGATGGAGGACCTTTGCTAAGCTTTTAGCATGGATATAGGACCTTTCATTGTTTTTAATATGTTTTCTCTGTAATACTTTCAACTTATGAACAAATGTGCTTGCTTGTAAAGGGCTGCATGATAATGCATAACTGCTGCCAATTACAGCTGTTCCTAGCTTTCAAAGAGAAAGCAAAGCACAGACACTTGCCTAGTCAGGCAGTCTGGCTTGCTGGGAATATCACAGTGTATGCAGGGAACTGTGTAATCTGAAAAAACCCTGGTCAGGAGAGAGAAAAATTCAGGTCTCTGCCCAAGAAAGGTGATAGCTCAGGAGCCACAAGCCTAGAGTTGGTGCCTTTAGTGGATCACAAAAGGGAGTACAGGTGCAGTTGTCCTGAATGGTGACACGTGTCTTCAGAAAATAAAGTAGGAACTGCTCAGCTAAGTTCCATGTAGGATAACCAAGAAAATTCTGCTCTATTTATGTTCTTATACTATGAACTGGATAAGGCACAGCATAACCTGCTCAGTCTTGTGGCTGAAGGTTATGATTGTGGGGAAAGTACAGTTGCATTCTGCCACTAAATTGCATATCTTGTTTTACGCTTTCATGCATATTGTGGGGATAATTATGAAAATAAAAGAATTAAAGTTAGTTTAAGTCTGGTTAAGAAAATAATATATTTGCTTTATGCTTGTGGCTTGTAAGGAAAAGACACCAATCAGCTACTAAAAGAGGGCCATACGGAGAAGTATAATTACTTATTGCTTGTAGTATGGGAAGGCTGGCTGATTCCAAAATTCCATTAAAGAGCTACAGTAACAAAAATAAAAATGGTCTTAAAGGAAACAAGCACTAACCTTCCCACCATTCTGCTGGTAAGCAAGGAGTGGCGAGGGGATAAGAAGGGAAGGCCTTGGAGGAAGGAAAATAGCAAGGATGAACTGCTTCAAAAGGAATTTTTGCTCAAGATAGAAAATTAGCTGAAGAATATAAAGAGAGCCATGAATCTGAAGATTAGAGATGCTGCCTGATCATGCTGGAGAAAATTAGGATTAGATTGTTTTTACTTAGGTCTAGTATGTCTAAGTATACTGAGCAGATGCTTACAACAGCTTTGTTACTGTATTGTGTGTACTGACTGCTTATTTTTAAGTTGTTAGGCATGTTTAGAGCAATTGTATAAAATATCATTTGGCCTTTGGACTTAATAAAGGAATTATGGTTAAATTATTGCCTGGTGGTCTCCCATATTAGTAATCATTTCAAATTTTATTGATAATTCCAACACATATTCTGGAAGATTGTGCAATGGGCACATTTTACTACTTTCAAAATACACTATTTATGTTATTGGTGTAGGCCTGTCTTACTAGATGTCTATCAAGAATCTAGCACAATGTTACCCCCAACCATGTTTTGCATATTTAAGACGGAGGAAAAATGGTATTGTACAGGTTTGGTCACTGAGATCCCCCATTTGAGATTACACCTGATGTGCTGAAACTGCCTCTGAGTCTCCCTGCCATCTTGTCAAGAATCAGAGGGGTAGCCGTGTTAGTCTGGAATAGCAGAAGTGACAAAGAGTCCTGTGGCACCTTAAAGACTAACTAAAGTTTTAGAGCATAAGCTTTTGTGGGCTAATACCCACTTCGTCGGATGCATCCGATGTAGTGGGTATTAGCCCACGAAAGCTTATGCTCTAAAACTTTAGTTAGTCTTTAAGGTGCCACAGGACTCTGTCACTCCTGCCATCTTGAAACTCCCGAACGCTGCCTTGCTGAGCCAGACATGCTAGCCGGCTGCAACACAGACCCAGGTCTAGTCCATGCCCCTGAAGTTGCAGACTTTAACCAAAAGCTGTTCAGCAGGTCACCTCTCTCCAGCACCCAGGTCCAAATGGGAGCCAACCCCCAAATAAATCCATTTTACTCTGTATAAAGCTTATACAGGATAAACCCATTAATTGGCCGTCCTCTATAACACTGATAGAGAGAGAGATAAGAACATAAGAAAGGCCGTACTGGGTCAGACCAAAGATCCATCTAGCTCAGTATCCTGTCTACTGACAGTGGTCAATGCCAGGTGCCCCGGAGTGAGTGGGCCTAACAGGTAAATATCAAGTGATCTCTCTCCAGCCATCCATCACCCCCCTCTGAAAGACAGAAGCTAGGGACACCATTCCTTACCCAGCCTGGCTAATAGCCAATAATGGACTTAACCTCCATGAATTTATCCAGTTCTCTTTTAAACCCTGTTATACTCCTAGCCTTCACAGCCTCCTCAGGCAAGGAGTTCCACAGGTTGACTGTGCATGTGTGAAGAAGAACTTCCTTTTATTTGTTTTAAACCTGCTGCCCACTAATTTCAATGGGTGGCCCCTAGTTCTTCTATTATGGGAACAAGGAAATAACTTTTCCTTATTCACTTTCTCCACGCCACTCAATTTTATATACCTCTATCATATCCCCCCTTAGTCTCCGCTTTTCTAAGCTAAAAAGTCCTAGCCTCTGTAATCTCTCCTCATATGGGACCCGTTCCAATCCCCTAATCATTTTAGTTGCCCTTCTCTGAACCTTTTCTAATGCCAGTATATCCTTTTTGAGATGAGGAGACCACATTTGTACACAGTATTCAAGATGTGGGCGCACCATGGTTTTGTATAAAGGCAATAAGATAGAGAATAAGACGGAGCGTATCCCTTTTTTAATGATTCCTAACATCCTGTTTGCTTTTTTGACTGCCGCTGCACACTGCATGGACATCTTCAGAGAACTATCCATGACGACTCCAAGATCTTTTTCCTGACTAGTTGTAGCTAAATTAGCCCCCATGATATTGTATGTACAGTTGGGGTTATTTTTTCCAATGTGCATTACTTTACATTTATCCACATTAAATGCACAGCTGTTGCTCCCCCAGGTATCAGTCATGTACTCCGGGTTTGTTAATAAACAAAAGTGATTATATTAAGTATAAAAAGTAGGATTTAAGTTGTTTCAAGTAAGTTACCAAGCAAAACACAACACATGCAGGTCTAAGCCTAATACATTAAGAAACTGAATACAGGTAAATCTTAACCTCAGAGATGATCCAATAAGCTTCTTTAACAGACCAGACTCCTTCCTAGTTTGGGCTCAATCCTTTCCTCTGGTACAATCTTTGTTCCAGCTCAGGAGGTAACTAGGGGATTTTTTCATGACTGTGCTTTTGTTCTGTTCTACCTCCCTTTAATATCTTTGGTATAAAGCGGGAATCTTTTGTCTCTCAGAATCCCCATTCCTCCTAAATGGAAAAGCATCAGGTTTAAGATGGATTCCAGTACCAGGTGACATGATCACATGTCACTGTAAGATCTCATTCTTCATTACCTACAGCCTGTCCTTCCCCCCAGACCCATGACCACAAGAAGGCTTGGAGGTCAATAAGCTATCTACAGCCAATTGTCCAAGTCAATGGGTACCATCAAGATTCTAAACCACCATTAATGGCCCAAACTTGGAATAATTACAATAGGATCTCAGCCTTAACTTCATATTTCTAGTTTTAGATACAAGAATGAACCATACATACAAATAGGATTAACACACTCAGTAGATTATAATCATTGTAACGATACCTTACAAGAGATCTTTTGCGTAAGGCACATTCCAGTTACATTATATTTACACTCATAAGCCTATTTCTATAAACATATGGAATGCAACGTCACAGGTATATTTACCAGTAAATGTATTCACTTATATTTCTCTATGTTACTAAAAACCTATTCACATCTAAGAATGTTTCAAAATGAATCTGTTTGTCTAAGGAACAAATTCAGACATAGCTACTCAGAGCTCAACAGGACTTAACTAGACGCTTGGACTCGGTTAAGCCTGCAGGATGTGGTCTTACATGGTCATTAGTATGAAATACGTAATTATGCTGCTACTAAACTTAAACTGGACTTAACAGCAGCCCAAGGTGCTCCAAGACAATGGTGATGAGGGTGGTAGAAAAACTAGAAAAAAATAAAATGTATTTTCTTGAGATGAAAGCTTAAAAGATCTCTTAAAAGACACGAAATATGCAGTGAGTGAAAATAACCAAATTATATAAAATACCACAATTCAAAGAGGAAACTAATACCTACTATTCACTGTGTTTTAAAGCTATGGCGGCTTCATGTCACTTGAGTTTGACACTTACAGGACCTTCCCAGACTAGAATGAACACCGTGAAAGCTATTACTATGTTTAAACACACATTTATTACTAGCAGATTTCTAGTGTAGTTTTCCTTGTGGTCAGTTTTTTATTTTAATTTTTCCAGGGAATCACTTTATAAAGCAGTCCTCTAACACTCTATCGGGGTGTCAGTAAGCAATGTGACCAGGCTGCATTACAGCAGAGATGTATCATAATTTTTCCAGCACAAGGCAGGTGACGTCACATGACTCTAGTTATCCTGAAGTCTAGATGACTTTTCTGCTTCAATAAAAATGAATGTTCTAGTGATTTCTGCGTTCATATGAAGATATGAGTTATTGTTTATTTGTATTACCATAATGCCTTAGATTAGAACACCAAAGAGGAATCAGGTCTCCATTTTGCTAGACAGCTTATAGAAAGATAACACAGAAAGTTACCTACCCTAGAAAGCTTGTAGTTTAGGTGTCAGAGTGTGACATATGGACAAACAGGGTGTGGGTAGTTGGGAATGTCAGGGACTCTAGCCCAGACTGTCCCGGTTTGTTGTCTGACCGCAAAGAGACAGGCAACACCAGCAAAGTCCAATAATAGGCTCTTTATTGAAGAGTGCACACAACAATAGAGAGCAGCCCGTCTCCCAAGAGAACCAGCTGCCCATTTTAACAACTAGTATATTTTTATAGACAGTTTTGTTACGTCACAAATTATTCATTCAAGCAACCCACCTCCCCCCTTCGTTAGTAAGAAACTTCTAGTATTTCATTACAAGTTAAAACAATACATGCTGTTTCAGTATTTTAACAGTACATTTGACTAGTACCAAAAACCAGGAGACAGAAAAGCTAGATACTCTAACAACAAAAAAACAGGGAGTGCGACAAAACAGAGAGTTGTTGACATTAAGGCTCCACTTAACAGGGAGTGAAGGACATTTGGTAAAAGATGTTTAGAATACAGCTCTCTCTCAGGGTCGGAAAGAGTGCAGATTCATCTGCAACTCTGCTCAGGCACAACCCAGAATCCCCTGGATCAATTCTTGGGCCTAACAGGAAGATGTCATTTGCCTACCAATACTAGATGGGAATGATTTGTAAGCAAAGTTAGGTTCTAAGGAGGGATTTAAAGGATAAGGTGACAGCTTTTTAATCTTGTCAATACTGACAGATTCCACCCCCCCCCCCCCCATGCATTGATGGTGGTGTAATAATTGAGTCTGAGCCCTAGCAGGTCTACTTTAATTGTTAGCCTAATTGGCGAAAAGTGGGTAAAGACTCATGAATTGTCACAATGAGCTGTTATATAAAATTATTTAAGAAAAGATGTAAAAAGATGACAGAAAGACTGAATTAATTTAAACATAAAGGGTTTACTGATACCATTCAAGGACTATATTAGGATTTGCAAAAGTGATGAAGAATCTTGTAGCACCTTATAGACTAACAGATTTTTAGGGATCATGAGCTTTCATGGGCTAAGACCCACTTCTTATGAGTAGTAAACGAGAAGAGGTAAGGACCAGATATTAGGCCTAGTTGGCTGGCAATGTAAGTGGATGGACCATTCCACACATTGCCTTTTTGCAACCTTCAAAAAGAGACTTTGGGAGAGAAAAGGGGAATTTTTTTTTTTTTTTTTAAAACCATGGCTGTCCTACATCTGTGTCTCTTTTCTTTTCACCTAAGCCTGAAAGCTCCATGGCACCAGCCTGGCAAGATGAGGTAGCCTATTCAGCTCTGCTCGGCCTGAGAAGGACCAGTGAAGAAGGACCTGACCGACCAACCAGATGATGTCTCTGGAGAGATGAGTCAGGATCCAAATCAATAAATGTTGTGGCCAACCTATCAGTCCAAACCAGGACAGGTCCATTAATGCCTATTAGCCAGGATGGGCAGGGATAATGTCCTTAGCCTTTGTTTGCTAAAAGCTGGGAAATGGGCAACACCTGGTGGATCACTTCATGATTACCTGTTCTGTTCGTTCCCTCTGGGGCACTTGGCATTGGCCAGTGTTGGAAGACAGGATACTGGGCTAGATGGATCTTTGGTCTGACCCAGTATAGCCGTTCTTATGTTCATATCCGTCCATGACTAACTAACTTCCCTTTATCCTGAAAACATCAATAAAAGTAGTCTTCCCATCTTTACTATCCTATCACTTCTATCCTGTTTTGTCTACAGCAGCTCCGCCGAACTGAACAGGAGAGGTTACCTACCTGTACAATATCTTGAGTTCCTTGGGATGTTTTGCTCATATGTGCCTCCACCATAGAATGTGTGTGCGACAATGCACTCTTGATCAGAGATTGCAAATAGCAGGGTCCACAGGTCCATGCCTGTGCAGAGCAGCACCTGGTGCTTTCACACAGGGGCATATAAGGAGGTGTGGACCCACCGCAATTTCAGTTCCTTCTTAACCATAAAGCCTGAAGATGCCTCAGCAGAGCAGAAGGAGGGTGGGAGGTGGAGCACCCATAGGGACAAAACATCTTGAAGTCAAATTACTATACAGGTAACTTCAAGTCTATGTCCCTATGAGTGCTCCACCATAGGCGACTCCCAGGCAATATCTCAACAGGGAGGTGGGTGCTGAGGCAGAAAATCTAAGAGAGTTTGGAGGACTGCATCACCAAAGGTACCATCAACTCTGGATGCAGGTACGATGGTACAATGTTTGGCAAATGTGAACTAAGGTCCAAGGTGCAGTCCTGCAAATTTCCACTATGGGGATGTCCTGGAGGAGGGCTATGGAAGTGGAGTGAGATCTTGTACAGTGGGCTGTCACTCTAGGAGGGGGATGTATCTCAGCCACTTTGTAGCATATGAAGATACAACCTAAACTCCATTTTGAAAAATCTTTGAGTGGAAATTGGCTGACCCTTCATCCTTTCAAAGGATACAAAGAGTCTGAGAGAGGCCCTAAAGCTCTTAGTGCTGTTGAGGTAAAAGGCAAGGGCTCCTCTCTTTAGGTGAATGGAAAACCATGCTAGTACTAAGCGTACGCTGATTGAGATCATTGTCAGACCTTGTGTCTTTAAATCCAAAAGTAATCCAGAATCCTTGAAAGTGAAGTTTCTGAAGTTTACAAAAAGAGTGGTGAGAGCACCAAGTATGGAAATGTTTCCAGTTCTGCCGGTAAATTTTGCAAAGAGGTTTTCTACTAGATAAAATATGTGACTAAACATTGGCTAATAAATTTAAAGCTGTGCTGGAAAACTACTAACGAGCCAAGCCTTCAGATTCAGAGATGCAGGGTTAGGATGAGTTGTGGGCACCAGAGCTCTGTCACAGGTGATCCTCCCTGAGGGGAAGGCAGAGTGGCATAATCACAGAAAGAAGTAGATCTGAATTACTACACTTATGTTTAGCTATGAGGGCACTATCAGGATAGCCCTTGCCCCTTCTTGGCTCAATCTGAGTGAGATCCTGTGGGTTAGAGGTACAAGCGGGTAATCTTAGAGTAGGATGCTGGGCCAAAGTATTAGCAGGGCATCTCCCAAGGAGTTACAGCCATATTATCCCTTGGAACAGAAAAGGTGACATTTGGCATTGGCTGGAGTTGCAAAGAGGTCCACCTTCTGGAGGCCCCACATTTGACAGATGCTGTGGAAGACAGAACAATTGAATTCCCTCTCATGGTCCTGATGGAAATTCCTGCTCAGGATGTGTGCAACTGTGTTCTGAAGGTTTAGTAGGTAAACCAGGGAGATTTCTATGTGATAGGGAATGCACCATTTTCCACAGTTCTCAGCAATTTTGCATATAAGGACTGGGATCTTGCTCTCCATTGTTGGTTTATATAGGACATAGTTTCCCTGTTGTCCAACATTACCTGACAGGGTGTCCCTCTGTGTCATAAAGGAAGTGCTAACACGCACAGCATACTGTCCATAGTTCTAAGATGTTGATGTGGACCAATTTCTCTTGTGGGGACCACTTGCTCTGTACTTTGGCCCCTTGTAGATACACACCCTAACCCCACTTCCAGCCTAGGAGAGAGGCATCTGTCATGAAGATTTTTGACTGTGGTGGACATGAGAATGGGTTCCCATGCCAACTTTCACTGGGTCTTTCCACCACTTGAGAATCTATTACTTGCAGGGGCATAGTGATTCATCTGGAAAGACTGAATCTGTTTGATGCTTATATACTCCTTAGCAAAGCCTAAAGACCTTTGAGGTGCATTCTTTTATGTAGTGTGACAAACACAGATGCTGACATGTAGCCTAGGAGTTGTAAGCAGGCCTGTCCTGTTATTTGAGGTGTTGTACTGTAGAGATCAGGCTGGACATAGTGGAAAAGCTTTCCTTGGGTAGGTACACCCTGGTAGTTAGGGAGTCAAGCATGGCTCCAATTAAGTCTATCTACTGGTGTTAATGTAGACTTTTTTAGATTGACGCACAAGGCCAGGGACTAAAATAGGGCTTGGGCCTCGGAGGTCATCTGACTGGTCTCTTAGGCAGAGCAGCCCCTGAGGAGCCACTCCTCCAGATATGGACAGACTGTGATGCCTGCACTGATACAAGTCAGCCACTACTGCTGAGCAAACCTTTGTAAAGACCTCAGGGTTGTGGAGAGCCCGAAGGGGAGGACATGGTATTGGTAATGGTCTGAGCCTATAACAAAGCATAGAAAGTACTTGTGGGAGGGATGCATAACCACATGGAAGTATGTGTCTTGGAGGTCAAGGGCTACGAACCAGTTCCCTGGATCTAGGGATGGGATTACAGAAGCTAGCATTACCATCTTGAAGTGGTACAGTAGGACGCAGGTGTTCAGATTCTAAGATCTAAAAATCAGCCATCAGATGTTGCTGCTTTTGGGAACAAGGAAATATTTGGAAAAGAACCCTGTTCCAAAAAATTCAGGACAAACTGGCTTAGATGCCCACAGATAGTTGCCTAACCTTTTCTGAAGGTTATTAATGTTTGAGTTGATGGCCAATTGATCGGAATGTGATAGGGTTCTTCCCCTACACAGAATTCACATTATGGAGTTCACTATTTTGCAGGGAGTATGGGGGTGGATGACAAGGACTTGCACGCTGAGGGCAAAGTAAAACCTTAGATACATTTATTAAAATAATGGATAAAGCTAGAAAAGATCCAAGCCACATAACAAGATAATACAGTATTGGGGTTATCTGGGGTCTCATTCTGTGCAGGGAGGAACAGTTTAAGAAGTGAAAGTGATCATGAAATGGTAGAGCTCCTGCTTCTAAGGAATGGTTGGAGGGAGGACAACAAAATTAAGAGAATGGATTTCAAGAAGGCAGACTTTAGCAAACTCATGGAATTTGGTAAGTAAGGTAGGTAAGATCCCACGGGAAACAAGTCTAGGGGAAAAAACAATGAAAGACAGTTGGCATTTTTTCAGACACATTATTAAGCACACAAGAGCAAATGATCCACTGCGTAGGAAAGATGGGAAGTATGGCAAGAGACCACCCTGGTCCAACCAGGAGATCTTCAATTATCTAAAAATTTTTTTTAAAAAAGACTCCTACAAAAAGTGGAAACTAGGTCAAATGACAAAAGATGACTATAAACAAACACCACAAGTAACTGTAGGGACAAAATCAGAAAGGCCAAGGCACAAAATCAGATCGAACTAGCTAGAGACATAAAAGGAAACAAGAACACATTCTGCAAATACATTAGAACAGGGGTCAGCAACCTTTCAGAAGTGGTGTGCTGAGTCTTCATTTATTCACTCTCATTTAAGGTTTCGCGTGCCAATAATACATTTTAACACTTTTAGGTCTTTTTCTAGAAGTCTATAATATAGAACTAAACTATCATTGTATGTAAAGAACTAAACTATCATTGTATGTAAAGAACTAAACTATCATTGTATGTAAAGTAAATAAGGTTTTTAAAGTGTTTAAGAAGCTTCATTTAAAATTAAATTAAAATGCAGCACTCTGCCCCAGGACCAGTGGCCAGGACCCAGGCAGTGTGTGTGTGTGCGCGCGCCACTGAAAATCAGCTCGTGTGCCATGCCATAGGTTGCCTACCCCTGCATCAGAAGCAAGAGGTAGGCCAAGGACAGGCTAGGCCCCTCTCTAAAGGGGGGGGGGGGAAAGAATAACAGAAAACGTGGAAATGCCAGAGGCACTTGACTTCTTTGTTTCAGTTTTCACCAAGAAGGTTAGTGATGACTGCACATCTAACATAGTGAATGCCAGTGAAAATGAGGTAGGATCAGAGGCTAAAATAGGGAAAGAACAAGTTAAAAATTACTCAGTTAAGTTAGATGTCTTCAAGTCACCAGGGCCTGATGAAATGCATCCTGAGATGACTGAGGAGATATCTAAGCCATTATTTTTGAAACGTCAAGGAAGATGGGAGAGATTTCAGAAGGCTGGAAAACAGAAAATATAGTGGTAGACGTGGTTTATCTTGATTTTAGCAAAGCTTTTAATACTGTCTCACATGACCATCTCATAAAGAACCTAAGGAAATGCAACTGAGATGGAGCTACTATAAGGTGGGCGCATAACTGGCTGGAAAACCATTCCCAGAGAGTAGTTATCAGTGGTTCACAGTCATGCTGGAAGGGCATAACAAGTGGGGTCCTGCAGGGATTGGTTCTGGGTCCGGTTCTATTCGACATCTTCAGCAATGATTTAGATAATGGCATAGAGAGTACACTTATAAAGTTTGCAGATGATACCAAGATGGGAGGGATTGCAAGTGCTTTGGAGAATAGGATTATAATTCAAAATGATCTGGACAAACTGGAGAAATGGTCTGAAGTAAAAAAGATGAGATTCAATGAAGACAAATGCAAAGTATTCCACTTAGGAAGGAACAATCTGTTGCACACATACAAAATGGGGAATGAGTGCCTAGGAAGGAGTACTATGGAAAGGGATCTGTGGATCATAAGCTAAATATGAGTCAACAGTTTAACACTGCTGCAAAAAAAAACCCACCAAAAAACGATCATCATTTTGAGATGTATTAGCAGGAGTGGTGTAAGCAAGTCACAAGAAGTAATTCTTCTGCTCTACTCCACGCTGATTAGGCCACAACAGGAGTATTGTGTCCAGTTCTGGGTGCCACATTTCAGGAAAGATGTGGACAAATTAGAGAAAATTCAGAGAAGTGCATCAAAAATGATTAAAGTCTATAAAAAAAATGATTTATGAGGGAAGATTAAAATTTGGGTTTGTTTAGTCTGGAAAAGAGAAGATTGAGAGGGGACATGATAACAATTTTCAAGTACATAAAAGGTTACAAGGAGGGGGAGAAAAATTGTTCTTAACCTCTGAGGATAGGACAAGCAGCAATGGGCTTAAATAGCAGCAAAGGAGGTTTAGGTTGGACATCATGAGAAACTTCCTGTCAGGGTGGTTAGCACTGGAAATTGCCTAGGGAAGTTTTGACATCTCCATCATTGGAGATTTTTAAGAGCAGGGTAGAGAAACACCTGTCAGGGATGGTCAGATAATACTTAGTCCTGCCTTGAGTGCAGGGGACTGGGCTAGATGACCTCTCGAGGTCCCCTCTATGATTCTATAAACTCTTAGAATTGCATACTTACATCCTTGATTGAAGACCTGGTAGTAAGAGACAAAAGGACCAGCCCTGGCTCTTACATGCCACAATGGTCCAAGTTCCTCAATGAATTGAATGGTCAAACAGTAGAGAAGCAGACAGCAATGGAAGAGCATAGGCTCCTTCACGCTCCCAATTGGAGAGAGACCCTTCCAGCTGATCCGAACCAGCTGGGTCCAGGCTTGGCACGGCAGCCCCACGAGCAGTACAATCTCTAGATAGGCGGGGACCTGGGCTTCCTGGTTCTCAAGCAGCCAGCAAACACACAGTACAGTTTATAAGAGGCTGGCTGTGGCCTGGGCGGGGCTCAGGCAGCCAGCAAGCAACAGTCTCTGAGGGGCTGGCTATAGCCTGGGTGGGGTTCAGGCAGCCAGCTGACAACCAGTCTCTACATAAGCTGGGGCCTGGGATTTCAGGTGCTCAGGCAACCAACAAACAAGCAGTCTACGAGGGGCTGGCAGTAGCCTGGGCAGAGCACAGGCAGCCAGCAAACAGTCTCTAGGTGGGCTGAGGCCTGGGCTTGCAGGAGCTCAGGCAGGCAGCAAACACACAGTCTAGTGGGGGATGGTGGTAGCCTGGGCAGGGCTCAGGCATCCATCAAACAGCCTCTGGAAAGGCTGAGGCCTGAGCTTAGAAGTACTCAGGCAGACAGCAAATAAACAGACTGTAAGTAAGCCCAGGAAGGGAGCTCAGCTTCTGGCCCTGTGTTCCCTTGCTCAGGGTAGGAGTCAGCTGACTTAGGAAGTAGGTACCTCTACCATCCATCCAGCATTTGGTTCCTCCAGGTACACAGTGACAAGTACCCCCAGTCAATCAGCAGCAGGAACTACAGCACAACTTAAGTTCCCTCCCAACAAATTATTTGTATAATGATGATGAAGAACAATTACCCTGCCCTGCCCCTTTTGTAACCCATGCCCCTTGCCTAGCAAGTGCTACGTAATTGAGGGCAAGTCATAACATGCTAGGTACAGTTCTACCGTCCTTGATTCACATTACCAGGATAACACCACTTTATTCATCATTCCCCAATAACAAAGAGACTGGAGATCCCACAACAGCCAAAGCAACCATTTGGGCAAACAGTCCCATCATGCTAGGCAGGATGGGTGAGCCTATGCAAATGAGATTAGCCCCAAAGTCCTTTTCCATCACTCACCACCAGATGTCAGGGCAGAGCCCGTTCTGACTCTGCTTACATCTAAAATCCCTCTTAGTAGCTGTTCTCTAATTACTCTACCTGTAAAGGGCTAAAAAATTTCCCTGCTATGCATAGGTAAAAGGAATTGAGTGAACAGCTGGCCAAAAGAGCCAACAAAAAGGCTAAAACATTTTAAAATTGAAAAACAACTCCCCTTTGTCTGTGGTTGTTCTCCAGGGAGAGGCAGACTGGGCTGCAGTTATGCTGTAAGAAGCTGGGGGCCAGGTATGAAAAATCTCCAGTATCATACCATAAACTACCCACTTGAACCCCAGGTATGTAAATAGATCAGGAAATGTCTAGAAAGTTGTGATTAGGTTTAATCTCTTTTTATTTCTTTATGGCTTGTGGACTCCTCTGTGCTAACCCCCAAGTACTTTTGTTTTGCTTAGAATCAGAGGGGTAGCCGTGTTAGTCTAGAATTGCAGAAGTGACAAAGAGTCCTGTGGCACCTTAAAGACTAACTAAAGTATTAGAGCATAAGCTTTCGTGGGCTAATACCCACTTCTTCGGATGCTTGTTTTGCTTGTAACCTTTAAGCTGGATCTTAAGAAAGCTATTTTTGATGTTTAATCCTTGTAAGTTTTTTTTAAAAATCTAGCAAAAGCCTAAGTTCCCAGATGTATTTTCTTTCTTTCTTTCTCTCTTTCTTTCTTAACATTTACCCTTTTTAAGAACAGAATTGGATTTTTGTGTCTTTAGAGGTTTGTGCAGGTGTTGTTTAGTTAGCTGGTGGCAACAGCTGATTTCCTCTTCTTCCCCCTTTCTCAGCTCTTCCCCACAGGAAGGAATTCCCAAGTGCACCTTCCTGGGTTTTCAAAGGGTTTCTGCACTTGTGTGGTGGCAGCATCTACCAATCCAAGGTCAGAGAACAGCTGTAACCTTGGGTGTTTAATACAAGCCTGGAGTGGCACATATTAAGTTTTACAGTCGTTGCAGGACCCCTCCTTCTGCACTCGAAATAACAGAGTGGGGAATCTGGCTAGCAAGAGATGTTAAGAGTAACAAGAAGGGTTTCTTCAGGTATGTTAGTACCAAGAAGAAAGTCAAGTAAAGTGTGGGCCCCTTACTGAATGAGGGAGGCAACTTAGTGACAGAGGATGTGGAAAAAGCTAATGTACTCAATGTTTTTTTTTGCCTCTGTCTTCATGAACAAGGTCAGCTCCCAGACTACTGCACTGCGCAGAACAGTATGGGAGGAGGTGACCAGCCCTCAGTGGAGAAAGAAGTGGTTCAAGACTATTTAGAAAAGCTGGATGAACACAAGTCTATAGGGCCAGATGCACTGCATCCGAGGTGCTAAAGGAGTTGGAGGATGTGATTGCAGAGCCATTGGCCATTATCTCTGAAAACTCATGGTGATAGGGGGAGGTCCTGGTTGACTGGAAAAAAACTAATATGGTGACAATCTTTAAAAAAGGGAAGGAGGAGAATCCAGAGAACTACAGGCCAGTCAGCCTCACCTCAGTCCCTGGAAAAATCATGGAGCACGTCCTCAAAGAATGAATTCTGAAGCACTTAAGGGAGAGGAAAGTGATCAGGAACAGTCAGCATGGATTCACTAAGGGCAAGTCTAATTGCCTACTATGACAAGATAACTGGCTCTGTAGATGAGGGGAAAGCAGTGGACATGTTATTCCTTGACTTTAATAAAGCTTTTGATACAGTCTCACACAGTATTCTTGCCAGCAAGTTAAAGAAGTATGGGCTGGATGAATGGATTACAAGGTGGACAGAAAGCTGGCTAGATGGTAGGGCTCAATGGGTAGTGATCAATGGCTCCATGTCTAGTTGGGAGCCAGTATCAAGTGGAGTGCCCCAAGGATCAGTCCTGGGGCCAGTTTTTTTTAATATCTTCATTAATGATCTGGAGGCTGGCGTGGACTACACCCTCAGCAAGTTTGCAGGTGACACAAAACTGGGAGGAGTGGTAGATACACTGGAGGGTAGAGATAGGATACAGAGGGATCTTGACAAATTAGAGGATTGGGCCAAAAGAAATTTGATGAGGTTCAACAAGGACAAGTGCAGAGTCCTGCACTTAGGACGGAAGAATCCCATGCACTGCTACAGACTAAGGACTGAATGGCTAGGCAGCAGTTCTGCAGAAAAGGCCTTATGGGTTACAGTGGATGAGAAGCTGGATATGAGTCAATAGTGTGCCTTTGTTGCCAAGAAGGTTAACGGCATTTTGGATTGTATAAGTAGGGGTGTAGTAAGACAAGGCCCGGAAACATGAACCCTGGTATCAGAGGCACAGCATAAGACCTAAGCTAAAGTAATGGTCAAGACTTTGCTAACATAAAGCAAAGCTAAGCTGTGAGCTAGAGGCAGGCCCTGCTCACAGAAGCTGGCAAGGAAAGGACAGATGCTGCAAAAGTACACAAACCTCAGAGGTACCAGAACATTTGTACATTCCATACAGATAACAGGGAACAGGCTGACCCATCCTAAAGATAGGGGCAAAAGAGTAATATGATGGATAGAGTTGTTTTGTTCGAACCAACAGGTACAAGGTGAGAAGCAGCACCTTACTATGTAGAGGGGATGTACCTTACTATGTGGAGAGGATGCACCTCAGTACGTCAGGAATGATGTGTAACTTGTTTGTACCTGTGAATAAGAATACAGCCCTGGGGTGCTGTCTTTGTCTGGCAGAGGGGACAGTGGGAAGTCCCACCACTGACTGAGCTAGTCCATTGTTAGGGGGCACAAATTCGTAGTATGTCTTGTAGAGTCTAAGGGAAACTACCACTATGCTTCATTAGACAATAAACCTGGCCCGGGTGCCTTCATACCTTACTAGAGTCTGTGGTCATTGGGAGTTCTCTGGGGGTCTACTGTGCCAGCGATCTGCAGAGCCAGGGCAGCAGAGGGAACACGCACGCAGCCGACTGATATCAAGAGCAGAGGACCACCCCAGCAGCTACTGACAACAAGGGGCACTGCTAGCAGATTGAGTCATGATCATTTCCCTCTATTCGGCATTGATGAGGCCTCATCTGGGGTACTGTGTTCATTTTTGGGCCCTACACTAGAAGGATTCCCCCAAATTGGAATTGGAAAGAGTCCAGTGGAGGGCAACAAAAATGATCAGGGGGCTGGAGCACATGACTTATGAGAGGCTGATAGAACTGGGATTATTTAGTCTGCAGAAGAGAAGAATGAAGGGGGATTTGATAGCTGCTTTCAACTACCTGAAAGAGGGTTCCAAAGAGGATGAATCTAGACTGTTCTCAGTAGTACCAGATGATAGAACATAGAGTAATGGTCTCATGTTGCAGTGCGGGAAGTTTAGGTTGGATATTAGGAAACACTTTTTCACTAGGCGGTTGGTGAAGCACTGGAGTGGGCTACCTGGGGAGGAGATGGAATCTCCTTCCTTAGAAGTTTTTAAGGTCAGGCTTGACAAAGCCTGACTGGGATGATTTAGCTGGGCTTTGAGCAGGGGGTTGAACTTTATGATCTCCTAAGGTCCCTTTCAACCCTATTATTCTATGATTGCCCCTGACAGGCAGGGGCCCAGCAGAATCAGCAGGTCAGGGTGCTAAATATCCCTCACGCTGTAGGATTGCTGGTCCAGTGACCCCAACTGGAGCAAGATCCAAGGCATAGGACTGTAGCGGCAGGCAGAATGGCTGGGCTACTTGCAGCTGAGGTAAGAGACCAGGAGACTAGGGTCTGAGGGAGGGGATGCTGGGCACTAGGGCTATGGGAGAGGATGCTGGGGGCTAGGGCTGCAGGGAGGGGAGTGCAGCTGGTGCATGGGGGACAGATTCTAGATTGGGTGGGCTAGATACTGGGGCATAGTCCCTCAGTGGGGGCAGTTGAGTGCTTGGGGGCACTCCTGTGTGTGTGTGCAGTTGCTGGGGGAAGTCCCTGGGTGGGGGACTGGATGTTGGAGGTGGCAATCCCAGGGGGGAGCAGGAGGCATTCTGCCCTGGACAGGACACTCTGTATCTGCAAGGGAGAGACTTGTGTGAATCCAGTGTCGGGAGAGGCAGGGACTCTGGATGCTCTGGGCAGTGTTGGGGGTTCCCTGGCTGAGAGGGCGGTAGGTCAGTCCCCAGCTGGGAAGCAACCTCATACTAGGCTAGGATCCTATCTTCGCAGGTAGGCTCCGCAGCTACCCTCTGCACTACCAGCAGCAGCGCAGAAGTGAAGGTGGCAATACATCATGCCATATCCCCCTTACAGTAACTTAATTAATTTTAACCAATAAGGTTCTGACTTATTTTGCTAATTAAAAATGCTCTTGGTAGACATTTGCCAGTGTTGAAATGAAAGATACAACATCAATACGAATCATACTGCTGTCAGAACAAATTATAACTTTTTTTTTAAAGATGTACAGGAAGCATATATAGTAACTCCTCACTTAAAGTCATCCTGGTTAACGTTGTTTTGTTAAATTGCTGATCAATTAGGGAAGATGCTCTTTTAAAGTTGTGCAATGCTCCCTTCTAATGTCATTTGGAAGCTGCCTGCCTTATCCACTGCTTGCAGGAAGATCAGCCCGTTGAAGCTGGTGGGGGCTTGGAACCAGGGTGGACCAGCAGCCCACCTATCAGCTCCCTGTTCCCCTAAGTTTCCTGTGCAGCAGCTGCCCAGCAGGCTATCAATTACTGGCAGTTCTGCTGCCCCTTCCCCCACTGCCATCTGCTGCTCCTGCCCTCTGCCTTGGAGCTGCTCCCAGGAGCCTCCTGCTTACTGTGCAGGTGGGGGGAAGAGGGAGCTAATATCAGCATGTCCCCCATCCCCACTTCTCAATATAGAGCAGGATGGGTACAAGGAAGGAGAGCGAGCGAGCGAGCTTGAGGCAGCAACTGCTGTCTCAACTTCCTGATCCACTTAAAAAGACAATGCCTTTAATAGGATCAGCTTATTTAAAGGGGCAGTGCACATCTCTCTCTCTCTCACACACACAGCATGTATGTCTCTGTCTGCCATGCTGTCTCCCCTCCCTCCAGTCCTGCTGCCTTGTCTGTGAGGCTACATTAACAACCCTGTGTTAACCCTTGAGAGCTCAGCCAAAAGCTACTTCATCGTTTAGCACATGGCTGGGCAAACTTAGTGGCCCGAGGGCCACACTGGGCTTCAAAATTGCGCAGAGGGACGGGTAGGGAAGGCCCTGCCCCCTATCTGACCCCCACCCACTTCCCACCCCCTGCCTACCCACCTCAGAACCCCTATCCATCCAACCACTCCTTCCTTGTCCCCTGATCTCCCCCTCCAGACCCCCCCCAACTCTAATTGCCCCCAGGACTCCACCCCCTATCTAGCCCCCCTGCTATCTGTTCCCTGACTGCCCCCTCCCAAGACCCCCCCACACTCACCCCCCCAATTGTCTTACGTGCTCAATGGGGCGCAGGGCCCCACAGCACTCCTCCGGGCCACGCGTCTTCCATGCTCGGCCCGGCACCAGGGCTGGGAGGGGCCCCGCGTCTTGCCGCAGTCAGTCCAGCAGCCGGGCCCAGAGTGCGGGGCCCTGTGGCTTGCTGTTGGCCCAGCATGGGGTGCTGGGCCTGGCCCCTGGGTGGGGAGTGCGGGGCTGCGCGGCTTGCCACGGTGAGCCCGGCCCCCCAACCGGGAGTGCAGGCCCATGCAGCTTGCTGCGCTTGGCCCAGCTCCCCGGCCCGAAGTGTAGGCTGGCGCGGCTTGCCATGCTCAGCCTGGGGCCAGGAGGGTGGGGCCACTGGCCCCGCCCCCCAGCCCAAGCTCACCGGCTGAATAAAAATGGCCAGCGGGCCACATGTGGTCCGCGGGCCGTAGTTTGCCCATGTCTGATTTAGTAGTAAGGCATTCCCTGGAAAATATCCCACCTCTTTCCATCCTCTAACTTCACCACCTCAACCAAGCTTCACAATCATCACTGCGTACAGTATTAAATTATTTGTTTAAAATGTATAGTGTGTATATATTTATATAATATATAGATTTTTTCCTGGTGAAAATTTCCCTGAACCTAGCCTCCCGGTAAGAATTAATGTAAATAGGGGGAACTGGATTCGCTTAACGTCACATTTTTCAGGAACACACCTACAACATTAAGCGAAGAGTTACTGTACTGTGTGGATGCAGCCTACATAACACACAGAGAGCTGCATATGCAGCCCACAATCGTAAATAAGATGAAAATATCTGCTCCGAAATGACTGTCTAAAGGACATCATAATTTTCCACTTTGTGAACTTGTGCAACTAACACCTGGTCTGTAGAGACATCAGCAGGGAGGTCCATTTTTCTCTGGGCCATTAGATCAACTGTTTTTGTCCCCTCTTAAAGTGGCAGATGCTGTTCCTGCAGGGGAGACACTGCAGTAGCACCAGCTAGGTATACCAGCATCTCCATTACTTCTTTCAGCTAATTCTGGGAAGATGGTTAAGTGCCATCTATACTATTGTAACTAGGCCTCCTAACAGTCTTGTCTTTCCTTCCTAATCTATCCTGCATGCAGCAGGATCATTATATATCACACACACACACTACAACTGGTCTATCAGCATGTCCAAGTTAGATCATATTTATAACATTTTAACTGAAGAGGCTTAAAATTACAAACTCCTATACGGCTGAAAAATAGATCAACTCTCATTCACCAACTGATTTTAATCCACTTCATGATTTTATACTGGTAGAACATTAATCTTAGTCCTCATGTACATTACTACTAAACCGCATAGCTCTGCATAGCTCAAAACTTAAGTTGGTTGAATAAAAGATGCTACCTCACCGACCTTGTCCAAGTAAATACTACCACAGGCAAGAAGATTTTGTACCTTTTCCCCTTCACTCAGATGCCACATTCTAAACCTTGGGGTCCATGGTATATTATTTCCACCACTCCACTTTGTAAAAACAAATACTAAACGGATCACTACCTTATTTTTTAAAAATTCAGAAATTTCAAGTCGCTAATACCATTCAGCTCTTTCCCTATGACTCGGTGTTAATTTGTTGGTCAAGCAGCAAAGAACTGTCCTAGAACATGTGATGTCTGCACTGCATTTTGTGGGGAAATGAAGGAAATGTAACCATGCAGACGTATTTATTTTTAACACAGCACGTTGAGGAGAACTGCTTGTCCAGGCAGCGCGAATCTCACGGGCGGGAAGGACGCAGATACGGGTTATCGCTTGTGACTCAGCGCACGGTGTTTGGATGGTCTCAAAGCTGCCGGCTGCCCCTGCGCAGGCGAGAGCAGCTACGGGCCGGGTGGGGCGAACAGGCCCTGGCTCGGCGCTGCCTCCTCGTAGCCCTCCAGGCCGCAGATCCTCGGTGGGGATGGGGAGCAGCAAATCCCTGGCCCATAGCTGGAAGGTCCGCGGGCTTGACTCGCTCTCTCCCCGCCCTCTCACTGGCTTCCGCGTCCACTCCCGTCCCGCCTGTTCCCAGGAGGTCGGGGCCAGGCCTGGGCCCGAGCCCCATCCTTTAGCTCCCGCAGGAAGGTCTCCCGCAGGCGGGCCAGGCCCCCGTCCCGCTGCAGGCGCCGCGCCGCCTCCCGACCCCCGAGCTGGGCCCGGGTCAGGGCCCAGGCAGTGACCTGGGCCGCCGCGCGGATCGGCCGCGAGTCCGACAGCTTCTCGATGAGGCGCGGGTTGTTGAGCAGCGTGAAGAGCAAGCGCCTCAGCACCATCTCTCGGCCCCGGATCCGGCGGCGCAGCGACCGGACATGAGCGACTGCGGCTGCACGAGGGAAGAGGGCCGCCTCACGTGTGGAATCCAGCGCAGTGATTGGCTGAAGAGCCCCAGCTTAAGGGAGACCAATAGAAGAGAGAGGTGACACACTCCCTTCAGGGATTGGCTGCTACCCATCGGGGCGGGAGAGAGTAGGCGGCCTTCGCTTTGCCGTGATCCTCACTCTGATTGGCTGCTCCGAGGCTGATGGACACGGAAGGACGCAGGGAGCTAGGTCACGTGCTCTCACAGCAACCGCCCGGTTCGCGAGCCCTGCGTCGCTGTTGGCGGTTGATTGGCTGCCCGCTCTGGAGCCGGGCTCTGCGCGGCGCTGCACGGGTCTCGTCCGCCATGTGCTCGGTAGCGATGCTGAGCGTCCTGCGCAGTGACTCCTACGTGGAGCTGAGTCAGTACCGGGACCAGCACTTTCGGGTGAGGGACCGGAGTGGGGGCGTGGAGGGAGCGGGCGGGTGAGAGACGAGGAGGACTGTGAGGGAAGGGGGCTGGGTATGGCGGGATCAGATCTGGCGTGCAGGGTGTGGAGATGGGGATGTGCGGCACTGGGGAAGGGGGTGTGTGTGGAAGTGTTGATCCCTGCCCGTAGGGGTTACTAGCTACAGGATTAAACTTCTCTTCACAAGCTGATTAAAAAGCTGAATCTCTGCTGTGTGTAGGCAGTCTCGACCAGTCCTTACAGACAGACCCCCAACCTGAAACAAATACTCACCGTCAACCACACAAAAATCCTAACCCAGGTACCTATCCTTGTAACAAAGCCCGATGCCAACTCTGTCCTCATATCCATGCAACTGACACCATCATAGGACCTAATCACATCAGCCACACCATCAGAGGCTCATTCACCTGCACATCGACCAAGGTGATATATGCCATCATGTGAAAACAATGCTCCTCTGCTATGTACATTGGCCAAACTGGACAGTCTCTACGCAAAAGAATAAACCAGGGATAGGCAACCTATGACACGGGTGCCGAAGGCTGCACTCGAGCTGATTTTCAGCGGCACTTACACTGCCCAGGTCCTGGTCACCGATCTGGGGGGCTTTGCATTTTAATTTAATTTTAATTTAATTTTAAATGAAGCTTCTTAAACATTTTATTTACTTTACCTACAACAATAGTTTAGATCTATATTATAGACTTCTAGAAAGAGACCTTCTAAAAACGTTAAAATGTATTACCGTCATGCGAAACTTTAAATAGAGTGAATAAATGAAGACTTGGCACACCACTTCTGAAAGGTTGCCAACCCCTGGAATAAACCAAGGGCTAAACAGGGATTGTGAATGGCTTTCTCATTACACTAGTTGATTGCATTTCCCTAGTTAATTTACCTGCAATAATTCTTATCTTCTGTCAGACAGAGATCCACTTCAAAAGGTTTTTTTTCTCCTGCTGATAATGGCCCATCCAAATTAAACAACCTCTTAGAATTGGTATGGTAATGTACAACTTTTTTTTTGCTTTCTGTGTATATAAATACATCTTACTTCTGTTCCATTTTATGCATCCAATGAAGTGGGCTATAGCCCACGAAAGCTTAAGCTGAAATAAACTGGTTAGCCTCTAAGGTGCCACAAGTCTTCCTCATCTTATCTATTGCTGTAGGTTTCAGCCGTGTTAGTCTATATAGCAAAAACTCCTCCTTGTTTCTACTGCTTTAGCTTTCTCATAGCCTCTTGATTGCTGTGATGCAGGATGTAATTTACATAGTCTATTCCTTATCCCAGAGTTCATTTTTGAGTTATTTCTCAAAGAATAATTCCACTGGCTCTTCTGCTGCTGTTTGGCAGTTGGGAATAAAAGCAGTGAAAACGGGCTTCCATGTCAGTTCACTCTGGAACTGCTTTGCAAGGCTCCGAGTAGCAGAAGTACTGGTGCTTTCTGCAAATTTGGAAAAGTGCCTTGTATTCTATTCTGTTCATTTTTGAAAGATTATATTCATGAACATAAGGGCTAGAATTTTTTTTAATGGGCATGTGTGGGCTAGTGTTTTTTTTCAGCCTCTTATCTGAACTATTTCCCCATACTGTTAAGGTATTGCAGATCAACTCCTCTCACATGTTGCCACTTTACTATTGAAGATATTGAATGGGGTGGAGTATAAATGTTGGGTTTTACTGTTTGAATTTTCAGGGTAACAGATATGACCAGGAGCGACTGCTGAAAAAGAGCTGCACCCTGTATGTGGGGAATCTCTCCTTCTATACAACAGAAGAGCAGATCTATGAACTGTTTGGTAAAAGTGGGGATATAAAGAAAATCATAATGGGCCTGGACAAAGTGAAGAAAACGGCTTGTGGCTTCTGTTTTGTTGAGTATCCTTGTCTGCAAAGTAAAACATCTATACATTGGGTATGGAAGCCAAAAATCTAGCCTACCCTAAGCAGAGTAAAACAGTTGCAAAGGATTGTCTTTGTTCCTGCTGTAGGTACAATTACAAAGTAATAACCAACCCAGTTACAGCACAGCTTAGCCTTGCAGTGCAGATAATACTGAATTGTGCTGCTGAAGTATTACGTTAGTAATAAAGTCTCAGGGCTTGGCTACACTGGGGCTTTATAGCGCTCTAACTTGCTGGCTTGGTGTGAAAAATCACCTCCTGAGCGCAGCAAGTCTGAACACTTTAAAGTGCTAGTGTGGACAGGCTCTGAGCATTGGGGACCACGGTCCCAGCACTTGGAGCTAATCCCCTTGTGGAGGTGGATTACCAGGAGCTCTGGGAGAACTCTCTCCCAGTGTTCGCGCGTGGCCACACGTGCACTTCAAAGCACTGCTATGGGAGCATTCCCTCAGGAGTGCTGACTGCAGTCTCATCTATACTACAAGATTTAACCTAATTTTTAAAGTATGGGTGACTAAATTGTAACACAAGATATTACTGTACTTCTGGGACCTAAAATTGAAATTATTCTATTGTGTGGGACTGGGTATTATTGTGCCACTCTCTCTCTCCAGGGAACTAGGTCACTGTTCCTGGGAGTGTAGTACAAGAAAGAAGCTGACATATGCAGAACACATAAGGCTGACGTTTATGATTAGGGAGCT
Source organism: Dermatemys mawii (assembly GCA_007922305.1). Classification (NCBI taxonomy): domain Eukaryota; kingdom Metazoa; phylum Chordata; order Testudines; family Dermatemydidae; genus Dermatemys; species Dermatemys mawii. The sequence continues at coordinate 16,499,848 of ML677401.1, forward strand.
TGAGACGCCATACTCTGTTTCCTCATATCAATTTGAATAAAATGACTGGCTTCATGCCCCCAAAATTGTTGGAAGGGATATTGTCCAGTTAAAGGCAAAAGATGTAATAGATTTGTTGCTATTTTTTAGGATTACAAAAACAGGTAATTAAAAATCCTTAACTATAATTTATTCTTAAGCATGAATACCGTTTGACATTTGTCTCAACTGATGTATTACCCAAGCTATATTTCAGGTACTCATAAGAGCCAGTTCTTGTCTAGCACTTTTCACTGGTAGAAATCAGTTTGGATTGGAAATACTTTTATAATTTGTATACAATTTGTGTTTGTTTACAAAGTCATTTGTATTTGAATAAAAGAAGATTTCTAATGGTCTTGTATTTTATAAGAACATACTTTTACAAACATAACATTAGATCTGAAATCTCAAATTTTCTCCTGCTTTTTAGTGACTGTAGAGTATAACAAGGACAAATGATATACAACTGGATAAAGAAAAAGAATGCATATCGGGGAAAAGTTTCCTAACAGTGAGATCTAGTAGACTGTAAAATATCTCGAAAAGGATGTTGAGGAGTCCCATTATTTTAATTATTTGGGATGTGACAGTATATTTGTGTGATATGGAGAATCTGATATTCTGTCAGGTTGTGTTGAAAGTGGCTTAATACCTAACTTGTCATTTCTGTGACTAAATCAAACATCTTCTAGATGCTTAACTACCACAGTGATAAATATATTATAAATGCCTAGGTAGACAGATCCTGGATATTCTTTTTTTGTGACTGTCTTGAATTTCCATTAAATACAAGGCAAACTTTCCTGTGAAATTCTATTTAGTAATCGTGCAAAGCTGTCCTTTTCGACTAAGTTAAATTCTGGACTCTTTGAAGCTAGTTAATTTTCCTGTTGACTTTATTGGGATAACTTCAAATGGAATGCAGCATCCAGGTGGGTGGGTGTTTCTTCTTGAGTTAATAGTTTAATTTTTATTTTGAAAACCATAGGGCTAAATTAATCTATTTCATACCATTCCCAACACTCATAGATTACTGTCAGTTATCACTCTTGAAAATACAGGTTATTTGATTTGTGAAAAAGGAATTTAAAAGGGTTTTAAAATCTAACCCAATAATGAGTCAAACTCAATCAAATGTTTGTTAAGATCATTGCATTTGAATACTTTAGTTCTGTAGATGTTTGAAAGACTGTTGAACCTTGTTCCTTAACATAATCCTAAGATACTACTCAAGAGGAGATGCTGAAAATGCTATGAGATACATCAATGGGACACGGCTTGATGATAGGATCATCAGGACAGATTGGGATGCAGGTTTTAAAGAGGGCAGACAGTATGGTCGTGGAAGGTCAGGGGGTCAGGTAAATTATTTCACAATCTGTTTTTCACTATTTGCTGGTGAAATTATTGATGTTTCTTGAATCTTCACTTTTGAGTGACCACTTAGTAGTTAACTTTAATTTTACTAATTTCCATGGCCAGAGTAAAATTTCATCACATCTAAGAGACCATTATATAATACATTTACATATTTACCCACGAAGAATAAAACCTTATGTAATGATCCTTTTCTTGGTTTTCAATTTACATTGGAGCCTTTGCTCAGCTGCTGTGGGAAGAGAAATTGTACTTGCAAAGTAAACATAAAAGCTGTCCAGCTAAGAGCTATGTTGTAGCCTGCCAAGAACCAGGGGACATCACCTAAATTGCCTAAATTGAAGTAGATAGCAATTGCTCTTATCTTTGGTGTATAGGGTAGATCATCTAGATTACAGGTTTCATGAGCGGGTCGTTGTGGGGGATATTAAAGAAGGTGGCAGCTGTAAGCTGTGATACCAAATTCTGCAGGCTGCACTTCAGCTATTCTTGTTGAATGAACTAGACAAGGAAACTGCCACTAATTTTCCTAAATATTATACAGCTTGTACTGGTGCATTATCTGGACTGTTGTTACCTGGGACAGCTATTAACTACTTTGTTGGTATTAACTCTTGTGCATAGTTTACTTGCTGGAATGCTCTAATATTTCACCCCCCGCCCCCATCCAGGTCCGAGATGAATATCGGCAGGACTATGATGCTGGGAGAGGAGGTTATGGCAAAGTTGTTCAACCCCAGTGAATACTGAATGATGCATCAGCATCACAGGAGAACTGTAGCTGCATTGTGGTAGATCTTAACGATGAGCAGCAAAGGGAGTCTGTTGCACATGAATGTTGTTTAGGTAACTGAGACTTAGAAGATTTTTTTCAGAGTTGCTGAGATCATTAAATATATTCAACGTCTCTTCCGTTTTTCAAGACCAGTTACAAAATCGGGATCAAAGCTATACTTTTAAGTGTTGAGGGTAGTTTAATATAATATCGTGAAGATCTAGGAATAAAACTTATAGCACTGGTACACGAGACATATATGTTTGCTAACTGCTGCTTTTTTTAATGTTTGAAGTGTTATACTAGAGTGAGCCAGAATTCTTTAACTGTATGTTGATTTCTTCCATTTGTTCAAAACCTGATACACAGGCATCAGGTTTTATTTTCTTTTGTTTACATTAGTAGTGAAGGGGGTGGCTAAGAATGGGTTGTCTACCAAACATAAAAATTGAGGAGAGAAATAGTTATTTTTTTGGTAAAATATAGCAAAAGTCCAGATTTCTCTGAAGTATGTATTTGACTAGCATGAAATAAGATGCCTTTCTTTGATAACAGCTAGCAAACATGAATGGCACACCTGAACAAACTTTATCCTGGGGTTATCTCTCTGTTCATCAAAGTGATAGGAGCATAGTAGCTAAGTGAAGATCTGGACCATATGTATTTCCACTAAGAGTCCAGTATGTATGAGGTGTGATACCCAGTAATATTTGTAGTGTGTGTATATTAGAGGCTGTGACCTTGATACGAAAAAACAGGTGGTGTGAAGTTCCTTTATCCAGTGGGTAGGAGGGGGGACTGCTGAGAGCAAGGGGAAGGTAGAGAACTGATAGTTTAAAAACTGGTGCTAGGTAGTATTTGCTACCTCTGTAAACTTGGCAACACGCATACTTTTAAAATTTTTTATAAGGGTTGCTCCTGTGTCAGTTTTCTCCAGTAAAAGGAGTTTGTTAGTAATTTTATTATGTGGATGAATTATTTTTCCCATTCTTCCACAGATGGGAGAATTTGGATGGTTACCTCAAAAAGGTGGCTGTCTAAGGAGACAGGATATTGTGAAAGAAAAGGAAAGTAATTCTGAAAGGGTTTAAGTTTTGTCTTCCGTTTCAGGCTAGATTAATTCCTGCTTAGGTTTCAAATAACAAGCAAGCTGGCAAAAGCCAAGGTTCAAACTCTAGCCCTACCTCAGAGTCCATTATGCATATGATGAGAAGTCATATAGTGACTCTAGGACTTCATGTATGACTTTTGTGGATTGTGTCAAAACTGACTTAAGTGATTGTATAGTAGTATGGACTCTTTAAAATATTAACTGATGCTCAAAATCTGGAAATTTCAACAATGTGAAATTCAGGTTTCCCTGGCTTTGTTTGAGGACTTGGGAATCTTGAGAGATGTAAAATGAGTCTAAACATCTTAATCTGGTAGTGTTGAAGACTCATCTGCCTAAAAACTTCTTCCTTTCTCAAATTGCTCAGCCCTCTGGATACTTAGCTAATATCGCTGATTGTCCTGGTTTTACAATCATAATATTAGGGATTGACAGCACCTGCATTTATGTGAAGAGAAAGCATAACTTATTCCTTTTCTTAAAATATAAAACCTTTCAGGCCTTCACGTGAAAAGTATAAGCTTGCTATTTTTTTATTTTTACATCACCTTTAAAGAAGGGTAAAATGAACGGAGTGATTGAGCTTTAATCAGACTTTCTAAGTATTTTTCAGGTATCTCTATGTATTATGTTTCAGACCTATTACTTTAATTAAGTTATGGGTACCATGAAGTAAAATGCACAACCAGCATTTTATCGTCACATCTAAGGGAATTTAAAATGGTGTATTTCTAAGTTTTTCCTGTCATGGAAGGTACTGCAAATGTTTAGTACTGGGATCTTTGATTAGGGGAAAGTCCTATAAACAGAATGAGTTAACTTAGTTTTTTTTCTTACCTAATGATGCATGGGTATGAGCAGATCTGTCTACCGCTTGCTCTGTAACATGTCCAATAGCAGTTTTCAGAAGGATAATCTGTGATTGCACAAGTTTTAAGAAGATTGTCAAACCACAAACTACTTTAAAATAAAGCTGCACTACTCACATTGACTTGTTTTTAGATTGTCATTTGTTTCTTAATAGAAGCAGCGATGGGAATAAAGTAACTGTACTTAGCACATTCTTAGCCAAATGCCTTTTTTGGGTTGTCTCCATGTGTAAGTCCAGTGTGTTATTCTTCCATAATTTAGTGAAAGTGAATACTGTTCTATTGCTTAATTAAGATACTATCTCACAACTATACCCACTTGTTAACAGATCCTGTATGACTTAATATAACAACGTAATTTGTTCTGTCACAGGTACCAGGGGTGCAGCCTGAACGTAACATTATAGTGGACTGCCAGACCTACTGTAGTTAAGGTTTGGACCACCTTTCTGTTTAAAGCTTGACTATAAGTGCACTAAAATTTGCATGCTTACTCTGATTGATTGCCTTAAAATTTTGGTGTGTCTCATGAGAATGCTGGCTTGAGCTAGTGCTCCAATTTTGGGGGTCGTTTGACCAAGGAATTCGTGAGATACAACACACCCTGACTCCCCGCATTCTTCCCCCCCCCCCCCCCCCAATTTTCTTAAGTTTGACATTTTATCAATATATCTTTGCATGAACCTGGAGGTGAGGTAAGAAATGGTGTCCCTAGCTTCTGTTTGTCAAAGGCGGGTGATGGATGGCAGGAGAGAGATCACTTGATCGTTACCTGTTAGGTTCACTCATTCTGGGGCACCTGGAATTGGCCACTGTTGGTAGACAGGATACCGGGCTGGATGGACTTTTTGTCTGACCCAGTACAGCCATTCTTATGTTCTTAAACCATTGTCAGATCCTGGCCCAAAAGTCTCACTTGCTTGACGGTTACTTCTAAAGCGTGCCTAGCATCCCCTTGTCCTTTGGGGGAAGCAAAAGTCAGAACAGTATTAGACAGAGAGTTAGGTACGTCCCTAAATTGAGAACCAGACATTCCAAAGTCTCATATGCCAAACTGCATCTGTGCAAAGAGAGGCCATTGCTACCATGATGCACATGGCTTGTGTGCCGTTGAACCTCAACAACACCCAGGTACTGGAAGCTCAAATCCAGTGCTAGGCAGAAACCTGAAATAAAGAAGGCATATTGTTACAAACTGCCTCTGTCAAAATATGTTGTTTTTGTTTTAATTGTGGGGAAGTGTAATCTCAGTACAGCAGAAAGTGCAACAGGTGCTCAAAATATTTTTGAAAAGAAAATAAATTACACGTGCAAATGATTGCTGGGAGGTGGTAGTGAATTAAAGCAGAGGGGCTGGGGGACAGTGAGGGAATATTGAGGGGATAAATGGGGATGATTGTGGTGGGGCAGGATAGCTTTTTGGGCAGAGTGATATGGAGTTGGGTATGAGGATGTGTTGGTGGTATTGGGGTGGTGACACCTGTCAGCCTCGTATTCTCCCCTCTTCTGTGTAATGACTGGGGCAGGGAAAATACTGCCCCTGTAGAAGCATCTTCGCTCCTCTCCCTGCTGTGTCTAGGGTGTGGGACAGGACCTACTTCTGGGGTTGGGGGTCTGAGCCTCTTACCCTGCCAGACCCCCTTTTCAGGAAGGCCAGACAATCCCAGGACCCTGGGCCATCCTAAGGTCATCTACTCCCTCCAGGCCAGACTTGCTCAAGGCAGTCTTCCCACCAGGCCAGGGGAGACACCTGAGCTGCAGCACACTGAAACAACTAAATAAGCAATGAGCTAAAAGGATTTGGAGAGTGTGATGCTCTGGGGGGATTTTTCGTGACCAAGCAGCTGTTGGGTGCTCTGCATAGGAACATGCTTGCCCTTGGGGGCAGGGCCAAGGACTGTCACTGTCACAAAGGGCCCATACCCTGCTTCAAGCTTGTCACTAGTATAGCAGCTTTCTTGGCCTGCATAGCTAAAATGTTAACAGCATGGTCCAGTCACATGGGCACCAAGCTGGAAGTCAGGACACCTGGCTGTGCCAGGTATTTACTGCACAATTTTAGGCAAGTGTTTTCACTGTATTGTTTCTCGCTTTTCCATGTGAAAAGTAGAAAGGGTAAATTGGTGCTAGGGACCTATGGTGATGGGTCCCAGTGAGCATAGTGGAAGATGCTATGATCCCTGTGATGCTGTAGGCATGTTATTACCTCTCAACACCTGGTTCCACACTCCATGAAATATCTACCCATGACAAACTTGGCATCCAGTGAGATTATGATACTAATTCAGTGTCTGTGAATCTCTTATCTGAAAGAGCGATGCTGTCCTGGCTTTTTCGAGCTTGTCTATGAGCTTTTCAGCAAGTTTTATCCAGAACTGAAAAGCAGTGGACTTCAGTGAGTGCTGCAAATTCAGGAATACATCCACCTCCCAACAGGTGCGCTGTGAGGAGCACACAGAGTAAGTAGAGACTCAGTCTAAGACTGCGGGGGGTGTCACGTGGTGGTGCTCAGATGGTGCCTGGGGGGTGGGTCCTGGTGTTTACTTAGGGTCAATATACATAGAATCATAGAATATCAGGGTTGAAAGGGACCTCAGGAGGTATCGAGTTCAACCCCCTGCTCAAGGCAGGACCAATCCCCAACTAAATCATCCGATCCCATATAGAATGTCAGCTATATGAGGCCCCGAGGGAGGGTCTCCAGCAGAGCTAGCCCAGTGCCAGGTGGGAAGGACACTAGGTTAGGGTAGGATAGAAAGAAGGTTCTAGTCCCATTTAGGGTTAGGCTTACGGTTAAGGGTTAGGGGGTTAGGGTTTAGGGTTTAGTATGAGGGCTAGGGTTTAGGGGTTGGGGTTGGGGTTTAGTGTTAGGGGTTGGGGTTAGGGTTAGGAGGATGAGGGTGAGGGTTTGGGTTTAGGGTGAGGGGTTAGGGGTAGGGTTCGTGTTAGGGGTTAGGGCTGGGGGTTAGGGCTGGGGTGAGGGGTTGGGGTTTGGGGTTAGGGTTGGGGTTTAGGGGTTAGGGTTAGGGGGTTAGGGTTGGGTTAGGGGTTAGGGTTAGTTTGGGGTTAGGGTAGGGGTAGGGTTAGGGGTTAGAG
>ML677402.1:0-29387 GCA_007922305.1 Dermatemys mawii
CAGGGCTTTGGGGGGCGGACACGTGAGGGAGGAGGGGATGTAGGGCTTTTTTGGGGAAGATGCAGGGCTGATCAGCCCCAGGTTTGGTCACCTATCCGTGTGTGGTAGAGGGTAATTTTGGGGGGTGGGAGGAGAGTGATGTAGGCACACAGGGTCCCTACAGCCTGCGGGGACGAGTGATGGAGCCGAAGGGGCTGGATGTAACCAGCAGCCTTTGTTTTTATTAAGGTGAGGTGTTGTCAGGGTTCCCAGGGTTCCTGTCTCTCCTAGGAGCACCTGAGGTTGTCACTCAAACCTGACCTCCTTCCCACCCACCCCCACCTCCTCCTTTAAGAATTCAGAGAACGATTAACCTCTGAGCCATCTAACAGCTTCCCTGTTTGAGGGATTGGCCGCTTACCTTGTATTTCTGGAGCAGCAGCCCTAAGTACAGTCCAAAACTAAATATAAATGGCACACGAGACAGCAGTTTCATTGCTTTCTCTTCCTTGCAGATTAAGGAATGCAAGCCACTGTAGTAACTGATGTTGACTGTTTAAGTTCCTTAGTGTGTTAATCTTCGTATAAACCATGTTTCTCGGGCAGCAAAATGTGACAGAAACTGAAACAAGAAACTTACTCTGGCAGACCATGAGCTAGTAATGGTATAGGGGGATTGGGAGATAGGACTCTGAATTCTCTTTACAGCTTGACTTCTGACGTGCTTTGTGACCTTGAGCAAGCCACTTCACCTGTATGGCCCTGTTTCCCCTTCTGTCTCTGTAAAATGGAGACTCGTAAGGATGTTGAGCCCAAACATTTGTAAAGTGGTACAGGCATTTATGTTCCAAGGCAATGTAAAATATTATGCGTGGGCATGTCATAAAATAACTGAGATCCCCAAAACTTCCTGAGTTTACTTCTGATTGTGGCAGTTCTATTTCATCCAGCATAGAATTGCTTACTTTTGCAGGTCTATAGCATGGTGCCAGACCAGATGATGAATCTCTGGACCGCACATACAGGCATCCTCATAACTCTTTAAATATATTTCTAAATATTTTAAATTATTGCCTTGTTTCTGGGTACATGTATGTAAAATAACTTGTAATAAGCTAGTTTAATTGCCTAAAACTATATCCCACACTCACCAATGAACCAAAATAGTCTTTGCCACTATCAGACCCTCAGGTAAATTCTTTGCTTGCTAAACAAACTTTGCAGCATGTCAATCAAGTGCACCAACTCAGACCTTGTTTGGGGAGAATTACATGGTAGAGATCCCTTCACTGAAACCTAGCCCCCCCATGACATTCAATACCAGGAAAATAACAAGATAGCCTGGGAGTTGATTTGAATTGTAGTGATATATGGGAAAAGATTGTGTCTAAATGGCTAGGTCCTCAATCTATTTTAGCACTTCCAAATCACTAGCAACCCCTTGAACTGCAAATGCTGCAGGATGCCAGTGACATCTTTGGAACATTGATGTAATATAGTCCATACAATGAACTTTGCTAAGGTGAGGAGTTGCACTGTATTCTGCTCCAGCTGTAGCTTCTAGGTGGCATCCTGTGTAGTCTGCTGTAGAACACACTGCATTAGTGTATTTCCTCTTGCTACTGTCACCTCTTTTTTTTTTCACATGGCTTAAATAATTGGGAAGGGAACCCCCATTTAATTCTAGGGCTAATATTTTAAACAGACTCTTAGACAATGCTGTATAGTGGTGTACTGCCTTACTTTTGTAAGACAAAGTTAATCTTCATAAAGATGCTGAGGGCATGGCTTGTTTCTTCCGATGTGTAGCTGTTACATATGCATACAACTCTTAGAAGGCTGCTGGTGTCTCCTCTGACACTGCAAATGCTTGCTAAATGTTAAGTGTTCAGTAAAATTCTTGCATTAGAAGAGAGATCACAGTCTCTTCTCTTGATGATGTAACAACTCTGGGTGATAACTGATGTAGCGAGTTCCATGGAGTTGGATTTTCATGTTCTCACATAGCAGTATGGGAGATGGCTAGCATACATAGCATCCAAAGGCAACAAGTCTGCTGTCTGGGCTAGACAAATAAAAGCAAAGCACGCTTACCCATGTCCTTTTTTTCCACTACGTGCCTTTAAGTCTTAGCAGTGTGAGGTTTTTGTCAAATAAGGAATTAAAGATATTGAACTGGGGGAATAAACACCTTTTTTTTTCTTACTACATTTACCGAGCATGGGTCTGCACAAATATGAAAGGAAACTTCTTGCCTCGCGTGCTATTTTTCAAATGTGTCACTAGAAGGAAGTTAGTCTTTCACCCAGCGGATTGAAGTGGTTTGCTTGAATTCAAACAACCCATCCAGGAATGGATTCTTTTTTCGCATTTGAAGATCACTCTTCATTCCTACCTGTGCATTATTGGTTTATCCTTGGTCCCAGGAAGGTAGAACTAGACCTTAATGGAAACACTTGTTTCCTGGGAAGCGTAGGAAAACATAATTGTGAACTTGGTTATCTTTGCTATCAGATCAGTCTTTGTAGAGCTGGTGCAAGAATTGCCAATAAAGTGGGTCTCTTCTGTGGTAGCAACTATTTGTGCATGAAGCTGCCTTGGGATTGTATTCTGAGAATTTGAGTTTGCATTTTCCCCTATTGCGTTCCCCATCGCTGCCACCATCTGCCCGTTGCTTCAAAATTGGTATGATTGTGAATCAGATTTTGTGCATTTTAATAAGTGGGACACTTGATAAAGGTTTTGATTAAAACCGTGTCCACTAAAATAAGTCTGCCCACTTAGCAACATAAAATCATTGTGCTACTGAAAACTCTCAAACAAAACTTTATACTGCGTTTTCAGATTTCACCTCTCAAGTAAGACATCACAAGCTAAAAGTTCAACAAAAATAAAATGGTTTCCCTTTTACAAACATCTTTCCTTCAAGCTTCTTATCCTTGGTTTGACTTGGTTTCTAGTATAATCAGAGTAGAGCTTGAATAGTTTTAAGTAGACTCTGCTTCACTAACTGGACAGAAGCATTCCAGTGCTATATGTGTAGAACAATTCTTTCTTTACTCTTTCTGGCAAGAGTGAAATTAAACACCAAAACACTGCCTTTAGTGTGCTCGGAAAACCATCTGACGCTAACCCTGAAAATTCTGTTAATAAAATACGCTTACAGAGCCTGCTGAACCTTGCATTATAAGATGGATGGAGAAAATCCCTTGCTAAATGTGTAATGGTGCGTGTAAATGTGCTTGGCTATTGGTTTTGTGTCAAACATTGCAGAATACTTCATGCTTGACTCAGTCAATTGAGAGTCTGAGTCAGAATCTTCTCAAAGCTTTATCTTTCAGAAGTGTAGCTGTGGTCTGCTGAAATGCTCTGAACTACTCCTTGTATTAAGATTCCCTCTTCGGCAGGTTATTGCAATGTTTTAACATGGAGGGTTGGACTGCAGAGCGTCTTATTCTCAATCCCTCCATGTAATGGCAGGAAAAAACTAGTGTCCCACACATTCATAGCTCTTTGAGTGTTGTATTTACACTTTGTACGTACTCATTCTTTCAGATGCAACTAAACACTCTAGACTTGTGTATTATTAACTTTTAGCCAGTATATTGAGGTTGTACTGATATGTCAACAGTTTTGCTGGAAAGAATGCAACCAGGTGTACTGAACCATGTCAGCTCTACCTGTCAGATGAGTACACCGACACTTAACACTGTCCTACTTCTAATAGAAATGGCACTTCAATTTGTATACGCTTGTAGTGTTAGCAATTTGTGGGGAAAACAAAGGATTTCTACTCTTTTTTCTGTGGTAGTGACACGTGGAAGGTGCTTGCTTGTCCAGTAATTTTTAGTGACCCTAGTGAGTCACAAGTGGCTGTCTGTCCAATTTTCCCCCTCTCTCCTCTTACAGTTAAGGTGTGGTTCTATTTGGCAATGTAACCAGGATTTAGGCATGGCTAGCACTTGACTAAAGCCTTGGAATCAGATGGGAACAACCACATCATGCTGAAAAACAGAACCTGTCTCTTTTGTGATGATATTGAGCTTGTAGTGCAGGTGGAACCAAAAAGTGCCAGTAAATCATATTCACTCAGGTCTTTTAAAGGTACTGAGATCAGATCTATCCACTTCCTGCTTAATATAAAATCAACTAGTGATAACTTCAGTATGAGGCAATTTTCAAGTCTTGTCTGTTCCAACACTAAACACATACAAGGAATCAGTTTGGAGCTGGTGTTACAAGTAACCTATAGAATAGGCAACTGAACTTTTAGGAACCTCAAAACCTTGACAGCAAAACTAATAAATTGATTTGTATAAAGTCTGGCACCCTGAAAGAACGCTGTATGCTTTACAAGCATTGCTTCCTGGGCGCCTAAAAAAGCTGCTTATAGGATGCAGTGTGGTTTCCATTCTGCACAAAACACATTGATTGCTAGAGGAGGGGAAATAAGGAGGAAGAATCTAATTACCCAGGTCAGAATTTGTCCAGGACACTGATACTGCTCTTCGTACCACAAGTGATACAAGATCTTGATGGACCTTATGTGATCAGGTCTTAGCTTTCCATCTTCTCCAAAAAGCAGTAGATCTGTTTTGTATTATTCTGGGGCATTGGTTTACTGCCTACTGAATTGTCAAGTGCATATCCTGTTGCACCTGCATTCTTTTAAGGCCTCCATAGGGGATTGAGCAAGTCTTCCTCCTACTTAGGCTGAGATCTGACATGGTCAGCTCAAAATGATACAATTCCTAGAGACTTGTCATGGATGTCCCCACTGTATTTTACTTAGGTTTTTAACTTTTTGTAATTACATGGCTCCTGCCTACTCTCTGCTTCTCTAATACAGCAGTTTAGAGCTGAAGGATAGCAACTTTTATGCGGGAGGGGAGCGGGGGTTTATAAATAAAGCAAAGTGTATTTCTAACTCATAAATCTCAGCACCTTTAAATAGTAGTGAGATTTTTTTCTGCTTCCTCTTTACAAAGTCTGAAAGACTACTCTCCTTAAAACTGTCTGTCGAGATCCTATTTACAAACCTGTTCACTTGCTGGCAATTTTTAATAGCATTCACATGCAAATGAAACTGAACGTACTCTTTCTTACCTGTTCATCTTCAGGAACTTGTTTTCTGATTACTTTTCTATTTCATACAGTTTTTAACTAGAGAACTTGCTTCAAAATGGGTATATATTCAGCCTGGCTAAATAGGAGCCACTGGTGTTAGCAAGAACTGAAAAGTACTGAAATAGCATATCAGCCAAGAGAGCTCTGATTGCCTTAAGACAAGTGCATGATCTCTTCATTCCACTTCATTATCTCTGATAACTTTTAAGCGTTCAAGGCGCGTTACCATTTTGCAATGCTTTTCAGAGATTATAGACTGAGTAATTTTCTATTCTCTCTTCAGTTTCTATCTACTTTTCAACCTAAGCCCCATTTGGGCTGCTACTCGTATTGTACTAAGCTTCTTATTGCAACGTATCTCGTAACTGCAAAGATGACTTTCTCGTGCTGATGAAAGGTGCCTTAATTGCAGTGAAAACTAGACAGATGCTGTTAAAGCTGTTGGAAGGGGAGAGTATGCATACAGTGGCGATGTCCACCCTTGAATCTATTAGCAGACTAGGACCGCTGAGCTTTAGTACTCTGTCTTAAAATTAAGAAATAATTTCTCTTTAGCATTAAGACTTAATTAAATAGCACAAGTTTTCAGTTTTGGTGTAATTCTCTTAAATGATCTGTTTCTAGGCAGCCTGCATCTGCGAAGTGGTATGACCGAAGGGACTACGTCTTTATTGAATTTTGCGTTGAAGACAGTAAAGATGTTAACGTAAATTTTGAAAAATCCAAACTTACATTCAGGTAAATAACTGAGACCATTGTCAAGTGGAAAAGAAATGTCAGTATCTAAATGCTGACCTGATCCTTTTTCTAATTAAACAGCAAGTACCTTCGTTTTATTCTAACTATCTTTGCTTTGAGACTTTTCAGTCCAGCTACATAACTACCTTAATTCTTTTCTCTTACAGTTGTCTTGGCGGAAGTGATAACTTTAAGCATTTAAATGAAATCGATCTTTTTAATTATATTGATCCAAATGTAAGTATTTTCCGAACTTCTGTTCTCGGTACCCTTAATTATACAAGAAAAAGAGATTCTAAACATGTAAGGTACTTGGATACTATGGGTAATGAGCCCCATTAGTAACTTAACGTACTTAAACTAAATTTTTGACTGAGAAAGCGATTTCTGATTCTTCTTTTCTGCTACTTGAAGAGTGGCCTGTCAAAAAGTCTGCTCCTGAGTACTTACTGATTGAGATGTATGCTTCTCACCAATGTTCTTGCATGTCCTTTTTTAGCGTTCCTTGCTTTATCCTTGTCCTTCTTTCTCAAGAGACCAAAAAGACACAGTCAGTATCATGGCACCTGTTAGAGCAGGTGTTTTTATTGGGCTTGTAAAGTATTGCAGCACAGCGGTGTGGGGTTTCAATTTTGGATGGATAATGATTTTTTGCAATCCTTTCCCCAGTCTGAATGCTGTGGCCAGCCCAAAATGGCGGGGGCGGGAGGTGGTATTTTGGTACATGCTAGATCACAGGGGAATATTCCATGGGCGCTCCAGTAGACTTTGGTCATCTGTTCAAGCATTCGTTATAAAGAGTGTTCATGCAACATGACAGGAGGCAGCTACTGTATATACTTTATTCATCCTCTGAAGCATAACTGAGCGATGACCTCTCTAAAGGGTGGGTGAACGCATGCGTATACATTTTACTGAAGTTGCTTTTGTCTCCTGAGTCTACCACGTTAATAGGACAATTCTCTTATTCCAGGAATCCAAGCATAAAAGAACAGACAGATCTATCTTGTGTTGTTTAAGAAAAGGTGAATCTGGCCAGTCATGGCCAAGGTTAACAAAAGAGAAGGCAAAGGTATGCTCCCATTCTGTGGGGTTGTTTTTTTGTTATACTTGTAGAAGCAGTGGTCACTGCCACTCAGATTATGGAGAGTCCATATGTCGTGCTAGATGATGAACAGGTTGAGTATTTACCGTGTTCTTTGTAGTACTTACTAGGTCATTCAGCCCCCTCCATACAAAATGGCAGCTCTTGAAGAACCTACCTTTGTTTTCCTAATATGAGGGGAAACTTTTCCTGTTTGTTTCCTCTACTCCCAGTGCAACCCTAGAACAATTACTTGTCCCTCTAGGAGATAACTATTTCTGTTGCTGTGTAGCTTAACTGGCTCAGTGTGGATTTCAACAACTGGAAAGACTGGGAAGATGATTCAGATGAAGACCTGTCCAATTTTGATCGCTTCTCTGAGGTGAGGGAAGAGGAGAACCCAGGGGCCTGGGGTTCATATGGGGGTTTTGTTTGCAAGCAGTAGCTGGTAGCTAGGCAGTCAGGATGACTAAAGAGGTCTAACAGACCAAGTGGCTCCTTAGCCATCAGTATCAATACAAACTCTTTACAGAGTAAACTCCAGCTGTTGCCAGCACCAAATGGGTGACTTGGCAGGTTCTAAGTAGAGCAAAACAATTTTAGAATTATGGCAGCTTCATACATAATATAGTTCATCATATGGAGCGCATGACTTACAAGGAGAGACTGGGGGAACTGGGTTTGTTTAGTCTCCAGAAGAGAAGAACGAGGCCGAATTTGATAGCTGCCTTCACCCACTTGAAAGGGGGTTCCAAAGAGGATTATCTAGAGACTGTTTTCAGTGGCACCAAATGACAGAACAAGGAATAATGGTCTCAAGTTGCACTGAGGGAGGTTTAGGTGGGATATTAGGAAACACTGTTTCACTAGGAGGGTGGTGAAGCACTGGAATGGGTTCCCTAGGGAGGTGGTGAATTCTTGTTCCGTAGAGGGCTTGACAGAGCCCTGGCTGGGATGATTTAGTTGGGGATTGGTTCTGCTTTGAGCAGGGGGTTGGACTAGGTGACCTCCCGAGGTTCCTTCCAAGCCTGATAGACTATGATAGTCTATAGTTTAAAAAAAAATACCACCCCACTTCGTTGGCAGCTTCTTCGTGTTTAATCTTTCCTAATGATGATCTTTAGTTACACTTTGAAGAACCAGGCTTAGTGCAAAGAGAGGCCTGCACAGCACTCAGAAGCAGTAAAGCAAGTGCACATAGGTAGTGCTAGACGGCATGTCTTCTCCAGAGCAGAGCCTGCCAGTTCTGAGCTGTGCAATAGCTTGTGTGGGGCTGTGGACTCTGAAATTACCAGCTTTATTAGTGCTTTTGACAAAACCTGTCCTTCACGTGGCTCTCCAGAGGTAGAGGGCAGCTAATGCATGAATTTGACTTTCATCAGATTGAGATGTAGCTAATTTAAAAACAATATTTGTGTGTGTTATACTAATCTAGCTGCTCTGCATTGTTACGTGGGCTCTTCCCATGAAATATTCTTAACAAAGAATGTGTATAGAAGGGTTTACGGAAAGCACAATGGAAACTGATCAGGTGGAACAGGGCTCTGCTATGGGGACTGTTTTTAGACTTGGAATGCAGTATTTCTTGGGTTTTACAGAGAATGAGAAAATGTCAGAGAGGCAAAGTCTCTAATTTAACATTCGTTCCCTTTAAACAGATGATGAACAATATGGGTGGAGATGAAGATGTAGATTTGCCAGAAGTAGATGGAGCAGATGATGTAAGTAGTTTATGGGGAACTCTTAAAGGGTTAAGTTTTCAGCAGATATGTCAGGCTTGCTCAGGTCAACTTGTATCACTACTTCAGAATTCTTAGAAGCTTAACTAACTGGAAGTGGAGGCTATATCTGGACTCCTGCTTTTCATTTCTTTGTGTCTGAACAGTACATCAGATTTGGAAGAAACTACTTTTGTGTCCTCAGCAATGACCTCACATGGTAGTGGTTTTACCACTGCAGCTGTTGTGCTTAAACCAACCTGCCCAAACTTTCAACTGTTGTTCTTGGTAATTCTTCCTTGAAGCATGTAAGGTTTACTAGAGATATAGAGCCCTTCCCGAAGGACATCAAGTAAATCTGATCAAAAGTGTGTCTTAAGCATCCTCCCTTTGCATTTTAGTGGTAGCGGGGGCGGGCATTCACTGGGTTACGGGCAGAGCAGAAGCAGCAGCTTCAGGATCTACCTGACTGACTTGCCAACCTTTTTCTTCTTTCTCCAGGATTCACCGGACAGTGATGATGAAAGTAAGTTACTTTAGCATGCAAACTTGTTTCTGAGCACTAGTCTTGCATAAGCTTTGTTTCACCCAAAGTAGGACAGTCTTGTGGAGAGCTTGCCAACGCTAAGCATTGTGCTGCATGTTGCCACAAGTCACTGTGTTCTTGTTAGCCTGCAGTGTGTACCCAATACAGGTCTAACTCTTTCATCTGTCGTCTAGGCAATGTGGTCTAATGGACTGTTAAATACAGGGTCACTTTTGAACTTTGTAGATTTGTGGCAGTCCCAGCAACAATTGTTGAGGCTAGAGACTAATCTCGTACATGGTGCTGTGTGTGTGCTAATTGACTGACGTCTTGTATTTCATTCAGCGGTTATGAAGACTCATCCTCAAGTTTTGCACATATTTGAGAATCAAATTTGTCTTTGCACCAGTGGACACGCTAGCAAAAGCATTCTCAGAAAATTGTGCTGCATGCTCTTTAGTTGGATGCAGGGATCATGTCTGTACAGCCCCTACTGTAACACGTTCTAGGTGATCTGTGTTCAAAACAAAGCCCTAACACTAACTTTATCCTCAGAAATGCCAGATCTGGAGTAAGGAGAACTGTCGTCTTCAGGGTTTGGGGAAAGAACTTCATCACAACATTTCATAACCGAAGAATTCCTGAGTTGATCGCTCTAAAGGCAGATACTGCATCCTTTAACCCACGTTCAATCTGTTTTAAATGGTTTCACTGATGGTTGGTGTGTACCATTGTTCAGGGCACTCTTAAGCCACATGAGGCAATAATGTTATGCAGGAAAGTTTTTTGTGTTTTTTTTTTTCCCAGACTTCCAAAAAACAATTGAGGTGTGGGCAATCGCTACAAAACAAGTTGCAATAAAAAGGGCTTAAAGCCTCCTTGGCTCATCATAAAACATAATTACAATGGGAAAATTCTCAATTTCCAGGAAGTGGTAAATTAACATTTTCCCCTCACTGTGTGGACTGCAGATCATTTAAAATTTCAGATTTTTATACCTGGAACTCAACTGATTGAAACAATGTTTTAATTGGCTTACAAAATTAAACTGGTAACATGCTATACCTCTGCGGTGTCTTCAGGTGTATTCCACTAATGTTTTAATAAAAAGGAAAAAAAAATTGCTTCACTTTGTTGTATTTAATCACTAGTTAGTGTTCCAGACGTATCCTAGCTAAAACTAGTGAACCCCTAACTTAAATGGGTGAAGCCTGTACATTTGGTATTGTTTGACCCTCACATTTTTACACCTTAGTACAGAGGGGTGAAAGTGGCTGGCTGTACATTGTTGCTTGTCAATCTGTACATTTAGACCAAATTGTATTTGCACTGTTGGTATGGAAACAAGTGACAAAATGTTAATACACTATTGGGTTTTTGTTTCATTTATTTTGATCAGCTTATTACAAGACAGAAACCTCAATCTGTTAAGAGCAGAGGGTGATTTTTTTTTTTTTTAATGTCTACATTCTTTCTAATAAACTGTTGAAGACTCCATGGCTGTCCTTTTAACTGTCTGACTGTAACTTCATGTATTCTTACTATTTGCTGGAATGGATTTTTAGTTGGATTACTAGTGTGGGATTCTTTCAGCTGTTCGAAAGAGGCAAGTTGTAATGTTCCCAACAAACTTTCAAAAAAGTGAATCTGTAATTGAAAATTGTAGGTACACTTCAACAACCGTTTAAAAAAAAAAAAAAAAAGTGTTGTGATTTGACTAAAATAAAACAATGTTTTGTCCTCCTCCTAAATCTTTGAGCTTTTGCATTTTGGCACTTTTAGTTCCCTTAAATGGCTCTTGGGTGTTGTCAGTACTGCTGGGTATTTGTTCATGATTTCATGATGTTCTACTTCTGGACTCCCCAGTGGAAAGCTTTGGCCGGTTACAGCTGAAGTGTGCTGCTACTGATGCAAACAGGCTCTAAAGTATAATTTCAGTGTTCTAGTGCAGGCGGCCGTGCATGCTGTACTACCTGCCCTCAGCCTTGTGGCCATGCACATTGGCGTGTTCCATAACTCTCTAGCGTGATCTCCTTTCAGTACGTCTCTGGTGTATTTATGAACAATCATCAATTAACTCCATGAGTAGGCTTGGGTCTCCATGAAGATTGCTCCTTCTGCTGAACAGTGAGTTGCTCCCTGCATGCAGAAACTGAAACCTGCAAACATTTAGCCTTTCTCAAGCTCCAGCTATGGGAATTAGGGAACAGTCCACACCTTTCTTAAAATCAAAAAAGCACTTCTGAGCAGTTTCTCCTATCCCCAGCAGGAAGCTGCTTCTTTGTACTTTTTCCTTCCAGCAAGATCATTATTAAGGATCCATCTACACTTAAATGGCAGTGGCACAACTACAGTGATTTAGTGAAGATGCTACTACACTTCTGGGACAGCGTTTCGCATTAGCATGCTCAAGCCCCTGCCATTGCCATTGTGCTGTCTACAGCATAGTTAAGTCAGTCTTATTGCATCACTCACGGGGGTGGATTTTTCAGTCCTGCATGAACATTATACCAGTGTCGACTTATAGTGTCAAGACCTAGTCTAGCAATTGAGTCAGAGGTGCAGAAGCCCTGAAGCCACTTCAGTAAGCAGAGGTGCAGGTGTGGATGCTACCCACCTACTTCAAACTGTGCAGGGCTGGGCCATTTGAATCTGCAGGGGCTACAATCTAGAATTGCTATAGTGACTGCAAATTGGTATGTCTTAGCTGAGTGATGGCCATAGAAGGGAGAAGATGGATACAAATTGATCACCTGTTGCCTTTTGATCTTAATTTAACCCCTCTTGGTGCTGGCTTTAGCTTTGACACTCCGATGGGAGAGGAGCAGTGAGTTGCCAAAAGACATGAGGAGTGGGCAAGGCTCACCCTTAGAGAAAAGGAGATTTCCTGAGCTGGTAAGCCTTATTATGAAGTAGATGCTTGTACCTGTCATAGACTGGAACAGCCCTCTGCATTGTTCTAGTCTCCTGTGCTTTATTAAGATGGTACTGGGTACAAGAGACCATTAATAGAACTGCTGGTAGGGCTGATGGCAGCTTCTGCTACCTGAGTAGGTACATCAAAGAACAGTGCCTGACACTGTCATCATTTATGGCTTCACCTGGTACCTTCTGCAGAATAGAAGCCCTCTGGCCTATTCCTGGCACAACATAAATCTGGCTTCATGCAATTAATACTAAGACATGACCTGGTTTGTTCAGGTTTTGTTGTAGTTCTGTTACTGTCCCTGTATGCTGCTGTAGTCACAAGCAGTGTCCATCTGCTCATTGGCGATGTCTGCTTAAGCAACTTCCCTTTTAAAGGGGTCCTAAATATTGTTCGTAAGAATTGGCAGTTGTCCAGCTCCTATATCTAACTTACCAGCTTCAATAGAGTCGCTGCCAGTTGAGGGCAGTTGCCTAAACCTCTGCATCAAATAAAAACACATGGAAAAGAACTGGGGCTCTCTAGAAGAGGCAGATGCCTGAGAACGTAAGGTAGGGAGCTGATGCAGAGAAGGTGAATGTTCTGGGAGTGCACTCATGAGAGCACAGTTGCCAGAGAATTTTTTCCTGCAGTGGTACCCGTCAAGCTGGTCCGAGGGCCCTCTGTACCACATGCTGCTGTGTAGGGGCCGTAAGAAGGTTATGCCCCCTCAACCCTCTTCAGTTCTTTCTTACCGCTGCTGACAGTTGTCAGAGCAAGTCCAGACTTGTGATGGAAGCACTTGTCACGCTGTGTTCTTATCCTGTTGTAAGTTATGTAGTTCTTAGTGCTCAATTTTCATTTTAGGACTTCGGTGACCAGTTTTTCTCTCTGTACTGGAATGATGCCTCGCTCACTGGGGTTTAAGCCCTGCCAGATTTGTGCTAAGCCTGTGCTGGCCAGCAGCCCATGCTCCCCCAGTTGTGTGGCAGAATCCCATGTTAGCGACAAACGTCACATTTGTAAAGGATTCAAACCCTGATTATAGGAAGACAAGAGTGAGGCTCACAGGCTGATTATAGAGGCTCCATTTGAATCATGTCATGGGAAAAGTGCTCCAAATACATCAGCTTTGGTGCGGGGTGTCCTACCGGAGACTGACTGTGGTCTTATTCCCATTCACCAGTACCAGCGAACCGGCCTCTGGATACTTCCACTTCATGCACCTGATGAAGTGGGTGTTAGCCTATGAAAGCTTATACTTGTTAGTCTTTAAGGTGCCACAGGACTCTTTGTCACTTCTGCAGATCCAGACTAACTACTCCTCCTGATTCTTCCTCAAGTGCGGTGCGTCAATCAAGTATGTCTGTACTGAAGCCAAGTAGAGGCATAGACTCCCAGTGCCTAGCAACAGAGGATTGAAAGATCTCTTCAGAGCAATCAGACAGTGCTGTCCTCAACCACTCCAGAAGCATATGCAGCTGCAACGGACCTGCTTGGCTTATTGGGACCAGTATTGCCAGCCAGGGGCATATTATTGACTAGGCTGACAAGGCCTAGACCTAGGATGGCAAATTTATAATAGCAGCTTTATTGTAATCACAGCATCCCTGACGCTGCAATTCTACTAATCATTGCACGTATTGAAACCACCAATGATGGCATGATGCCATTTAGTAAACATACTTGTGAGAATCCTAAACATTAGTATATTTGATATACACTGCACCCCTACTTGATCACAGGGTGTTGGATCCATGTGTGGTCCCACGCTATAAGCAAAATCACGCTATACAGACGCGTGTTCAGGCAAGGGTCTGCTGTCCTTGTAATTTTATTTAAAATAAAACTTGTAAATGTTCAGATATTTTAATGATATTTAAATTAGTTTTAGTTCAAACAAATTTGTGAAAAAAACTAAAATAAGTTCATGTGAGGCCTAGGGGTGGCAAAATCGTTAATCCGCCACTGTTGTGCGATGTAAGAAGGTGGACCACTGGTACTGATGCCTACAGCTCCTACCTTGCTGTGTCAAGACCCTGTAGTACCAGGCTTCCGCAGGACCCAATGCAAGCAAGAGGCAAGCCTCCCACCATATCCCTGGGCTTGGCTATTGCTCATCTGCCTCTCAGTTGTCAGAAGCATTAGATTCTTCTTCAGACTCGGCTGTGATACTGTCTGTATCCCTTCTCGGATGGGGAATGTACCACCCCACTGTCACTGGCCTCGTTCTGAGGGACAAGGGTCCAGGCGAGGATGGGTCTCAGGCCCATACCAGTGGCCATTCTGGACACGCTGGGGTTTCTCCAGCTAGGATCTCTATTCAGCTCTCTTGTTCGCTATCTTCAAGAGCGCACCAGGGACGTCGGCACCCAGAGCATCCTGCTCTGGTCCATTTAGGGCGTCCCCCAGAGCCGGAAGATGGATTTAGCCGTGTCTGGACATAACGACCGCTCATGGGGCAATCAGAGAAGGACCCGCTCACCTGACCCAATAATGTGTTTTGTTTCCCTGGAAGCTAAGCAGCTCTTTATATGAAAGTCTCAGAGGTGAATTGCCTCCGGCCAAAGTTGGGTGGGTGTGTCTATGTAAAGGCCAGAAGCTGAGTTGTCTGTTCGAATTAGTAAATTCTTCCCGACTCTGTGGAGGAGGAAGGCTGAGCAGGCTAAACATCCCGCTCTTAACTCCCTGACGTTTATACGAGACCGAGGCAGCTGCGGGGAGAGGGTATGTTTTGAGCTGCAGCGCTTGGTCCCCTGACAGTTGGAAGCTGGGTTACAGTAGCAAGGTTTTTGTGGAGTCTCACTGCCCCTAATGAACTCAACTCTCTGTACCGGTTTTAGCACTGATTTGCCTTGGTTTACTAGGAGTCCCAGCATGTCGAGCTGTGGCTACAATGGATAACACTCAAGAGTGTTTTGTGGTTTGCAGATACAGAGCTGCGCTGTTCCTAGAAGAGAGTGTAAAGCAAACCAAGAGGAATGGGGCACGGGGGTTGTCTATACTCTGAGGAGCTTATGGTGGAGGGAGGGAAGGAAAGTACTAAAGCGCCAACAGGCAGAGATTATTTTGACTGCTTTCCAAAAGGAAAAGGGTGTCCTAAAAGTCCTGCAAAGAGACTGCTTCCTCTTGGTCCCGTTAAACAGGGAGCTGTGTATGCCAGTGATGATGTGGCCAGTAAAGAGGATGACAGGTAGATATAGGCCATAGACAGACAGGTTATATCTCTCCTGGTAACAGGCAGGGCTCATTTTAGATTCTGTTAGCTGCTGGTTTCAGTCCATATCAGCTTCAGCATGAGTCCACATGAATGTGTGATCCCTGTAATTCTTTCTGTATATATAACAGTAGTGGTCAGGCTCCAGGCATATCCAAAGTCCTTTATAAATCCTTTCTATTGTCCGCCCCCCTCGCAGCTTGCAATACTGTAAACATGAGGAAGGAGACCAAAAGGATACATCAGTTTGCTACCTACAGTTAGATCAACTGCAACACAACCAGGACTTAGTCACGTAATCTACAATGAGAATTAAATGTGCAGAATAACTTTTAGCAAGTTGGGGGCTATTACTCATCCTAAGCTGACTAGTTAAACTGTCAATTGCTACAGGGGGCCCATTGCCTTTGATGGGGATTTTTCTATTGACTTCAGCCAGTTACAGCTCCAGCCCTTCATGCGTTGTGCTTAGCCCCCTATAAGAAGAGAGCTCACCTTCCAGCCAGTGGTCAGCACTGTCTCCTGTTTGTGTCTGTCCTTTCTGATCTCCACTCTAAGCGTGGTGGTGGAGTCAGTGTACCTGGGAATACAGGGTGGAATAAGTGTCCCTGTTTTCAGAAATGCTGGCCGGCAGTTCTAATTTTAGGTCTGCACTTTAGCAGGATCTATTGATAGCTGTGGGGCCAGACTAGCTGAGGAGAAAGTTCGCTTAATGGACTGTTGTTATAGGAGGCGTAAGGATTGATTGAGTTACAAAACAACACTTCAGTGAAGGACAAAGAGGCATAATACTGGGCCATCAGAGCCACCTTTTGGCCCATTTATCAAAGTGGCTGCGTTTCCCATTTCAGGGCGTGCTAAAAAATAGACAGGCAAAGAAAATCAATCCGCAGCCAGAGGAGTTGAATAAATTAATAAAAATCTTTTAATTATCAGCCTTGTAAAACTCCCATGAAAATTACCAGTCCAGGCACAAGGTGTATTTGTTCTGCCTTACCACAATGAAGGATATTGAAAAAATGAATACTCTGCTCATCCCTCCAGCATAATCATCATTCAGGCAAGTAGGTTTTTTTCCCAGAGCTGCTCTAGTGTCTATTTCATGCACAAGGGTCAGAGTTAAGGGTCTCATGAATGGTTTGTTACTGTCAAGCCCCTGTTGTTTATCTAAAATTAGGCTTGAAAGAACTGGATTTTTACTGGTAAATGTTGGTTTTGCTGCATGCCCACAAACCAACAAAAGAAATATTTCTATTGATGATCATTGAAATTTACAGAGAAGGAACGTAAGAAAAATGCTTCTTGAGAACTTTAGCCTTTGATTTAAGGAGATCTTCTTTGTCTATTTTGACATGTGATGTTAATTTATGTTTTAACAGTAATAAAGCTTGACCTTTTTGACTCTTAACATCTACTGTAAGTAAATTTAGAATCAATTTAAAACATTAAAAATGTTTAAAATCCATAATTTTGTACAACTGTAAAAACTGAAAATAACTGGAAAAATGTTTAAATTGACATAATGAAATTTATTATCTTAAAAAAAATTAACTTCTGCCCCTTCTGTTTAAAATCTATGTGGATTGGTGCTGGTAAGAGTTACGGTCCCCAATTGGTAATGAGCTTCTTGTAGAGCATCTCGTAGTTAAAAGACAGGAGTGGGGACACCTGATTTCTACTGAAATTGATGTACTCTGCCACTGTTAGCAAAGCGCCTCCTAGGGTGACCAGACAACAGGTGTGAAAAATCAGTGGGGGGGGGAATAGGAGCCTGTATAAGAAAAAGACCCCAAAATCAGGGCTGTCCCTATAAAATGGGGACATCTGGTCACCCTAGCGCCTCTCAGCACATCAGTTGCCCCAGCTGTAAAATGGGGGATGATAAACTATCTCCAAGCTGGGGATATGAAGTAAGGTAATTGGTTGTAAAAGGCCTAAAAGGGGAGGTTATTTTACCTGGCGTTTCTATCATAAGTGCATTGGTGTGCAGCCATCTCAGGTTTATCTTGATGATCAAAAGATCTCGCATTGACTGATCACTTCTTGCTTACGCTCTACCCCGTGGGTACTAATTCCTGACTTCACCACCTGCCTTATTCAGTGATGTGATTCGTCAGTGTTCCTCAAAGGTTTTGCAACACTTTTTGTGCCTAAACTGAATGTGTCAAGGCTGTGTACCCCTCCCTGGTTTTGGGGTCTCTTTAGGCAGGTGTAGGTAACTTATTGGTGGGTCTTACTCGTGTGGTGGTGGTAAATTCCTGCGCATGATGGCTCTGCAATTACAGAATCTAAGGGATACCCATGTTTTGTGACAGTCCTGTTCACGTCCTTCCTTACCCAACATTTTGGATGTCCGATTATTAGTATCTTTTAGAGAATCTTTTTTTATAGCACTTTTCATCACAAGGGGAAGGGGAGCTAACATCTAGGAACCAATGAGAGAAGGGATCACTTCACTGCCTTCACTCCTCCCTAAAATGCAGCCACCTGAGTGGACCACAGCAGCTGTTTATTACAGTGCCAGTAGGTTTAGGAGAAGAATTCCTGGAGAACCATGTGTCCCAGTGAAACTGTGGGGCTAGGGACACAGTGTAATTACCGTAGCAAGTGGGTTCTCATCGTGGGGGTTGCAAGCAGCCACTCTTAATGGCGAGATGGGAGATGAGGTTCTGAGTCACGGGTGGGAAGAGGTTGAGGCTCACTACATCAGCGAGATTCTAGCCAGGACTCAGGGACTCACCAGCACAAAAAAGTGACATGGAACTTTTAGTGGCCACAGGAGGTCACTTTTATGTTTCATTTGAAAAGCAGCACGGGCTAGCACCAGGCGAAGGTGGAGAGGGGGGGTTATGGCAGAACCCATAGCACTGGGCGCTGGTGTTAGTCTGGCACTGAAGCAGGCTCGTGTGGCATCCCCTAACCTTGCATTGGATCACTGAGATCAGTACAGACCCGAAGGGGAAGAGCATCACGCTCTGAGCCATGCGTGTCATTGCTACAGTGATCAAACCATGATGGTTTCTATACAGGCTTCACAGTTACAGATTCCCTTTTTTTTAAGGGCAGACTTAAAATGGTGGCATAACATGAGGGCAAGGCTACCCCTGACTGGTAACGGAGCACTAATACATCACTAGGCATAATTTGGCAGAAAATGAGGCAGTTAATGGAGGGAAAATGGGAGCCAAGACTCCTGGGTTGTCTTCCCAGCTCTGTGTTGGGTGAGCTAAGAGTCAGTTCTCCTGTGTTCTGTTTCCAACAGTGCTACTGCCTCACTGCATGATCTGGGACAAATCCTCCCTGTGCTGGCTCAGATTCCCCTTCCGTCCACACACAAATCAGCCTCAGGTCAACAAGCAGTCAGGATCTGAATCCTAGGACCCTGCTGGGTGGGGTGGATTGCTCAGAGCTAGGGTCCCACTGTAATTTAGGTCCAAGCCCTGACATTTACAGTGCAGAGACAGCTCATATCCCAGCCCCAAGGGCAGCGTGGTGTAGCCGCGGGTACATCAGCCTGGCTGAGCGACTTGCGCCTAGCAATTGTAAGCCCACGTTTACAATGCAGTGTGGACACAGAGCTGGGTTTATATGGCAGAGGGATCCTCCCCTGTCCCAGGAATGTCTGGGGCAAGGTCATGCTAGCAGGAGGGAGCTTCACACTCAGCCCAGGCCAACCCACGTGTAGTTTTTGTCTCCCTACCGGACAGGGATCAAAACCATGGACTATCCAGTTTAAAATCAGGCCAAGGGCCTGTCTAGGTGTAGACGCTCCCGGGGGGCCATGCTGGCTCCAGGGGCTGAGAAAGGTCTGTGGGGCCAGGAGGCAGGAAAAAACCCTCCCCCAAGGGCACCGGCACCCCCCACCTGACAGGCCAGGGCTGCCTGGCCCAGGCCTGGAGCAAGGACAAGGGAGGACACGTGGTCCCGCCTTCCTGGGGCCTGTGCCCTTAAGCAGTAAGCCCGCCTTTTCCAGCCCCACCAGCCAATCCCCTTCAAGCTCCGTGGAGCGTTTCTTCCCTTATGCGGACCAACGGGAAGGAGCAGTGTAATCGGAGGGGCAGAGCGATCGCCCAATGGAAGAGACGGGCAGGGAGCGATGGACAGGGGACTTGTCCAATGAGCGCGTGGGGGCCCAGGACTGGCACGCCCGCCGCCCAACAGAGCGCGCGGGTCTGGATCACGTGCTCCTGGAGTCCCCGCCCCCTCGGCCGAGGTCTTCTGCGGGCGGGCGGCCGGGCTCACTCAGCGCCGCCATGTTGGGGTTCGTGGGTCGCTGCTCGGCCGCCGCCGCTTCGCCCCTGCTGCGGCGGGGGGCGCTGGGCCCGGCCGGGGCCTCGGGGCCGCTCCGCGACCTGCTGCTGCGAGGCGCGGCCGCCGGCGGGACCCGTGAGTGCGGGGCCGGGCCGGGCCGGGCCGGGCCGGGCGGGGTCACCTTGGGGCCGGGCCGGGCCGGGACCGGGCCGCAGTGTGCGTGGAGTGGGGAGGGGGACCCTGGGAGATCTGGTCTCGTGGGGGGAGGGGGCTGGACAGGGGCTGCAGGGAGGGGCTCGTAGCGCTGGGATGGGACTGACCCAGGTCAGGAATGGCCGAGGGGGACATTGCCCTGGGAGCAGGGGGTGCTGGTATCCCAGGGGGGCAGATGGGCGATGGCTGGACGGATTATTTCTCCCATGGGCCCCTGCTCCCTCTAACAGACAGCTTGTTCCCCCCCAAAGCCCCTGGAGGGGTATCGCAGCCTGTCCCCTGCCCCAGTGCCTGACCTTGATTCTTCTCTCCCCCCTCCCAGAACGGGACTATGCAGCACAGGCCGCCCCCGCTGCCAAGCCCGGGGCTACCACGGGCCGCATCGTGGCTGTCATCGGCGCCGTGGTGGACGTCCAGTTTGACGAGGGGCTGCCCCCAATCCTGAACGCCCTTGAGGTGCAGGGCAGGGACACGAGGCTGGTGCTGGAAGTGGCTCAGCATCTGGGTAAGCGGCAGCCCCTTTGGGTCCGTAACGCACTGGCCTGAAGCCTCCCTCTGCTGATGGTGATTGTTGTTCTGAGCATGCTGAAGCCACCGCGAGGATCTGAGGAGGAAGAGGCTTAAAATGGCTGCTGGCCTGGATCTGTCTAAAGGAAGCCACAGCGGGGTGGGGGTGGGGGGTGTGCAGTGAAAGCTGTTCCCAGGGACTCCTGTGGATGTCACCTGCTCTGATGTCCCTTACGCACCTTCAGTACTAGAGGCAAAGTGACATGCCCAGGGTCACACACGTGTGTCAGAGCAGTGAGTGGAATGTAGCTTTCCCAAGCTGGCGCCGTAATCACTAGGTGTCCCTGGAACTGTCCTCCCTGCGGAGTTAGGAGACCGCTACCCCCCATCCCCCTGTATGAGGCACCTCTGTGCTTGCCGTGGTCAGTCAGGACGGGTTTTGCAGCAGCTGTCTTGTTACCTGTGGTTGCCTTTATGTAGCATCCACGTAATGCTCCTTTCCCGTGCCCTGGCAGGTGAGAACACGGTCCGTACCATTGCCATGGATGGTACCGAAGGCCTGGTGAGAGGACAGAAAGTACTGGACTCCGGGGCCCCAATCAGAATCCCCGTAGGCCCCGAGACCCTTGGTAGAATCATGAATGTGATTGGGGAGCCCATTGATGAGAGAGGCCCCATAACGACCAAACAGTAAGTGCAAACTGTCTGCAGCCTGGCAGGGCCGGGGAGGAGGGGCAAGGCCCTGCAAATCCGAAGGGAAGGAGGCTGGGCTGCACATCACTTGGGGCTGCGTGGGGTCGAGGGGTGCGGGGGGTGGTATTGCAACAGACCCTCAGGGCCTCATTAAATGGGCTGTGAAATTCCCATGGTGTCTCCATGGCACTACAGGGGTTTGTATGCCAGGAGCTAAACTGACCATCAGATGTCTTCTCCCAGTTCAAAACCTTTTACCCTTGGATTTCAGTAATGCCTTGAATCCAGCCCGCGTGGTTCCCGGTTGCTGTGTTGCGGTACAAATGCAGAGAAGCAGCATGAGGTGGCACTGAATCTCTGCTGAGAGCTGTCCCCAACCGGAGAAACCCCAATGGTTGGTGTTTCCTCCCGCTGCAGTTGCTGGCACGCAGCAGGGGGCGCCCTAGCAGGCCTTGAATGCCATTCACCCAGGCCATCCAAGGTCTGCAACTGACGTGATTCCCTGGGCCCCTGTCTTGCAGGTTTGCTGCTATCCACGCCGAAGCCCCAGAATTTGTTGAGATGAGTGTAGAGCAGGAGATCCTGGTCACAGGCATCAAGGTGGTGGACCTGCTGGCCCCATACGCCAAGGGCGGCAAAATAGGTACGTTGCAAATCAAAGGGGCCATGTGGGGGAGGGAGACGGGGTTCGGGAAGTGGGTCAGCACATGGGAGCTGGACTCCCATTTAGGGCGTTTACCATGGGGGCTGAGGAAGAGGAACTTGGTGTGTTCAGGAGGAGTGTCCGTTCCTGCCCTTGCTAATGCTCCCTGTTTCCTTCGCTGATGAGTAACCTCATGACTTTCGTTCTTCTGAGTTTGCTGAAGCAACTAGCAATGTTCTGAGAAGGAAAAAAGGGGCAGGGGGAGCCTCATGGCAAAGCAGCCTCTTGTCAGGGTGCTATTGACTAACCAACTGCACCCCCTTGCCCAGGTCTGTTTGGAGGCGCCGGCGTGGGCAAGACTGTGCTGATCATGGAGCTGATCAACAATGTGGCGAAAGCCCACGGTGGCTACTCGGTGTTTGCCGGCGTCGGGGAGCGAACCCGCGAAGGGAACGACTTGTACCATGAAATGATTGAGTCAGGGGTCATCAACCTGAAGGACACAAGCTCCAAGGTGAGGGGGCGCCCCTGGATAAGGTCCCTGGGGGTCGAGCTGCTCCGCCGTATTCACCCAGGAGCAAAAGCCAAGCCCTCAGGAAATATGTGGTCCGTGGGGACAGAGCTAGGGCCGTTCCTCTGGGAACCGCCCAGTGGAGGGCATTGGGTGGAGCCTGGCAAGCAGCCCCGGCTGTCCTGGTAATGCCTTGGCTCCCCTTGTGGTGCAGGTCGCCCTGGTCTACGGGCAGATGAATGAGCCCCCGGGCGCCCGTGCCAGAGTGGCACTGACTGGGCTGACGGTGGCGGAGTACTTCAGGGACCAGGAGGGCCAGGACGTGCTGCTCTTCATAGACAACATCTTCCGGTTCACACAGGCTGGCTCTGAGGTATGGCGGCACCTGCCCTGCCTGACTGGCAGGTCCCCTGGCCAATGGGGTGAGCTGGGGAACAAGGCCACCAGAGAGAAGGGAGGGCGGGGGGGAGGAGCTCTCCCTGTAGCTCCAGGGGGCCCTTCTCTGTGGCTCACCATGGAATTGCCCCGCCTCGTCCAATCCATGAGAGAGGCTCCTCTCCGCAGCTTCCTCCTGACCCAGCTCTGCCCCTTTTCAGGTCTCTGCCTTGCTTGGCAGAATCCCCTCAGCCGTGGGGTACCAGCCCACCCTGGCGACTGACATGGGCACCATGCAGGAGAGGATCACCACCACCCGCAAGGGCTCCATCACCTCCGTGCAGGTAACCGGCGCAGGGGCGGCCCATGTTCTGGGGAGTGGCCAGTCAGTGCCCCTGGGACACGCAGGCTGTAGCATGACATCATCGGCCTTGCTCAGCCATTCCAGCGCCTCTCCCTTGTTGCCTAGGCGATCTACGTGCCAGCTGATGACTTGACCGACCCTGCCCCTGCCACCACATTTGCCCATTTGGACGCCACCACTGTGTTGTCCCGCGCCATTGCCGAGTTAGGCATCTACCCGGCCGTGGATCCTCTGGACTCCACCTCCCGCATCATGGACCCCAACATCGTGGGGCAGGAGCACTACGACGTGGCCCGGGGGGTGCAGAAGATCCTACAGGTGAGAGCTGTTCCGGGAGGTGGTGTGGGCTCAGATGTGAGCGCCGAAGGCCTGGTGGTTAGGACAGGGGAGGGCAGAGCTCGGGTCCCTGCTGTGTTAGCTGGGATGAGTCCCTCAGTCTGCGGCTCAGTCCCCCATCAGTACAGAGCAGAGGAGCACAGACTGGGGGGCACCTGGGTATTCAGTGAAGGGACCTCAGAGGTCCCCCTTCAGTGCCCCCAGGCTGGCCTAGAGGCTAATGGGAAGGGAAGCTCTTGGATACAGCCTGTGGGATCTGTGTGCTGCAGGCTTTGCCAGCTGGGAGCCAAGGAGCAGGCTGCCCTGCCCTGTCGGTGGCCCGTAGCTCTTGTCTCTCCCGTCTAGGACTACAAATCCCTCCAGGACATCATTGCCATCCTGGGGATGGACGAGCTGTCTGAGGAGGACAAGCTGACTGTGGCCCGGGCCCGCAAGATCCAGCGGTTCCTGTCCCAGCCCTTCCAGGTGGCCGAGGTCTTCACTGGCCACTTGGGCAAACTGGTCCCACTGAAGGAAACCATCAAGGGCTTCCAGGAGATCCTGGCAGGTGAGGGGGCGGGGCTTATTGCCTTCAGCTAACTCAGCCCTAGAAAGGGGAGTGGGGGTGGCTGTGGCCGTGGCCCATGGAGACTCCTCTCTGCTCCCAGCTGGGAGCCTGGACCCCTATCTCCTGCTGCTGCAAGCAGGGCACTGAGGTATATGGTCATCTTCCTGGGCTGGGCTGCCTGGCAGAGGCATGGCTGGTGTGTTACAGCTTCTTCTGGGGCACCCCATAACCCTAACCCAGCTGTGTAAGAGCCCTGATGTTTGGCACCCCCCTTGTGGGGAGTCCGTGGGGTGCAGGGAAGCTGGGTCCCCCTCTCACTGCTGTCCCTTGCTTCCTCTTGTGCAGGAGCCTACGACCACCTGCCGGAACAGGCCTTCTACATGGTGGGCCCCATCGAGGAGGCCGTGGCGAAGGCAGACAAGCTGGCCGAAGAGCACGCGTGAGCGACGGGCTCCGCTGTGCCTCTCCCCCACCGCATTCCCCAAGGCCCGAGCTGGGTGTCGTGTCGTGTTGTTTCCAGAGTCTATTTAAAGTTTCCAATAAAACATCTGTCTAAAACGTGAAGCGAGGCTGTTGTCGCTGGGGGGCACTGTGAGGGAGGAGCTGTGTGGGGCAGAGTTCCGGGGGTGGGAGGGGAGACAACAGTTGGATCAGTGTGGGGTGGAATTCTGGGGGTGGCAGCGTAACTTACAGGGCTAGTAAACAGCGCAACCAGCTTCCAGCACAGCTGATCACGGCCTGGGCTGCCTCCTTCCCTCCCTCGGCTCCTTGGGCCCCGCTCCTTGGGCCCCACGGGGCAGCTTGTCCCGGGGTGGCTGATGCCTCGGGCCAGGCACTGCTGAGTCATTCATCTCCAAACTGAGTTGCTGTCGCTCCAGGCGGGCCCCTGATTGGTGCTGACGTCACCCCCCAGTGGAGACGCTCCAGAGCAGTTGTCTTGCCCGGCTCCTGCCCAATCTTAATTAGCAGATGGAGGGATCGGCCCCACTCTATCCCCTGCTGGCTGTGGGGGCGGGTAGCCAGCATCTGAGATTTCAGAGCCTCCCTGGGGCGGAAGTCAGTAGCAGAGCAGCTGGTCAGATGCTTCTGGGGTAGCAGAGACCAAAGCACTGTGGCTCTGAAATGGTTCTTGTTACGCTGGGCTGGGCTGACTCAACCTCCTCCCTTGGGCAGCGCTGGCCTGTTCCCAAGGGCAGGTCTCCTGCAATGAGCCTGTTCCCCTTGGTTAACCGGAGGGTTTGGCCAGGCCTGGCTTTAAGAGGTGTGGGGGCCACTGGCCTAGGGGCGAGTACCCAGCCCCATCTGTTTCCCAGTGTGCTCATCACCTACCTGGACAGCAACACTCCTGCTGGCCCTGGCTCTGTGCCCAGTCCTGGACCCCATCCCCCTCTGCGCTGTCTGGCACCCAGGCCTGCTGAACATGGCTTCGCTGGCAGCTGGGCGATGACGCAGCACCGGGCTTGTGGGAAGTGCTGCAGGAGACGTGCCAGAGCAGAGTCCAGGAGGGAGAAGCAGACGATTGCTCAGCTGTACCTGCGGGCTGCTGCTGGTGCCATTAACTCCTGAGTGGCTGGTTCCAGCGCTGACACCCGCAGCTCTGCAAAGCCTCCGCCCCAGGCAGAGGAGGGGGAGGTGGGGTGGGGGATGCAGTTTCCAGGTGGCTGCCTTGGTGAGGGGCTCAAGCCTCCTCTTGCAGGGCTGGCTGGGGGACCAAGGAGAGAATATTCCACCATGGCAGCTGCAAGTGCACTTATGAGCCAGTTCGTGTGCAATAACTGGAGTGGTTTCCCTTTGGCCCCTGTTTCCTTCAGCAGCTTCCCTGAGCCCATCTCTCCTCCTTCCCTCGCAGCAGCTCAGGACTAGGATGTAGTTAAGCCAGGACCCAACTGGTCTCTGATTATGCAGCAGCTGGGGGGCCTAGGTCCCTGACGGATGCCTGGGTGCTACTGCAATACACAGGCCACTGAAATGGAGCCACCTCTGCATTGGAACGTGGCAGCTGTTTAAG
Source organism: Dermatemys mawii (assembly GCA_007922305.1). Taxonomy (NCBI): domain Eukaryota; kingdom Metazoa; phylum Chordata; order Testudines; family Dermatemydidae; genus Dermatemys; species Dermatemys mawii. The sequence continues at coordinate 25,743 of ML677402.1, forward strand.
ACACTGAGGGTGACAGTCCAATGGGAGCCAAAGACGGTATCCAGCTGTCTCAGGGAGGCCAAATTCAATTATGGGGCTGACACCAGAGCCCCTGCCGTGCCTGGTGAGAAGAGCTGTGGGATTGGGTGGTGCCCTGGGGCTGCAGGGCACATGGGCCCCCAAATATGTGACAAAGGAGCAGCTCTAAAGTGCCCCAAACCCTGTGCCCTCCCTGCAGGGGTCTCCTCCAGCTGCTAGCTGTCCCGGCTCCCTTCCCTTCATCCCTGCCACGCTGCAGAGCCGTGGGCACCGCCCAGGGAAGCATGGCAGGGAAAGGGCTGGTTCCTCCAGCAGGGAGCCCGGGGCTGGTCTTGCCAAGGGGAGGTGTGGGGTGGTCAGTGGCAGCCAGGGCTGTTTCCATATTATTGGGGGCTGATTTCAAAAGGCGCCAGGGTAGGAGACTCCAGGGCGCTGGCAGTTCAGCCCCTCGCCCTGCCCTCCCTTCCTGTGGGTCTGAGTTTGCTGGGGCCTGGCAGGGGAGAAGAACCCAGCGGCTCAGCAAACACTGGCTGGGCAGCCCTGGGCCTGGACCCCGGAGGGAGTTGGCAGTGCTGGCCGGGGGTGGGGAGGCAGCGGATGCGGGATTCAGCCAAGACCCTGGGGAGCTGCTGGGGGGGGGGGGGGGGGGGGGGGGGGGCTACTTGGAGGAGGTTACACATGGCCTGGTAGCTGGATTGAAGCAAGCTGTGGGGGGACACCCAACCCCTCCCCCCCCAGGGCCTCTCCATCGTGGGGGTGCCCAGCAGCCTCCTCCCCTCCCCCCAGGCCTCCTGTCTCTTGCACCATTTTGAAAACACAAAAGAGCCATTTGCTCGGCTGCCTCTTGGCGTTAATAACCATCCCCAGAGCAGCTGGGCCTTTGTGCGGCTGGGCCGGGCGCGGGGCTCCCCCTAGTGAGAGCAGAGGGGCCGGGAGCCTCTGACCACGGTGAGGGGGGGAGTATAAATGGGGGGTCAGATTTTCATGCCTCACTTGTCACTGAATCCTGGCCAGGCCCGTGGCTGGGGGAGGGGCCCGGTCTGGGGTCAGAGAGGGGCATGATCAGTGGGAGAATGGGAGGAGTCCCCCCCACCCCACCCCGCAGCCCCGTGAGCGGGGAACTGAGTTAGGAGCCAGGCCCCAGCCCCTTCTGTCCTGGGGTTAGTGAAGAGCAGAGACCCGTTCTCCCCCGGCTGGGGACAGGGGGCGGGGGGTTTTCACCTGGCCCATCTCCTCCTGCCTTTGAGCAGACGCAGGGAGAAGCTTTGAGGGGCTGAAAATCCCCCCAGCCTGACTCCCCGTCAGGGCCGAGGTGGGGAACAGGCTCCGTGGGGCGTTCTCCAGTCTCCGGCGGGGCACGGGGGATTTCCAGGCTGGCCCGAGCACACAGCAGGGCTCAGAGGCGGAGAGGTTTGGCCCATGTGCCAGGGAGCCCTGGGGGCGAGCACGCGGTGCCAGCTCTTGCCAGTCCCGTCCCACTCTCCTCCCCACGCAATCAGCCAGCCACAGGCTGAGCACAGAGGGCGCGGGAAGGGGGCTGGGGAAAAGCGTTTCTCTGGGGCCTGCTGGCTGTGCTGACCAAGGAGCCCGATGCTGGGGGCTGCACAGGGAAAACCAAGCCCCTGGGCTGCACCCCATTGAACGCAGGAGGCTGTGGGCCCCCCTTCATGCAGAGAGCCCCAGGGGAGCGTCAGGCTGAGCATGGCAGGGAGGTAGCAGCGAACCCAGCGGTTAAGGGCTGCGTTTCTCCCCTTGGCTGGGGCTAACAGTGGGGGTCTCACGCCCCTCCAATCGGGGAGGTGCCCGGTCTCAGATCCCCCTGCCCTGTTCATTTCTCTCACAGGCCCGGGAGCCACCTTTGCCTGGCTGCTTGAGGTGCCGTAAATCAGCCAGCGCTTTGGGACCACGGGTAGATCAGACCCCCCCGACAAAAACCAAGTGCCCCTTCCCATCTGCTCTGGGCAGAGACTGGCAGGAGGGGCGGAAGGAGAGGGAAGCATTCACCTGCGTTGGCAGGGCCTGAAGAGGTCGGGGCTTCAGAAGAAGATTCCCAGGATGCTCTGCAACGTAGCTAGCCTGGAAATCACCCTTCACTGAAATGCAGCCCCCTCTGGGGCAGGATGAGGCAGCTGTTTATACGGGGCGGGGGGGTCACACCACTCAGAGATGGAGCCCAGCAGCAGGTCCTACAAAGATCGCTTCCTCCCAGGCCTGAAATGCAGCTGCCTCTGGGGTGGGGCATGGCAGCTATTTAGCAGCTTCTCAGCAACAGGCTCAGTTTGGGACAGGAAGTGAAGACCCCCTTCTCCGGCTGACTAACACTCCCCATTGGTGGAGTGCCACAGGATGTGCAGTCGGGATCTCCAGTGGCCCCAGCAGCCCAGCGCCCCCTACCAGCACGCTGGGGGTTGAGGTGAGGTAACGCTGAGGGAAGAGCGCCCCCTGTTGAATTCCTGGGGCGCAATGGTTTGTGGCTTCGCTGTGCCCACACTTGCTGCCCGGGTAGGATCCAAAAAGGGACGAGGGCGTAACCCTAGGACCCCAGCCCCACTGGGGGAAGCCCTGGCTGTCCTGGGCCCCCTTGGCACTGTGGGGGGAGCTGGGAAGAGGTAGGGGCTGCTTCCAACCCTGGGCTAAAGAACAAGGCCTAGAGGGTGAGTGGGGGAGAGAATTTTTTAAAACCCCTAAATCCATTCTTAAGGGGCATCTAGCAAGGTGCAGCTCCCTGGGGCTCCGAACCCATTTAAGCTTCCCACTTTTTACCCTGTGCCTTGTATACTGGGGGTGGGGGTTGTCATTATAGGGTGCATGGGACATAGTGCCCCGGGCCTTGGAGGGTGTCCACACAGGCATGGGGGATCCCCAATACGATGCACATGGTGATGGGGGGTACCTATTATGATGTATGTGGGTCAGGGTTCACTGGGGGGGTCCCCATTATAATGCACATGGGTCGCGGTGCATGGGGGGGTCCCTATTACGATGCACGAGGCTCAGAGTTCATGGGGGGGGCATTACAGTGCACGTCCGTCACGGCGCCCCATGCACGGGGGGGGTCTCCCCGTGACGGCCTGCAGCCGCCGCCCCCTCCTGCAAATCAGGGCCGGCGGGGGGAGGGGAGGGGAAGGGAGGGTCGAGGCTCCCCCCCCGCGGCTGGGGCTCGCTCCGCTCCGTCTGCAAATGGCTCCTGCACCTTTAAATAATTCATCCGGCTGCCGCCTGCACGGGGCCGGGCGGGGAGGAGGCAGCGCCCGCCGGTGACATCAGCGCCCGCCCGGGCTCCCGCAGCCACCTGCTCCCCGCCAGAGCCCGGAGGAGGCGGCGGAGCTGCTGCGCCCCGGGACCGCCCCCGCGCCTCGGCCAGGTGAGGAGCGCGGGGTGCATCCTGGGGGGGGGGGTCCTCCAGTTGAGCCCCCCGCCCCCTCAGCTTCTGCGTGCAGTCTCCCGGGTCCCAAAGCGATGGGTCCTGCCCCCCCGCCGGGGTGGGGATCCCCCGATGGGGGGGGCGGGGTCCCTCCGCTCTGTCCTCCCCGCCTCCCCAGGGGAAGGGGGCGTTGGAGGCTGGGACAAACTTTGTGCAACTCTGTCGCGCGGGGGGGAGATGTTTGGGGCTTGTGACGCAGCTGA
>ML677402.1:35019-60143 GCA_007922305.1 Dermatemys mawii
GGGGGGAACAAGGCGGCGCTAGGACCCGGCTCCCCCCAGTCTCCCCGTCTGTGGGTGGGGAACAAGGCGGCGCTAGGACCCGGCTCACCCCCCCACCAGCCTCCCGGAGGGGAGGCGGAACGAGGCGGCGCTAGGACCCGTCTCGCCGCCCGGCCCCGCTTCCTGCCCAGCGCGGCTCCCCGGACCCGGCCATGCTGAGTCGGCCCCGAGCCCGCAGCCCGGCCCGGGCCATGTGAGCGGGACCCGCCGCCGGGGCGCCGAGCCGGGCCCGGCACCGCCCGCCGCTCCAGGTCCGGGGGGGCGGGGAGGGGGGCCGGGGCCTGGCGTGGGGCGGGGGTTTGGAGAGCCCCCCCGCAGACTGCGCAGGGGATCCCCCCCTTGTGGCTGGTTGGGGGGGGCAGGATTATGGGGATCCCCTGTGTGGCTTTGTGGGGGGCACGATTATGGGGGATCCCCTGTGTGGCTTTGTGGGGGGGGCGGATTATGGGGATCCCCTGTGTGGCTTTGTGGGGGGGCAGGGCTGTGGGGGATCCCCTCTTCGGAGGGGGGGTGATTCCCCTGTGCTAGGTGGGTTTTGGGGTGTGGGGTACAACCCAGGAGTCCTGGTTCCCAGTTAGGGATCCTCCTGCGTAGGAAAGGGGGGGTGCGGCCCCCTGTGCGTGGCTTGGGATGTGGTTGTTGCGGGATCCCCTCCTGGTGTGGCTTGGGGGGGGGAACAGCTGCGTGTGGTGGGGGAAGGGGGAATCCGTGGGTATGTCTGTTGGGTGGGGGAGTTTATGTGGGTGAGATCACAGGATAACCAGGGGAGTCCCCGCTGTGTGGCTGGGGGGGATCCCCTAGTTTTGGGGGGCGGGTTGTGGGGGGGAATCCCCTGTGGGGTCCAGGGCTGTGTCACCCACACAGCCCTGGTGCCAGCAGCCCTTTTCCTACCCGCCCCCCCACTGCAGGAAGTGGCCGGGAAATGGCAGCTGGGTTTGTTGCGTCTCTTGTTGTTTTTGAAATGTCCTTTTTTCTTTCTTTTTTTTAAATCCCGATTCGGTTTCGGTTTCTGGACTTCCCGGCGCTCCGGGAGCCTGGACCCCGCAGCCCACTTCCAACCTTGGCCCGGGTCCACCTCTGCCTGTTAAAAATTACCTTCCCGGGTCAAAGTCAATGTAAAAATCCTATTTCAGAGCCATCCCTTCCCCGAGGGAGTTAAAAGCCCTTGGGGACAAGCTGAAACGGGGCGGGGGACCTTAAAATCGAACTGATGGTGGGTGTGTTGAATCATTGCTCTCGGGTCCCTGGCTAGGCCTTTCTCACGCTTGTGTTTTACAGTCGGGCTTTCCTTCGGTTCCCTTGTGGATGAGGGAGGCCTGTCTGCGCTGGTGGACCTTGCGGGCGGATGGAAGGCCTTGTCTGAACACACAAGATGTGCTGCTTTAACTAGACCAGTAGAAATGTGCCATTCCCCTAGCGCCGATGTGGTTATCCCATGTAAACGCACGGGAGGGGGCATGAGCTATACTGGGGTAACGGGGTTCATACTAAGGGTTGTACTGGTATAACTGGATAGCCCCCCAAAAATCACGCACCCCCGACTAGACCTGATTGTGACGGGACAAAAACCTGGGATGGCTAGACCTAGAACCAGCTATTGTTCCTGAGTAGGGACCAGTTTTACAGGCTTGTCTAGGCACAAGTTGCTCCAGTTTAATTTAAATCTGTCTAAACTGGTTCAGCTGCCATGTGTGGACGCGGGTATGGATCGGTTTCAAACCGGTTGTGTTGGGTCAGTGGGCGCTCATCAGGTTACCAACGGGAGTTCTGAACAGATGTCTAAACTGGATGGGAACCAATAGAAGGAGGCCCTCATGCCCAGGTTATGCTGGTTTAATGAAACTGGTTTAAAATCATGCCTGCAGTTAACCCCTTGTGAGTAGATAGGACTGAAGTGGTTGGGGAAACAGGGGATGTTGGGGCTGCCACAGATGTATCCATAGTCTGTTGCCACGTTGGCTCGGCCAAAAACTGGGATGGGGAGGCTGAAATGGCAAGCGAAGACCCTCCTCCCCGTTCTCAGTTGAAATGAAACCCACAAAACAAACCACCCCCCTGGGTATCAATCGCCCTTGGTTCAGCAGACCAGCACTGCCTAGAATTACGCCGGCCTAAACTCTCCGCTGCCCTCTCCTGAAAGCTTCTAGCTGGTTCTGCGGGCTGCTCTGTGGGTTTCGAAGCATCCTGATTCCCTGCCCTCCAGGTGGGTCACAATTGCCTCCGTTCCCCCCCATGCCTGGTCCTGGCTGTGGGGTTTCTAACCAGCTCTGTGTCCAGAATCCTTGTTCTCGTCACCGCCTCTCCTGTGAAGCGCTCGGCTGCAAGGACCAGCCGTGGCCTAATTCTGTCTCCTGCTCGGTTGGGGTGACTGGCTCGTTTCCAGGCGGGAGCTGAGGACGGGGGTTGTTGGAATGGGATTTGCAGGGGGGAGAGCTGCTGTTTGTTTCAAAGGCATCAGATGCTGCCCGGGCCTGTCCGTGCTGGGCTGTCGGCCGGCCTAGGCCCAAGGAGATGTGCGTCCCGCCCACCCCCGGACAACTGGGTACCGAGGGGCGTCTGGAAGCTGCCGGTGCCGGTACTGGCCCGCGATCGATACCCCATCGGGGGAATGACGCCCGCTCGCCTCCAGTGTCGCTCACCAGGGGTGGAGCTAATGAAGCAGCCAGCTCAGTACTGCAGCCAATGCTCTCTCGCAGCCGCGGCTCCTGCTTTCAAACCCTGACCCTATTAGTGGAACCGCTCCCATCCTATTAATCTCCCTCCTCTGTCGCTGTAATTAATTCCTCATCTTTCCTGCTTTTATTTTGTTCCCTCTTAGCCAGGCCCCACTTACGCTCCTCCTCCTCCTGGCTGCTTCCCTAAGGCCAGGGCTCCTCCGCCCCTGGTTAGCTACCTCGCCCTCCTGTCCCCAGCACCTCCCTTCACCTTGGCACCAGCCTGCCTTGTCCCCATGCTCTCAGAGCTGACCCTGCAGCAGCCACCTGTCTGGTTCCGGCTTCTCGGCCCCTCCTCTGGCCCTTAAAGGGCCAGAAACAGGTTTTCCCAGCCACAAAACCTGCTGCTGGGGTGTCTTGGAAAGGGGTGTGTGTGGTTTTGTTTTTTTATAACTAAGCTACTGCGTCTGGCCCGGCTTTCCCAGCAGGGCGCCAGCAGGAGACCTCTTCTCCTTGTGCCTTGTTGGAGGAATCGGAGCCGGGCTGTGATGCGCTTCGCGATGGGGGGATTCTTGGTGTGGCTGTGAAGGGGAGGCCGGGGAAGGTCACTTTCTCTGCTGATCGCTAGTGAATGTGACCTGTTCCCCAGTTAGCAGCCTGGATGGGGCGGACGAGCCCTCCCAAACAATAGTTGGGGGGGAGGGGCTGCGTGTGAGATGAGTTCCTGCCGCTGACGTTTCCCGAGTGGGTGACTCCGACCCCGTCGTTATCCTGCGCTGACGGGGACGGCCCATGGGGCTCCTCCGGCCGGGGAGCATTGCAGAGAGTGACGAAATCGCCGGTCTCTGTTTCGACACTCTGCGCCTGGCCTGGCCGGCAGCTCACGCCCTCCCTCGGCCCTGCGGGGTTGAACCCTTGCCTTGTTGAGCCCTTGCCTTGTAACTCAGCAAGGCGGAGAAGAATCCACTGTGTCTGGTGTGGGGAACTGAGGGTTCTCAACCCAGCTCTACTGCGGGATGGCCTCAGAGAAGTCACTTCTCCTTTCCGCGTCTCCTTCGCCAGCCTTTTCCTAGGCACAGCCCCTGTCGGCAGTGAGGTCTCTTGGGATACCATCCTTCACGTGCTAGAAAGCTCCCGACGGCTGGGAAGGGGGCTGCATTTGCTTTCCTTGCTAACCAAGGCTGGGGCCTGGGTCAGGAGGGTTTTCTCCTGGAGTTGGGAGCGGGCAGAGATCAGAGCTGAACAGCGGATACCCTGGAGGGCTTGTTCCGAAAGCCATCGAAGAGGAAACAAGCAGCCATGCGGGTCGGGCTGAATTTCAGGTTTTTTCCCCTGGCTTTTGTTTGCACCGTGGGCTGTTGGGCGTATGAATCCTCCAGAGATGCCCATGGGGAGTTGGAACCGTTGGGAGGCCAGTGGTTAGAGATGTGGGGGGATCGTGGTGGGGGGAGATTAGGACTTCTGGGTTCTCTTCTGGACTCCGGTTCGCTGTGTGTGGCCTTGGGGAAGCGCCTCCATCTCTCTGCCCTGTCTCTGAAATGGGGCTAATCCAGCCGCATAGAGAGAAGGGGCCTGGTCCGCAAAGGGCTAATAGACAGCAAGTTTTATTACTCTGCCCCAGACTTAGGGGCGCGGGGAGGGGCTGCCCTCCTCCTGGCAGGCTAGGGGTGGGCAGAGTCCCGCCTTCATTCCTTGGCCCCGTTCCTTTATCCGGGGAGGCGCTGGGCAGCCATCCAGCCGTGTGGCTAGCACTGGCTCTTTGTGTGCGTGACACAGCAACTGAAAGATACGACCCCCACGCAGCTGGCGGGGTGGGTGGGTGGGTGTGTCTGGGAGGCGCCGCTCGGGCAGGAGCGGTGAGTGAGCTGGGCTCCGTGCCCTGGGATGACGCTCCCTGGCTTCGTTCGGCCGGCTCGTCGCTTTCGTATGGATCTCAGCCACAGGAAATGCTGCTTTTTCCCAGCGGGGCGCGTGAGCTCCCGGCCTGGGAGGGGACGGGGATGCTTCACGGAAATGCGCCGGCCCGCTGGTGGGAAGATGCTAGGAGCAGTCCCGTGGGATTCATCCGGCTGCAGCCAAAAACGCTCCTGCAGCCCCAGCTCGGAGCAGCGTAGCCGAGTTTAACGCAAGAAACGAATCTGGGAGATCTCCTGGGATCCGCCTTCCCTCGGCGAAGGCTCCGATGCAGCCGCGAAACGCCAGCGTCGGTTTGTTTCCCGCCAGGCTGCTGGCTTGTCGCGGCTGCTGCAGGGAGTTTTGTAGCCCCGAATGTTCCCGGTGAAGGGGACCCGGCAGCTTGTCTCAGAGCCTCGATCTGTCAGTGTCACGTGGGCTGGGAGTTCGCACCATGGTTTCCGTGTCAACGTTCCTTCCACTGATTTGAGATTCGGTTGCTTTCGTCCCCATTCTGCCTCCTTTTGGGGTGGGGTGCCAATCAGTGCACCGCTCTCCGGCTCAGCTGGTTTTCCATCCAACCCCCCCCCCCCAATCCACCCCCCGAGTCAAGGAACATGGGTACAGGATCCCCCATGCTGGCCTTGATCCCTAGCTAGTGGTGGGTGCATTTAACCCAGCACGGGGGGGTGGGAACTTCCTTTCCCACCTGGACCCCGGGCACCGGGTCGGGGTCCGTTTAACCCCTTGGTGTCTCGTCTCTTCTCTCCTCAGAAATGGAAACAAACAACCATTTTAACTTCCCCGGCCTCCCCTCTGTCCCCACTGCCTCAGGACTGAAGCCTGCACCTCCCTCAGGGGACAGCCTCTACACTAACGGGTCTCCTATCAACTTCCCCCCGCAAGGGAAAGGTAAGGGCAGGGGGTGACCCCCGGCCTCTGAGTGGGTCTCTAGCCCCTGGGGGTGCTTAATGAACCACAGTGGCTCCCCCCACCCCCCATTCCTGGCAAGCCAGGGATCTCCGCTGGCTGAATAGTGATGGGAAAAGAACCCAGGCGTCCTGGGTCTCAGGCCTGCTGCTCTAACCCACTGGATCCCTCTTCCCACGCAAACCCTGCCTAACGTTGACCGTGTCGGGCGTCCTCGCAGCGGGTGGGCTGGGATATTGGACGCTGCGGCTGAGCCAGTCCCCAGGGAGGAGGGAGACTGAGGGGGTCCCAGCTTCCGGGGCATAGTGCCATGCGGGGCTTGGGGGAGACGCCCAGGCAGCGGGGGAGAAACCAGCCCGACTCTCCCACCTCCCCGAGACTCCGCTCTGTGCTGGGTGACTTGCCTGCATGGGGCTGGGGCGGGGGTCTGTCTGCAGCCGGCCTCCTCGGCGCCCCATATACCGTGTTCTCTAGGGGGCCGGCAGGATCTCGGCTGGGTCGCACGACGTGCTCATGGTGGACAGTCCGGTGGCTGCCTGTTCCCAGCTACTGTCCAGGGCCTAGAGTTTCATTGGGGTGGGGCAGTGTCTGTCCCCCACACCCTCCAGTTGATCCATGTCAGGGAAGATCTTTTGCCCCCGCTGAGTTCCCACCCTCAGGCTCTTCCCCCGTGGAGGGCAAGGCCGGGATCCTGCCTCCCACCATCCGTGTCCCCGGCGCGGACAATTCACTGATGGCTCTGCCTTTCCCTCGGCAGGCCTGAACGGCGACATGAACGGGAACGGCTTATCTACTGTATCTCACACTAGTACTTCAGGGACCTTCGCCTCCGCCGGGCACTCTCCCGACGCCTCCGCCCTCCCTCACCCATACGACTATCTCTGGAACTACCCGCCGTACCAGCCCAGCGGCCTCAAGGAGACCCCCGCTGCCTCCCAGTTCTCTGGCCTTGGACAGTACCCGCTCAACGGCATCCTGGGGGGCGCCCGGCCGGCATCCCCAGGGCACAACACTAACCCCCGGGCGGGGCAGGAGTTCTGGGCCAACGGCACCTCCGGCTCCATGGGGCTGAGCTTCGACTCGCCGGAGCTGTACGACTCCTTCCAGGATCAGAGCTTTGAGCTCTTGCCGAACGGCGCCGGCGGTTTCTATGCGGCCTCCCAGCCCTCCCCCATGCTGGGCTCCGGCGCCCAGCCTTTCTCGCCGCCGCAGGACGAGCCAGGCACCGGCCAGGAGGGGTCCCTGGCCACAAAGGAGATGCCGTCTGCCCGCGAGGAGACCGGCGCCGCGCTCATGGGCAGCAAGGAACTGGAGGAGACGCCGCCGGGTGAGTGGCACTGGGCTGCTCGCCGCCAGCCTGGGATAGCTGGTCGCGGGAGCTGACGGGACTGGGGCAAAAGGGACCAGAACTCCCAGCTTTCCAGTTCTGATCCAAACCCTCCGTGCTGGGTTATCCATTCCACTATTGCAGGGGGTGTGTGTGGGTGTCATGTCTAAATCAACCCCCCCCCCCCGCAATCCCTGCCATGTGTAGAGCTGCCCTGAGACTGCTCCGAGTTGAGTCCCTGCACTGTGCCTCAAGAGGGGGCCCAGCGGCGCCGCTCAGCTCCCTACCCATGTTCTGCACTCGCAGACCCTTCCCGCCCGGGCATCCTGGGAAATTTCCCAAGGGCAGGGGTTGGAGATCGCGCTCAAGACCTGGGGAAGGGGTGCACCAGGTGGGGGGCTCCCCCTCACAAAAGAGGGAGGAGATGTCAGCAGACTGGCCACAAGCCCCCCCACCAGATGTGGTGGGGAAATGGGGTGCAGAAAGCACAGTCTGGGGGTGGGGGGAACAGCTGTGGGGGGAGGGGTTTGGAGTGGGGGCGTCAGGCGAGGCCATGCCGCGAGCTCTGCTGAGCTTCCCAAAACCCGACTTCCTGCCCCAGTCCCGGAGCTGCCCAAGCAGCGTCTCCCTGGCTTGGCCGGACGGGAACTGGGGCTGTGCCGGCACCGTGGCCGTGTGGAGCTCAGCTCTCAAAGCAGGGTCCCGCCGGGGGTGCTGGGCCGCGGGGGGCACAGGAAGGGTTGTGTTTGACGCGCTCTCTTTGGGATGTGGGGGGGCGGTTGTTTCTAGACCTGAAAATGTGCAGCTACAACAGCTCAGGGCCCGGGGTGGAGCCGCTCAGCCAGGAAGCTTCCGTCTTGTCCCCGGACACCGCCGGCAGCTGCCTGGGCGACGCCTCTGGCATCGCCGGGCCCCTGGCAGACCCGCCTCTCCTGAGCGAAGACCCCCTGGAGCCCTTCGAGTCGCTGGCGAGAGGTAGGGAGGCTGGTCCGAGAGGGTGGATCCCCCTACCCTGGGAGGTCGGCCTTGGGCGTGAAATCGCCGGGGCGCGGGGGGGGTGGATTTGGAGAGCGTGAGGTGGGCATTGCGGGTGGGCAAGGTTGCGGGTACGTGAGCTGCGGGGTGAGGTAGAGGGTCTCTCCTGGGGCTCTGTGCGCCATCCTCGGGGAAGCTCCCGGGCCGGCGGGCTGCGGGACCAGAGAGCGCCCCTCGGGGGAGTGTGGGGGGGTGAGGTATTCAAAGAGCCTCTTCGATCTGGGGTGAGGGGGTGGATTCATGAGACGGGCTGGATCTTGACCAATCAAAGGCTCCGTCTGCCTGCGTCCTCTTGCCCTGCTTGCGTTGCGCATCTGGGGTGGGGGGTCAGGCCACTGGAAAATCCGGTGCCAAGCGCATCTTTGAAGCCGCTGTCCCGGCCCTTGGAAAAATGTCCCTTTCTGGTCCTGGCAAACTCTTCCCATTTCTCTTTGGGCCAAGCCATTCGGCCCCAGCACCAGTGTCAGCTGGAGAACTGAGACCCCCGCGGGCTCCAAGTGCCAACTTCCTCCCCCAGCTCTGCCCAGACCCTGTCAGATCAGCACTAGGGGCAGGAGGCCGGGGAGACATGCTGCCTTTTATACCCCTCTGGCTGTGGAATCCCTCCCACTGGTAGGCGGAGTCAGGTGACCCCACCCCTACTGGGCGGGATCACAGGACCTGGCTTCCTTATTTAAAGGGTCCGGCTTCCTTGTACACAGTCACCCCGCCCCACTCCCTGCTTCCGGGATGGTGGTTACATAGCCATCTTGGGTTTCGGTTCCCAAAGGAGGGGGGCAGGGCTAGAGCCAGCAAAATCCATTAACTCCTGGTGTGCTGGAGCCAGTGAAATCCATTAACCCCTCATATGCTGGAACAATGGGAAGTGGGCTCAGTGTGGGTTTAACTTCACCACCCCACACACACACCCTCCTCTGGAGATACCAGCTCCTCCCTGGGCATGACCCTAACCACAATGGGATGAACACTTGCCCCCCAGTAGGAGTCTCCTAAGGCCCCTTGCTCTGATTTCCCCCTGTCCCCGCCCAGATCCAGGGACTGGAGATCTCTACGAGATGGACAACTCCCAGCTGGTGAACGACAAGTCTTCTCTGGAGGCTGCCCCAGACATCTCAACCCTCGCCTGCTCCGAGAGCCCGTCCAGCTCCTTCAGCCTGCTGCCGGATGACAGCCAGGCCCCCTCCTCCCTCTTCGTCAGCCCCGACTCGCCGCCTGTCCTTGGGGAGGCCGTCTTGCAAGGTAGGGGGCATCTCTGGGGTGGAACCGGCTTACGAGTGGCCATGGGGACTGTACGTACCTGGAAAAGACAATTCCCCCCGGCCCCCACTAAAGCTCCCGAGCTCCGGATAGGAGGTGGATACAGGTGGCCGGTGTACCCCGGGGCCTGTGGAAAGCGGGGGCGGTATGGAGTGCGGGGGTTGGTTCTCAGGGACACAGCATGGGGTGGCAATAACCCCAGCAGACGGCGCATCCCCCTCACTCCTGCCCGGCTGGGTCCTGCCCCATGTCTCCACGAGTCTCTGTCCCTCTCTGGTGTTGCAGACGGCAGCTTAGACCTGCCGGACGGGGGCGACGCAGGGGAGGAGGAATCGGAGTCTCTGGAGCACAGCCCCCCGCCGGAGCAGGAGTCCCCAGCTGCCTGTGAGGAGGAGGAGGAGGAGGAGGGGGAAGTGGCTGAGGACTGCTGCCTGGAGGCTCCGGCCGCCCCGCTCAGTGCATCGGCAAGGGGTAGGTGAGAAGTGGCCCTCCCCTCACCCACAGCTGTTCCAGCCCCTTCCCTTGCCCCCGTCCCGGCCTGTAAGCGTCCAGCCGGCGGCCGGCAAGTGACCGTCCCCATGTCTTGGCAGGCGAAGTCCCGCGCAGACGGATCGCCACAGCGGAGGAGGTTCGCTTCCCTCTGCAGCGTGGGTAGGTGTTGGGGGCCAGTGTTGGGGGCCAGTCCTGGGGCAATGGTGGGGAGAGGGAGGGGGCCAGCGCTCCGCCCAGCCCGGGCACGGCCGCTGACGGGCCTCTCCCGCGCAGGTGGAGGAGGGAAGTGCGGATCAAGAAGGGCAGCCACCGGTGGCAGGGGGAGACGTGGTACTACGGGCCCTGCGGCAAAAGGATGAAGCAGTTCCCAGAGGTGATCAAGGTAAAAGTCTCTTCCCCGTCGGGGGCTGGGGTGGAGTCTGTGGCCCTCGGGAGGCCGGCGCGGCGGGATGGAGTGGGCAGATCCCTGCTGCTGGGCAGCCCAGCGGCTCAGCCGTGCTCCTCAATCCCCACCCCCTCCCCGGTGACACTCTCAGTGCTGGAAGCTGCCCCCCCATGACGACGCCCAGTGTGCAAGGATCGGCTGCTCCCGCGCCTTGCCCTGCCTGGGGGTGGGGGGTGTCCCGGTGGCCCTGCCTGGTGCGGGAGGGGGAGCCCTGCACCGGGGTTCATGCCCAGCCCAGGACCCTGATTTGACCCCGTTTTGCCTTGTCTCCCTCCCCAGTACCTGAGCCGGAACGTGGTGCAGGACGTCCGGCGCGAACACTTCAGCTTCAGCCCCCGCATGCCCGTTGGAGACTTCTACGAGGAGCGGGACACGCCTGAGGTGGGCACCTTCCCCAGGGCGCGGGCGGCCGCCGGCTCTGCCTGGCTTGGGGGGGCCCCTGCTCATTTCTGGGGGAGCTGGAGAGGAGGCGAGCGGCGGGGCTGCGCCCATTGGTTGGCGATGCACTGGGGCTCCGGGGCCCTGCCCGCTGGCAGGGCGGAGCCCCTCCTGTGTTCCCCGGAGCCTCCCTGCCTGTCTGGTGCCCTGGCCACGGGCTCTCTCCTGCCTTCATGAAGGGCTGGAGACCCCCCCCCTCCCGGGGGCCCAGGCGAGCGGGCATCGGGCAGGAGGGGATGGGACGTGCCAGGGCTTGGTGTGCAGCCCCCAGGGGTGATTCCGGCGCTCCCCTCCCCCACGCAGGGCTTGCAGTGGGTGAAGCTGAGCCAGGACGAGATCCCCTCGCGCATCCAGGCCATCACGGGCAAGCGGGGGCGCCCCCGCAACGCCGAGAAGGAGAAGGCCAAGGCCAAGGAGGCGCCCAAAGTGAAGCGGGGCCGGGGCCGGCCCCCCAAGGCCAAGATGGCCGACCTGCTGAGCAAGACCGACGCCAGGCTCCTGAAGAAGCTGGAGGCCCAAGGTACACCCCACCCCCCGGAACTGGAGCTTGGGCAGCCTGGGTCTAAAACTGGGCCCGGAAATCCAGGGAGCTGTGCCCGGCCTGGGAGTGGGGTTAGAGGTGCGCGTGTGTTTCCCCACTACCCCCCTCCCTCACCCGGCTGTGCCAGTCTCCGCCTTTGACTCTTTCTCCTCCCCCTCTCCCAACCCGCCCCGACGTGCAGAGGTCCTCAGCGACGAAGACAAGCTGAAGATGAGCAAGATCAAGAAGAAGATGAGACGAAAGGTACAAGTGGCGCTGGGGGAGGGCTCCCTCCATCGGAGCCCCCTGTGTTGGGCTGTGCCTGCTGCGGGGCCGTTGGTATTGCTCCCCGGGGGGACCCCTTTTGGGGCAGGGAGGGTGTCTTCCCCCACCCCCGAAGTCTGGTTCCCCACCAGGCACCTGAGCGAGATTTCCTCCCTTCTAGGCAAGGAACAAACAGAAGCAGGAGATCAAAGCGCCCAAGCCCAAGGAGGCCAAGAAGAAAGCCAAGGTGGGTGTGGAGGGCCCTGTTTGGGAGGAGGGGGGAGGTGGGAGACACGAAGGAGCGGGGCTGCGTCTCTGACTCGCCCCCATGCCGCTCGCTCCCTCTGTCCCCCAGGCGAAGAAGGAGAAGGCGCGGCCGGAGAAGGCCAAGGAGAAGGCGCGGCCCAAGGAGAAGGCGCGGCCCAAGGAGAAGAGCGGGGCTGTGCGGAAGGTGGACAAGAACCTGCTGGCCCAGCGGCGGCTGGAGGAGCGGCGCCGGCAGCAGATGATTCTGGAGGAGATGAAGAAGCCCACGGAGGACATGTGTCTGGGTGACCATCAGGTTGGCTGAACCCCCAGGCGGGAGATCAGGGGCCCTGGGCTCCCACGAGTGGGTCGGCTGCAGGGGTGGGCTCCCCACGGGGCAAGGGCTGAGCGAACCCCCTGCCCACGTGGGTGGGGAACGGGGGTACAGTATCCCACGCCCATGCACTGGGGAAGGAAGGGGGTCCTGCTGAAACCTGGTACGGTCACAGCTCCACCCGCTAGGCCCCGCTGACCAGCCACTCGTCTCTCTCCCTGCTCTCCCACCCGCAGCCCCTGCCGGCCTTCTCCCGCATCCCTGGCCTGGTCCTGCCCAGCGGGGCCTTCTCCGACTGCCTCACCATCGTGGAGTTCCTGCACAGCTACGGCCGGGTCCTGGGCTTCGAGGTGCCCCGGGACGTCCCCAGCCTCTGCACCCTGCAGGAGGGGCTGTTCGGGGTGGACGACAGCCTGGGCGAGGTGCAGGACCTGCTGGTGCGGCTCCTGCGGGCCGCGCTCTACGACCCCGGCCTCCCTTCCTACTGCCAGGTACGAGGGTGCGGCCCAGCCCCCTGGACTCCCTACAAGCCACGGTGGACCCGGGGGGGGGGACTCACGTTCCGTTTCCTGCTCTGCCCCCCCCTCCTTTTTTTTCCTGCATGACCTAGAGCCTTCTGCTGCTAGGATCCTGCCTCCCCTGCTGCTGTAACTCTTCCTCCTCCTCCCCCCCACACCCCCAGTCCCTGAAGATCCTCGGCGAGAAGGTGTCCGAGATCAGCCTGAACCGGGACACCGTCTCTGAGATCCTCCGCTGCTTCCTCATGGCCTACGGGGCCGACGCCGACCTGTGCCACGGCCTGCGGACCAAGCCCTTCCAGGCGCTGCCCCCGGCCCGCAAGGCGGCCATCTTAGCCTTCCTGGTCAACGAGCTCAACGGCAGCGCCCTCATCATCAAGTGAGGAGTGGGGGCTGGGCGGGGCCGCTTGTGCCCTGCAGCCTGGGGGGGGGGGGGGGGGGGGGCGATTGGAACAGGGAGGAAAACCCAGCTGTTGCCTCTCACAGGGTGATGGAGGGCAGGGAGACTACATCTCCCAGCATGCATTGGGCTGTCTTGAGCCTAAGGAATGTTGCATGCTTGGGAGACTACATATCCCAGCATGCTTTGGGTTGCCTTGAGCCCAAGGAGTGGTGCAAGACTGGAAGACTACAGATCCCAGCATGCATTGGGCTGCCTTGAGCCTTGGTGCCATGGAAGATAGGGAGACTACATCTCCCAGCATGCTTTGGGCTGCCTTGAGCCAGGGGTGGGGGAGAGGGGGCTTGCAGACTAGAAGTCCCAGAATGCAATGCTGCCATCTGGCTCCAAGTGGGAAGTTTTGCTCCAATCCAGGTGGGAGTGTTGCATGCTGGGACTCGTAGTCTCTGGGCTGCTCTTTGCGTACCCCAGCTGTACGTGCTCTGAACCGTTCCCGATCACGTGATGGGCAGGGACCCAAGAGGCTGAGCCTGAAGGCGAGATCTGGCCCTGGCACCCTGGAGATGCTGCTCCTTTACCCCCTTGAGGGGGTACACGGGGAGGTAGGGGGCTCTGTCGGTCTCCCCCTAACTAAATTCGGGGCTGTCCTTGCAGTGAAATCGACAAGACTCTGGAGAACATGTCCAACTACAGGAGAAACAAATGGATCATTGAGGGCAAGCTACGCAGGTGAGTGCTACCAAGGGCTTCGGGCGGCCGGCTGGCAGGGGGCAGAGGGGGACGGCATTTCTGTTCAATTGACTAGCCAGATAATGTCCACTCACCTGCCTATTATTCAACCACAATTAAACATTCCATCAGGATGCCCTGAAGTGGGCGCTGACCTACCTCTGCGATCGCGTCTTTCATCAGCTGGAGCTTCGTTTCCTCGTGTGTTCCTTTCCGAGCGCGAGTAGCTCATTGTTTGGAATGAAGCACCGAGGTCTAAGCCAGGGATCCTCAGACCTTGGCCGTTCAGGAGCCAAATTAGCACTCAGCAGAGCCAGCCCCGTGTGAATTCATTATTTCATGGACTAGAGTGCTAGCTACTCCTATTTAAAGAGTATCGCGTTTTGATTGATATGGGATTCTCATGGCAGAACGGCTGACTGGGGATTCTTCTTTCACCAACCACTGTCGGTTCTAGCAACAACCTCATTGGCTAATAGCTTAGATGGGTCTATAATGAAACCACACAGAGTTTTAATATCCCGTGCTGCAAAGCGACACACTGAAGAGCCACTTGCAGCTCGCAAGTCTGAGGATCGCGGATCTAAGGCAAAGCCTGCGGGAGGCTGGGAACGTCTCCTGTTTTTCTGGGGCCGTGGTTCATAGCTGGAAGAAGTCAGTGCTTTAAAAGATTTGGCTGTTTTTGACTGAGGCATTAACTGACTGTTTTAGGCCCAATCAAATGCTCAGGCTCCTGCTTCTGGCAGAGAAACTTACGGGGTGGCTGCCAGGGAGGAGGGGGACAGAGGGACTCTAGGCGTCTTGGTGAATTGGAAGGAGGCTGCATGCTGCTGGATCCGCTCGGCCAGGGCAGTATCTGAGCTCTCGGCCTGTTGGCTCCAAACTGCGCCTGCCCCCAGCCACAAGGGGGTCGGGTACCCGAGGGGCAGAAGGGAGTCGGTGTCCCCGGCTGGCATTCAGGACGTTCCCCGTGTGGCTCCGCAGGTTGAAAATTGCCCTGGCCAAGAAGACGGGCCGCCCGGAGTCCGAGATCACGGGCCTGGACGAGGGGCCCAGGCGGCGCAGTGCCCGGATCACGGAGGAGAACAGTGGCCTGGAGGCAGAGGAAGAAGAGAGCCAGGGCCGGAAATCCCGCAAGGATGAGGAGGTAGCAGCGTGGCAGGGCCTGGCCTGAGGCAAGGGGAGTGGGGAGGTTCGACTCTGGCTTTCAGAGGCAGTGTTGTTTAGTGGTTAGAGCAGGGGAGATGGGGAGACCGAGCTGGGAAAAGAACCCAGCAGTCCCACCATTGACATGCCAGTCTTGCTCCTGGGTGCCTCAGTTTCCCCAGCTGTGCTGTATGAGCGACAGCACGAGGGTGAAGCAGAGCTGCTGAGGTTCAGCCGGTAAAAGGGGAGAGTTATAACTCTGCCCCCCTCTCCCATCTGCTTAGGGGTCCCCTCTGCAGAGCCAGGGAGACATGGGGGCTGGGAGTTCCCTCCTCCTGACTCTCCCTTCTTCTCCCACTCAGGCCAGCATCCCCGCGTCCAGCGTCCCCGAACTGGAGAGACAGATCGAGAAGTTGGCCAAGGTAAGGCCGGCCCCTGTTGGGGTGGTGAGCTGTGGGCCTCTGGGCTCCGGATCCGATCCCCCGGGCCAGACCCAGCAGATGATGCCTCCCCACATTCACACACTCTGCCCTCTTCCCCCTCCCCAGAGGCAGATGTTTTTTCGGAAGAAGCTGCTCCATGCTTCGCAGACGCTGCGGGCCACGGCACTGGGCCAAGACCGCTACCGCCGGCGCTACTGGGTTCTGCCCCACCTGGGCGGGATCTTCGTGGAGGGATCCAAGGCAGGTGAGCTGGGCCGGGAGTCTCATGGGGAGGGGGGCCTGTGAGTGCGGAGAGCCTTGCGCGGCACTGATTTCTTTCCCCCACCCACCGCCCTGCAGCTGCGGAGGAGGGACCCAAGGACACGGAGCGGGAGGACGAGAAAGAGGCTGCCCCAGTGAAGAAGGAACCAGTCGAGGGGCCCGTCCCCGCCCGGCCAAACTGCACGGCTTCCCGGGCGCGGGGCCGGCCGCGAAAGAGCAAAGAGGAGCCGGCCCGGCCGGGCGGGCCCAAGCCCCCGCCCCCCAACGGGCTCCTGGAGGACCCCATGCCCCCCTGCCAGAGCCAACACGACCTGAGCCAGTCTGCCTTCCTCTCCTGGCTGAGCCAGACCCAGTCGTCACTGCTCAACGGCTCGGTCCTCACCCCAGCCAGCAGCCCCGGCAAGGGGGACCCCGGCTCCCCAGCCCCCGAGGGGCCTGCCCTGGAGGAGAGCTTCCCAGAGACGGCAGAGAAGCGGGGGCCCTGGTTCAACCTGCTGCCCAGGACGCCCTGCCAGGCCACTGCCCCCCTCGCCGCCTCCTCGGAGCAGCCCCCCGCTAGCGCCGCCCCTGAGCCTCGCAGCCTTCACCCCGGGGACCAGCCCAAGGCCACGGGCAGGCAGGTGAGAGCCGGTAGGGCAGCCTGGAGCCGCTGCTGGGGTGGGTGCGAAAGGGGAACGGGACACGGGGCAGCCTAGCAATTCCCCGTTGGCAGGGATGGTGGCTGGGCCCCGAGGAAGGGGGCAGGAGCATAGATGAGGCCCTGGGGACGTGAAGGGACCCCTGTGACGGGTCACAGAGGTCCAGAGCCCCCGGGGGGCTGGAGGGACCCGCTCCCGGGGGGCCGGCAGGAGGGGGCGAGGGCCGTGCAGCCAGCGCCTCTCACTTGCACCGTCTCTCCTCCCAGCCAAACGGCCCCACGTCTCCCCTCCTCCCTTCTGCGCCCATCCACGCCAGCCCCAGGGTGGCCAGCGCCTGCCCCAGGGGCCGGGCCGGACCCGAGAAGGCCCCGGAGCCGCCGGGGCAGCCCAAGCGCCGGGGCCGGCCCCCAACCAAGTTCTTCAAGCAAATCGAGCAGAAATATCTCACCCAGCTGATGGCGCAGCCCGTGCCCCCAGGTGAGGACCACCCCCAGCCCCCTCGGCCCTGGGCAATGCCCCCCAGCACCTCTCTACTCTTCTCCCCTGGGTCAGCCCACTTCCCCAGTGCCACCTCTCCACCCATGCTTCCTTGCCTGGGGGCGGGTAGGTGGGGGGCACCCAGCCTCCAGCAAAGCACCGAGTGGCAGGAGACCACATTCACCCACATTGGATTGAAGGGGAGAGCTGGGTTTGGGTGCCCGTCGGGACTCCTGGATCCCCTTCCCTGCTGGGCAACTGGGAGCTGGCAGCCTCCCCCCGCCCACCCCTGTGCCCACCTGGCTCCGTCGCCCCCTTGCAGAGATGCAGAGTGGCTGGTGGTGGCTCAAGGACCCCGAGGAGTTGGAGGCCGTGGCCCGTGCGCTGCACCCGCGGGGGATCCGTGAAAAGGCCTTGCACAAGCACCTCACCAAGCACAAGGAGTATCTGCGCGAGGTCTGCGCCCGCGCCACAGCTGGTGAGACATGCCAGCGGGCGGGGGAGGGGAAGGGGGGAGCAAGGGCGAGGACAAGGACGCCGGTTCTGTTAACCCCACCTCTCTCCTGCCCAGATCCCATCTTCCAGCCCCAGACCGCCAGCCACCCCGTGTCTCAGGAAGCCTTGGCCCGGTGGTCCGTGACGGAGCGGGCCTATGAGATGGACCTCGCCCTCCTGCAGTGGGTGGAGGAGCTGGAGCAGCGGGTCCTGATGGCGGATCTGCAGATCCGGGTAGGGAGCCCGCGCCCCCCCGTTCCAACTTGGGAGGGCTAGTGGGTGCTGCGGTATGGCCCCCGCCCATAGCGGCTGCAGGGCGCCCCTCTAAGGCTCTCCCTCCCACTAGGGCTGGACGTGTCCAAGCCCCGACTCGGCCCGGGCCGACCTGCGGTACTGCGAGCACAAGGTGGGGGCCCTGGAGGACATCACCCTCAAGAACCGGCGGGAGGGGCTGCCCCCGTGCCGGGAGGCCACCAACCCCCTGGACCTGGCCGTGCTGCGGCTGGCGGCGCTGGAGCAGAATGTGGAGCGCCGGTACCTGAAGGAGCCGCTGTGGCCCCCGCACGAGGTGGTAGTGGAGAAGGTCGTGCTGAGCAGCCCCGAGGCGCTGGAGCTGGGCAGCACGGAGATGTGAGTGCAGTGGGGGGAGGAGGGGCACGGCACAACAGGGGCCTCTGGGACTGGGAGCCCGGGCTCCTGGGTTCTTCTCCTGGCTCTGGGATGCGGGTGGGGTCTAGTGAGTTAAAGCAGGGAGGTGCTGGGTGTGAGGACTCCTGGGTTCTTTTGCTAGCCATGCATTGCCTTATGTGGTTTAGGCAAATCCCTGTCTTTCTGTGCCTCAGTTTCCCTCTCTGGACAACCTGGTCAATAACCCCCTCCCTAGGGCTGTGGAGGAGGACGGGAGGCGGGTGGCAGCGAGGGTTACTTAGCATGTGACCAACTCCCCGTCAGGGCATCCTTCGTGCGCCAGTATGAATGTCCCCCCCTCCCCTCCCCAGTGCCTACGAGATCACTCCCCGGATGCGGACGTGGCGCCAGACCCTGGAGCGGTGCCGGAGCGCGGCCCAGGTCTCCCTGTGTGTCTACCAGCTGGAAAAATCCATCGCATGGGAGAAGTCGGTCAACAAAGTGGTAAGGGGTTGGAGGTGTGGGGGACACTCGATGGTTCCCAGCCGTGAGGAGGTGCCAGGGACAAGAGGTGGCGCCCTGTGGAACTCCCTGCTGCAGGAGGGAAAGGCAGGGCTGGAACTCTACTGGGGAAGCCACCATTCTCCCGCAGGGGCAGGGAGGGGGGCTGGGCTGGGCGGGGCGCCTCTCTCAGCCTGCCCACCTGGCCTTCTCCTCTGCCCCCAGACGTGCCTGGTGTGCCGGAAAGGGGACGACGATGAGCACCTGCTGCTGTGTGATGGCTGCGACCGTGGCTGCCACCTCTACTGCCACCGGCCCAGGATGACAGAGGTGCCGGACGGGGACTGGTTCTGCTCCGTCTGCGTGTCCCAGGTACGTCCCCATGGCAGCCCAGCTGCGCTTCGCCCCGTGCAGGGACTGAGCTATGCTGCCCCCCACACCCTGTTCTCGCCAGGGTCCCGGGCTGGGAGCCAGAAATGCTGGGTAGTGGCTGTGTGACCTCGGAGGAGCATCCCCCCCTCGTGCCTCAGTTTCCCCTTTGCGCAGGTTGTGGGGAGCAACCAGTCCCCACGGGTGACTTCCCCCCATGGTCTCTCTTGCCTTGCAGGCGGGAGGCGAGTATTACAACGACCCCGGCTCGCCCAGGCGGGGCAAGAAGCGGAAAGGTGGGCGTCTCTTCGGGGGGGGCTTCCTGGAAGATGAAGAGAGCCCTGGGCGCCGGGTCCTGCCGCGGAGGGGGGACACCCTGTCGGTGCCCCGCTACTCAGGGGAGGGCCTGTCCCCCTCCAAGCGGAGGAGACTGTCCCCACGGGGCCAGAGCAGCGACCTGACCTTCTGCGAGTAAGTACTCTGGGGCGGGGCCGGGGGAAGGGTGCGGGGGGCCATATACCAAACTGGGGTGCATTGAGTGCACCCCAGTTTGGTATATGGCCCTGTGCTATGCCCCTCCCCCTTCTGCAGGATCATCCTGATGGAGATGGAGTCTCAGGAGGACGCCTGGCCCTTCCTGGAGCCGGTCAATCCCCGGCTAGTGCCCGGCTACAGGAAAATCATCAAGAACCCCATGGACTTCGCCACCATGCGGACGCGGCTGCTGCGTGGAGAGTGAGTGATGGGACAGGGGGATCTTGGGGCGGGGATGTCTCTGCAAGGAGCCAGGGGGCCGCATAGAGTTTGCAGGCTGGCGCCAAGTGACCTTCCCCGGGCCGCCTGGCGCCAAGAACTAAGAACCTACTTGCACCCATCTGGCTGTGTGGGGCTGGCTAGACACTGCCCGGCCATGGCTGGGCCCTGGGAGCAGAGGAGACCAGGCGTCGTCCGTTCCCTGCTCTCGAAGGCTGCTGTGATCCAGTGTAGGGGGAGGACTTTGAGGTGACTCAGCCCATCTCCCGCCCCCCCAGGTATGTGAGCTGTGAGGAGTTCGCTGCTGACGCCACGCTGGTGTTCGACAACTGCCAGACCTTCAACGAGGACGACTCGGAAGTGGGCCAGGCCGGGCGGGCCATGCGGCGATTCTTCGAGAGCCGGTGGGAGGCATTTTATCAGGGAAAACATGCTCCTAACCCGTGAAGTGGGAGCCCGGGGGCGGTGTGGGGGGATGGTGCCCCCCTGCCTCCATGCTCCTGACTGGAGACCTGTCTCATGCAGGGTGGGGTGGGGAGAGACACCCCCTCCCACCCCTGCAAAAGAACTGACTCCTCCGGAGCTGATCTCGCTGCCTGCTGAATTCCCGACGGAGGCTGGTCCCGGCACGGCGTGGAAAAGTCCCCCCCCAGCACCAGGGGATTGGGGAGCAACGGGGCATCTCCATGGCCCAACTCCTCCCTCTCCCCAGTCACCCGGACTCATGGACTGTGTAAGCCAAAAAAAGGAAAGAAACCGGGCGATGGCTCGTCGGGTTCCTTTTCTACTTCGCCGCCGCCCGACCCAGCAAACGAGGAAAGACCCCCCCCCCGCCCCCCCTTGGCTGGGAGTATTTAACATAGCAATAGTTCGTAGTGAACGTGTATGAGGACAGCACGGCCGTGCGCTGTCCCTGAGGCATTAATGGCCAGTAAAGTGAACTCAACTCCTCGAGATTCGCGTCCAGCTTCACGCCCGGACCCGCTCGCAATGACACTGAGACGTGCTGCTTCCGTGTACACCCACACCCCTCGCCCCGGCTCGCTGCTTCCCTTCCGGGACCTTTCCATGCCTGCCCCTCCCTCCTTACCTTCCGGGACCTTTCCATGCCTGCCCCTCCCTCCTTACCTTCCGGGACCTTTCCATGCCTGCCCCTCCCTCCTTTGCCTTCCGGGACCTTTCCATGCCTTTCCCCTCTCACCCTTACTTTTTGGGACCTTTTCATGCCTTTCCCTCCTAACCCTTACCTTCTTTAACCTTTCCATACCACCCTTACCTTCCGGGACCTTTCCTGACCTTTCCCCCCTCACCCATACCTTTTCCATGCCTGCCCTTCCGCCCTTACCTTCCGGGACCTTTCCTTGCCTTCCGGGACCTTTCCATAGGGACCTTTTATATTATCCTCAGCAATTTCCCCATCCCCCTGCCCCTTTAACCCCAACCCTCTCACAACCCCACCAAAAATGGCCCTCCTCCTTCCCCCCGTATCAGGCCCTACCATGTCAGACCCTTTAGCAGGGGCCGTGTCCCTGATGTGTCCCCCGCCCTGGTGTGTGCGCGTGTCTGACATGGATCTGGGTACAGGGACCAGGGCTGGGCTGAGTCTCGGCCTGGAGCTGGGGCGGGGGGTGCTGTGCGTGGGGGAGCCCCTTCCCCTCAACGAGACACACCCCCACCCCTGGTGACCTAGGCTTGGGAGCCCCACCTTACCTCAGACCCTGAATGTGTGCGCCTCGCCCTGAGGACCCCCCGGGGTAGGGGGCATGTGGTGTTTGCTCATCCTTCAGCCCCACCCCTGTCCCTCCCAAGCTGGTGGGTTTGCACTCGTGGGGGGGGGGGCCCACTCCCCACTCCCCACTCCACTATGTGCTCTTGTGCAGGGGCAAAGAGCAGGGCAGGCCGCACAATGGGCTGGGCTGGGGTGGGGGGGAAAAAGGGGGCAGGGCGTAGGGAGTTCCAGGGCCCTGGCCCCAGCCTGTCAGTATCCCCCCCCTACCCCCCAATGCTGGGGGCTGTTGGCGGCTTCACGGAGCCACAGCTGCTTTACGCCAGCCCCCAGGATCTCTCCCCCACCTCACCGACCCCCTGAACGGCTCTGCTGGCACCAAGGACTCTGCCACCCGTTGTACAAGCCCCGCCCCCAGCCTCTACTCAACACACACACCCCCCCCAGCGCCGGCCCTGAGGGACTCTTTGGGGGTGCTTTGGCAAAGGTGCACTGTGGGGGGGTGACCCCCAGCTCCCGACAGCACGACTTGGTCCAGACGGAGTCTCCCTCCGCTCCGTGACCCCCTCCTCGGCTCGGGTGCCGAGAGCCTGCTGTGTCCCCCCCCCCCGTCCCCCTCCTCACCAGCTGCCTAGGGGTGGTAGGCACCCAGCTTAAAATGAACGGTGGGGGGGCACTCAGATCCCTGCAAGGAGTGGCAGCAGTGCCAGCCTGTTGCCACCTAGTGGCCGCTGAGCTGCTGTGGCCCGCGTCCCCCCACTTCCCCAGTATTGAGGGTAATGCCCGCTGTGGGGTGGGGACAGGCTGGGCCTGATTTAGGCGGGGAGGCTGAGCTGGGTTATCTCTACCCCCCCTGCCCTCCATTAACCCTTTGCTCGTTCACTCTGTAGCCCTCGCTGGTCTCCAGGCCTTTCTGGAAAGGGGGGTGGGGGTGGGGTGTTCCTTACCGGTCCCATATCTTAAGCCCTGGGGATGATGTGTCTGGGGATGATGTGAAAATCAACCCTCTGGCTGCCCTCCCAGCTCCTCAAACCATGATATTACGGGTACTCGCTTTGGGGGGGGGGGGGGGGGGGGGGGCCGCAGTGGAGCCGCTTCAGAGTCCAGTCCAGCTGTGTAACATCTGGGACCCCCACACGCCCCTCCCTCCCCCGGCCTGTCATCCACTCACGAGCACTGAAATCAACCAACCTACCTTGCTGGGGGGAGGTTGCGGGGGTGGGAAGCCCTGAGATGGAAGCAGCCTCGGTCATGCATTCCCCCACCCCCTTCCCGTTGTCTTTAAAAAGTAGCCTTTTTTTTATCAAATAACCTCAAAACAAATTTTTTTTTTTTTTTTTTTTTTTTTTGCTTTGAAATAAGAGGTGGATTTGAAGTCTATTTGAACTGACTTTATATTATGCATAAATATTTATATTTTATCTAAATAATGGCGCTGTAACAAACTTTTTGTTTTGTTTTTGTTTTTTTTTTTAATATTTTGGATCTGTCAGGGTTGTGTTTTTGGGGATTGTTTTTTTGTTTTGGTTTGGTTTTTTGTTTTGTTTTTGTTTTTGTCATGGGAAAGTTTGAGTCTCTAATGGTGTTTGTGGTGGTGTTTTTATTTTTATTTTTATTTTTTTCCTGATAAGACACCATGAATTTTAAATCCGCACCCTCCCTCTTAGCTCCTGCCATCCCCCGCCCTCACAAATTAAACGAGACTTGTCTGAAGTCCCACTAGTCTACTCTTCCGTATTGGGGATGCACCAGTGTGCAGAAATCCGTTGTGGTCTGAGTAAGAGAAATGTTAAGATGCGGAATATAGTTTATCTTTTAACCCCTAATGAGTTGGCTTTGTAAGTTACATTTTTTTGGGGCGTGGGGGAGGTGTCTGGAACTCGCCTTCCCGCTTGTCTCCCCTCCCCTCCTGCCCCATCTCTGTCTGGTAAAACAGGAAGAACCAACCACCATAAAAGAAAAAATGTTCCTTGTAAAAGGAATAGGACTGGCTCTTTTTTATATAACCAAATGTGGTGTTTTAGTGACTTTTTGATAATGTACAGTTTTTGTGAATTTAAATTTATTTCTTTCTATATTTTTAGGACCAATCTCATTTTTAATAAGGTTTAAAGGAAAAAAAAATATTCTAGATTAACTCCTGTTTGTTGCCATGTGATGTTCCCACAAGTACAGCCAGTAGAGAGTGCTTGTCAAGGTGCGAGAATAAAAACAAACCCACTGTTTGATAGAGACGGTGTCGTCAGGGGTCTTTCTGGTGGGGGCTGGCATGTGGCTGGGGGAGGAGAAGTGTGTAAACGCCTCAGCTGGTTTTCAGGTCTGAAGTTCAGGCTTTGTGTTGGGAAGGAAGAAGGGGGAGTAGGCAGAAGTGGTGCCCAAGAGAGTTAGGAGCAGGGAGTCAAAGAGATGTGAGTTGTAGGGAAAAATTCCTCCTCTCCTTATTTAATTTTTTTTTCCCCTCCCTCATCTGGTCAGAGTGGAAGCTCCCCTGCCTCATTTTATTACAGGGCATTTAAAAATTCCCCAGGAACCCCCCTTTGGGCCGGGCCCTATCCCCCCTCCCCAGCCCCTGCTGGAAAATCTCATTTTTCACTAGCTTTGTAAGGAAGCAGGCCAAGGACAGCATACGGCCGCTGGCCCTTGCCCAGATCTTGTCCTGGTATAACAGGCTGAGGCCTGTTTTCTTCGCTCCTCCGGATCTGCACGCAAGCCCCAGGCTGGGCACGGTTCCGTGGGGGGCAAGGGGCACCTAGCCCCATAGCTAATTCCCTGCTGTGGGCCTTGAAGCACTTCCAGGACGGCGGGCGTGCACCCGCACCGGGGCCCTGTCACTGCACCAAGACATACCTGGGCCCTAAATGAGGCTGTTGCGGTCAGAAAACTCAGTTGCCTAGGGGATTTGCACACCCACTACAAGGATTGGAACTCAGCTGTGCCCCCTCCGCCCCAGCTTACTGTGCCCAAGCGACCGGTAGTTGGTGGCTCCCGCCCACGTCCCTTTTACCAGGCTCCTGGGCCGGCAGAGGGGGAGCTGCTGCTGCACCAGCGGCTGGCTGCCGGAGCCCGCTGCGTCATACGTGTGCAGCTGCTTCTGACGCATCGCCAGCCCCTGGGCTCCCTCCCCGCCCCCTCGGCTCGGGAACAGGCAGGGAGCCTGGCGGGCCTGAGCTGCAGCCCCCAGGGCTCCAATAGAGGGGCCTGGTTCCTGCTGCCCTCTCTCCAGCTGGAATAGGGGGTGGAGCCTGGGCCCTGATGTGACACAAACGTGTTTGGTCTCAGGCCAGCTTCTGTAACAGCACCAGTAACTGACTTGCCCACCCTGGCCCTTGTTTCTCTACTCTGGACCAACCCTTTGATGTCAAACGGGGCCTGAACCCCCCAACCCCCTGGCTCAAGAACAGAGGAACAGCCCCAGGGCATCAGCCCAATGGTCCAGCTAGCACTGTACCCCTGGCAGGGGCTGGTATGAGACCCAGCGGCCCTTGGCGATGAGTTCCACAGGTTGCACATCAAGTGCCTAACGTTGCCGCAGAGCGCCCCCTGCTGCTGGAAGCCAGAATTGCTGCAGCTGCCCTAAGGGCCCAGGCCTTTCACAGGCAACCGCCAAACCACAGAGGAGATGTGAGCAGCTGTTTCTTTCCCACCTTTTTATTTAAAAACAAAAACTTCCACGTGAGCAGAGTGGGAGGTCTGGCGGGGGTGGGGGGTGGGGAGCGGGGGCCACAGGCCCGGCTGGAGCACAGAAGCAGGAAGAATACAAAACTAGAAACCTCGAGATTTTTTTTTTTACAAAAACCCCAAAACTTAAAAACCTGTACAAAATGCTCCTGGGTATAAATTAAAGGGGGCTAATTCCTCGGGGGGAGGGAGACAGAGGGGAGAGGGCAGAAGCAGCACCGGGGGGATGACAAAAGTTGGGGGTTGGTTTAGTGTCCCCTTTCTCCGGCGGGACCCAGCCCCCTGCCTAGCGGTTACCCCCTGCCACACGCCAGCGCTGGGGCCAGCCTGCCAGCCCTCTTGGCTCAGCTCCGGGCGCTTGGCGCTCATGGGTCTCACATGCGCTTTGGTGCTTGCTACACTGCCAAGGCCAGAGGTGGGTTCCGGGATCGCTGCAGGTGCGGCATGTGGGCTGAGAGGGGGCCAGTGCCCACAGCTTGGGGGGGGGGG
>ML677402.1:70143-85211 GCA_007922305.1 Dermatemys mawii
CCCCCGACACGGCCCAACACAGCCACACAGGCCCTGACACGGCCCCCAAGCCGGGGGGGGGTGGCGGGGATCACACCCTGACACAGCCCTCTCAGTCAGAAGCTCCTTGACCAGGCCACAAGCAGCCCCCCCCGCCCCCCGGTACCTGGTAAGAGGACATGGGCGACGGGAGGTAAGGGGCGAGCGTGGTCTGAGCAATCATCCTGTTGGGCGCCAGGCTGTAGGGGGTTGGGTAGAACCTGTGCGGGGAAGAGGGTGCCGGGCGTCACGGGGTTAAACTCCATGGGGGGGGGGCAGCAGAGAAGGGAGGGGAAGGCGGATCCCCCCCCCCAACACACACACAGAGGAGCATGGCCATTATGAGGTTAAACTCCAATGTGGGATGCACAGAAAGGGAGTGTACCCCCCCATATAGGGGGGAATGGGGAATGTGGGGGGGATACAGGGACTCACCCGTTCTGCAGAGCTGTGGTGGGGTCGTAGGTCAAGGTCATGCCGCTCTGTGGGGACACACCACCTGACTCAGGCCTGCTGGGGAGCGTACCCCCCCCCCCCCCGGGGGGGGGGGGGGGCCCGCGGGGGGCGCACCACGACCCCCAAGGCAGCCACTGTCCTGCCATGGCTGGCGACTGACCCACCCCACCCCAGATGAGATGGGGCAAATCAGCCCCCCCCGCACACACACACCCATCCATGTCTCCCTCCACCCAGCTGGCAGAGACCCCCGCACCTCCACTCTGCCAGCTCATGGGTTGGGGCACCTTGGGGTTCCCAACTTTCTAGCTGCACCTGGGGCACACAGCCGTACCCCCAGAGAGCGGCTGGGGAGGGTCTCTCTGGAACGTGGGTCTGGGGGCCGCAGGCTGGGCCAGGGGCCGATTCCCCACCCCCACCTCAGGGAGCCGGTCTCACCGAGTCGCCGTCCCGCGGCCAGGCCCTTCCGTTCTGAACGTATTTCCCCTGGGGCTGGCGCTTCTTCTGTCCCCCGTCGGCAAACTTGCAAAGCAGCGGATCTGAGGGGGCTGCCCAGAGACAGGGGGCAGGTGTCAATCCCGACGCACAGCTCCCCCCTGCTCCCAACCTATGGCCCCCCTGTTAGCCAAGCCCTGGTCTCCCCCCACGCACTGCCCATGCCCCCCAATCCCAACCCGCAGCCCCCCTCTCGCTCCTGACCCACAGCCTCCCTGTTAGCCCAGCCCTGGGCTCCCCATCCCCAGCTCCGCCGGTGCCCCTCACTCCCGACCCACAGCCCCCTGTTGTTCCCATTGTTCCCAAGTTCGGCCTGGCAAGAGTTAAATCCAGAAGGGTCCCATCCCCGAGGAGAGTCACGAGATAACAGCCCCGTGCCCGGCCCCCCCTGCCCGGGTTCCCCCTTGGGTGTGCCCCCTCCCTGCGAGACCCTGCCACTGACCTGGGATCCCCGGGGGGGTCTTGATGTATTTCCCGTTGAAGTGGGTGATGATGGCTTCGCACTTTTCTGTGGACTCCATTCTACGTGGGGAGAGAAGGCCTGAGCCCAGTGCCAACGACCCCCTCCTGCTCCAACGACCCCCAATGCCAACGACCCCCCTCCCCCTCTAATGACTCCCAGTGCCGACGATCCCCTCCCCCTCCAACAACCCCCATTGCCGACAATCCCCTCCAACGACCCCCAGTGCCAACGACCTCCCTACTCCTCTAACGACTCCCAGTGCCGACGATCCCCTCCCCCTCCAACAACCCCCAGCACCAACAACCCCCTCCCCCCCAAACGACCCCCAGTGCCAACGATCCCCTCCCCCCTAACAACCCCCATTGCCGACGATCCCCTCCAACGACCCCCAGCGCCAGTGACTCCCTCCCCCTCCAACATCCCCATGCCAATGACCCCCAGCACCAATGTCCCCATCTCCTCCCGCACCAGCAACCCCCCCTTCCGCCCCAACACCTCACCCTCCCCCAAGGGCGCCCTGGGTGGGGGGCTCTGACCTGGCGAAACCAACGCCGCGGCTGGTGCCGTTGGGGTCGCGCAGGACGCGGGTGGAGATGACTTGCCCAAAAGGTTTCAGCATCCCCTCCAGCTCCTGCTCGTCCACGCTGAGCGGCAGGTTGGAGATGTACAGGTTCGTGGGGTCCTGCTCCTGTTGCTATGGAGACACGGCAGTGAGGGGCTGCCCAGCACCCCCCAGAGGGGCCCCCCAGGGTCTCCTCTCCCCCTCCCCAATGGGGCTGCGGGTCGGGGTGAGGGGTACCGGCAGGGCTAGGGGTGAGAGCCCAGGGCTGGGCTAGCAGGGGCTGCAGGTCGGGAGTGAGGGGCACCGGCAGGGCTGGGACATTCGGGGAGCAGGGGACAGCCAGGTTCCCCGTCCTGGGACAACCCCCAGATTTCAGAACTTTTCCCTGTCCCGGGGCAGGACGGAAAGTCCAATTCTGGCCCAGGAAAAATCGTCCACGGCTCCAGCCTGGCCTGAGATCAGCCCCCGTCCACCCACCCCACCCCGGGCCGGGCCAAGAGAGCCCCATGGCACCGATTCTCCGGTCAGCTTGGCAACCCCCCATCCCCACCCCAAAGCCGCCCAGGCAAAGCCAGGGCTCAACCAGCTGCAGGGGAAGTCACAAACCCGTGAAGTGTCACGTCCTTGGTGGGGGGCACCCCATGGTGGTAGGGGCCCAGGGCAAGGGGAACCATTAACCCATTCAGTGCCTTAGGAGGAGCCCAGTGGCAGGAACTCCAGCTTCCCCCACCTCCCGCAACTTTTCTCTCCCCCCGCCCCATCTGCGTGCAGCCAGGGGGCATCCAGGGCCCTTACCTTTGCCATCTGGGCCTGCACCCCACTGGCCTTCAGCGCCGTCACGGCCTTCTGTGCCGCCGTGGGGCTGTCGAAATCGACAAAGCCGTAGCCTGGGAGAGAAGAGGGGGCCATGAGGAGGGGGAGATCCCCGGGTTGGGGCAGAGAGGGGGATCCAGCAGCCTCCGATCAGAGCGTGTATGTTGTCTCAAAGCCCTTTATGGGTTTTGCTTCCCTGCGACCCCTGTCACCCGGTGCTGAGAGAAGACCCGTTTGGGGTGGGGACTGGGGGTATGGGGACCCCTCCCCTGCTGAGATACAGTTGGCTCTGGGGTGGGGCGCAGGGACAGGTTATACAGGGACTCATCGCCTGGCTCTGAGATGCAGCTGGCTCTCGGGTGAGGTGCAGGGGTTGGGTACACAGGGACCCCTCGCCCGGTGCTGAGATGCAGCTGGCTCTGGGGTGAGGCACAGGGGCTGGGTATATGGGGACCCTTTGCTGGAGTTTATCCAGAGCCCAGACTCCTGGGGAAAGCAGCAGGGAGTTCCCAGGAACCAGTGACCCTCCCCTGGCGTCGCTATGGGGCCAGCCGGGCCTCACCTTTGCACTTGTTGGTCGTCTTGTCCAGGATGGCTTTTGTGGAAACGATTTTGCCGTATCTGGGGGCCAGGGGGAATGCCAAAGAGAGGAGTTACGGTGGGCATGGGGCAAAGCGGCCAGTGGGGCCCATAATAGGGCATCCCACAGCACCTGCTGCCCCCAAATTTCACCTGGCACTGAGCTGTGGCTGCATCTGCAGGGACTGGTTATACAGGGACTGCTCACCCGGCACTGAGATGCAGCCACTTCTGGGGTGGGGCTGGTTGTACAGGGATCCCTCGCCTGGTGCTGAGATGCGGCTGCCTCTGGGGTGAGGAAGGGGGTGATTGAAGCCGGGAAATGAAGGCGAACCTGTAGCCAGGGTGGGGACTGCGGATGTCGGGGGCAGAGCTCTGGGGGATTCAATGAACTTGGGGCGATTCCCACTGGAGCCAGCTCAGAAAGGGTTAAATAAGGAATTCCTGGGGGCAGTGAGCCCCAGGCCATTGGGGGGGGCTCCTTCCAGCCCCCCCCATAGGCCCCACAGATCAGCCACCAAGGCAGGGGGTGGGGGCTGGGGATCTCCAGCACGGCAGTTCCCAGAACGCCCCCTCTGCACTAGGGGTCAGGAAATTTCCCCTCCCCCAGGATGCAGCAGCCATGGGGGGGGCCTTTAAAGGGCAGATGCCTTCAGAGCCCCCCACCCCCCCACCCCAGGCAGGGAAGGGAAACAGCCCATCCCCCCAGCCGGATTTCCTGGCGGAGAGGGACTGAGACAGGCAGGGCGGGGGAGGAAATCCGATCAGCTGCCGGCTTGACCAAGTCCCTAGCGCTGCGTGGCACCGGGGCACCCTCTGAGCCCAAAGGCAGGGCAGGGAACATGGCACCAGCTGTGGAAATGGATGGTGGGGAAACTGAGGCGGGGGGGAATGATTTCCCCTAGCTCCTAGAAGAAGCCAATGGCACAGGTGGGAAGAGAACCCAGGAGTCCTGGTTTCCATCCCCTCCTCCCGCTTCACTCTAATCACTAGCCTTCGCTCCCCTCCCATTTTACCTTTCCCCGTGCCTCAGTTTCCCCATGTGCAAATCGGGGCCTGTGCCCAATCACCGAGGCTGAATTAACCCTTCACACTCCATGCGGGGGCCAGCAACCCCGAGCACCACAAGGGGGCGAAGCCACATAATAGCAGGAGACGCCAGGCCCGGGAAAACTGGGGTGTGATGAAGACACCTCCCCCTCCCCCCCGAATCCTGACCCATCCCTGAAAGAGTCCCCCCTCCCCAGCTGAGAGCAGCTCCTGGAGCCCCTCCCCCCGTGAATTCCTGATCCGAACTGCACGGGCCTGCCAGGGTTGGCGCCAGCTCTGGGCCGCTTCCAGCATTCCCGGGCGGGGTGAGCTGAGGTTACGGCAGCAACCGCCCCTTCCCCCCCCCAGTGCCGGCTCCTGGGCCACTGCGGGGCCAGATCCACCCTCCGTGGGTGCCCCCATTCTCTCCCCCCACCCCCGGCCAGTGCAGAGGGCCAGGGGGACACTTTGACCCAGCAGGACTCAGCCAAAGCCCTTCCTAAAATGGGGTCCAATCCCAGCTCAGCAGGCATTTGTGCAGAGCTTGAGGGGGCTCAGGGCTGCGGGTTGGGGGTGCGGGGCACTGGCAGTGCTTGTGGGGGCCAGGGCTGGGCTAGCAGGGGCTGCGGGTCGGGGGTGAAGGGCACCAGCAGCACTGGGGGACAAAGGGGGGCGTGTCCAGTCTGTTCAGAGCTCCAGGCAGAAGCAGCATTTGGAGGGGACGAACCCCAGGGTCGCGGCCGCATCTCAGCCTCTGGCTAAGGTATAAGGGAGCGTCCAGGGTACCCCATGTCACCACGTGGGACTCCCCATCTCCTGCCCCCCATGTCAGACCTCCCCATCCCCCACTCCCTCCACAAGGGACACCCCCTATTTCCCACCCCCATCAGACCCCGCATCTCCCTCCCCACCATGTGGGTCCCCCACATTTCCCACCCCCTATGTCAGACCCCTCCATCTCCTTCGCCCCACGTCAGACCCCCCCCATCCTCCCTACATGGGTCTGCTACATTTTCCACCACCTATATCAGACCCCCCTCCACATTGGGATGCCCCCCATCTCCTACCCCCCACATCAGACCCTTATTTCCCCCCACACACACGTCGGACACCCACCATCCCCCACTTCTTCGCTCTACTGGTGGGGGGAGGGGATGTGTCAGCCCAGTGGACGCTTCCCTCAATCGCGCCCCGATGCCCCCAGGGTGGAACCCTCCCTCAGGGGTTCAGACCAAAACTCCCCACCCCGGGAAACAGACAGCCCCCCCACCCCCCGGCCGTGCCAGCCCCTCCCCCCCGCGTACGGCTGGCACAGCTTGACGAGGTCCTGGTCAGTGGTGCCGGGGTGCAGGCCCCGGATGTACAGGTTGGTTTTGCTCAGCTGGTCCCCGCCTCCCCCGCCGCCTCCACTGCTGCTGCTGCTGCTGCTGTTGTTGTTGCTGCTGCTGCTGGGACTTGGGGGGCGCCATCTGCTGGGCCACTGACACATAAGGCTGCTGGGAGATAAGAGAGGGAGGAGCTGGTGAGCGGGGGCGGGGCTCCCAAGGACCAATGGTGGCAGAAGTGGGATCCACAGCTGGCTGGCTCACATTCCCCCTCCAGCTCTTTGAATCTTTCCTGCTGCCCCGGCCTATTTTCCTAATTCCCAGGGATCTCAGGGAGCAACAGAGGGAGGCTTAGTGGGCAGGGGAGAGGGATGGGGTGGCAGCCTGGGGGCAGTGGACAGACAGCAAAGGGAGCTTCCACTGAACCGAGGCCTGATTGTAACAACCCCCTGCCTCAGTCTGCTCCTGGAGGGCTTCAGCCCCCCCCCACAGTGCTGGGGACATGCAGCCACCTCTGGGGAGGAGCATGGCAGGGGGAGGGCAGAATGTAGGGCTGAGATGCCAGGGTAACCCCCCCACTAAGTTCTGTAATGCCTGCAGGGGGGCGGGCAAGGCTGTGGGTTTCAGGGGCCAGCACAGGCGCCGGGAGCACCCACAAAAAAAATAGTGGGAGCTTAGCATCCATCAGCAGCTCCCGTGATCAGCTGTTCAGCGGCCTGCAGGAGGTGCTGGGTGGGGGGGAGAGGACTCGGAGGAGTGGGGCGGGAGGAAGCAGGGGTGGGGGCTTGGAGGAAGGGGTGGAGTGGGGGCGGGGTGTGGGGCAGAACAGGGTTGAGCACCCCTGGGATCTGAGTAAGTCAGTGCCTGGGGGGGCCAGTTTAAACCATCCTAGGTACAGTCAATGACATGAGGTCTGGAGAGGGTCAAGGGGGACTGAGTCTGAGAGGGTCGAACCTGAGACTTCACCCCCCCAAACCATCTCCACACTCTGGTTAGGGCTTGATCACGGGACCCCAACTGCTAAATACCCAACTCCCTGCCCCCTCCAGGGTCTGCAAATACCTTGGGGGCGATCCCTAGCCCCCCCCCCCCACCGGATATGTACACACAGGCCCCGCCCCCTGGAAGAGGCAGCAAAAATCCCAGTTCTACCACCAGCCAACTCCAACCAATCAGAAAGCTGCATGCAAACAAGCTGAACCCAGCCATTGGCTGAGTTACCAGTGACATCACAAGGAACTGGCCAATGAGGAAAGCTGCTCAAAACAGCTTTACTATTTAATTAAAGCTCTTCAGCGTGGGCGGGGGGGGGTGTCATGACCTGGACTATCGAACCCAGGACCTGCACCCCACACCCCCGAGACCAGTTCTGGGCTCCCCCCCTACAACTCTGCCAGTGCCCCTCACTCCCGACCCACAGCCCCTGCTAACCCAGCCCTGGGCTCCCCACACTCCATTCCCCCTCTTTGGTTGTCAGGCCTCCTGGACTCTGATCCCAGCTCTGCCATGGCCCCAGATAAGTCCCTTCCCCACCTGTGCCTCAGTTTCCCCATCTGCTCCACTGCCTGGGCTGGGGTCGTGCAGCTCGCCCTGCACTGCAGGGGCATGTTACTAGCACGGCCCTCGACCGGCCAGGCCTGCTGGCTCCCCGGGTCTATCTCCCGACACAGGACAGACGGGGAGGGAGGAAGCTGACTCAGCCACGGCAGAGACTCCTCTGTGGAAATCCAGCCAGATTCCTCCAGGGTCACAGCCCTGGCTTCCAAAGCACCCACCTGCCCGCAGTCAGGCCTTTCACCTTCCGGCCACCACAGAGCACCAGGTGGGGGGCGCTCTGGTGCCAGTGGAATGAGCCCCCTACCCAGCAGGGCCAGCGGAGGAGCTAAGGGACAGGGCCAAGGTCACGCAGGGAGTCAGTGGCACAGTCCAGAATAGGGGCCAGGAGCCCAGGCTCCCAGCCACCAGCCCACATGCTCCTTGGGGTTCCGGTGACTCTGGTCGGCCGCTGCCCTGGGCCCCACCAGGACAGAGCCACAGGGATGGCCGTGATCCTCCTGGGGTGGTCGGGGGGATTCCTGGGGCAGAGACAGCAGGGCAGGAACACTGCCCTCCCCACCCAAAAAAAGTGCAGGCCCCGTGTTCAGTTCAGCCACAGGGTGAGCACAGGCAGGGAAATCCCCCCCCCCCCCCCCCCCCCCAGCTTCCCTGGGCCTGGAACAACCCCAGCTCCTCAGCCCCTAACTCCTGGGCTACTGTCCAAGCGTTTCACAGCTGGCTCCCAAGACTCCCTCCAGGCCCGGCAGGGCAGGATGTGCACTGGAGGATGGAAGGGAGGGGTCGTGCGATGCACGAGGAGAGCCACAGGGCCTGAACGCTTGTGCCCCAGCGTGCGAGGGGCGTGCAATGCACATGTGGGCTGGGCACAGCAATTCCCTGCTTCCCAGGCTGGGCTGTGATTTGTTGAGTGAGGTCACCAGGGCAGGGGGGGGAATCCGCTTCGCCCTGTGTGGGCGTCGCTCCACATTGCAAAACCACTGCAGTGTTCAGGAAGGGCTGGCTCAGAGCTCAGGAGAGGCCCAGGACTGGGAGAGCAGGGGGCTGCGGGTCTGGAGTGAGGGGCACTGGCAGAGCTCAGGGGAGCCCAGGGCTGGGCTAGCAGCGGCTGTGGGTCACGAGGGAGGGACACCAGCCCCTCTCTCAGCCCTCTATCCCTGCACTCTCAGCCCTTTGCTCTCAAACAGGCTCTAGCTGCTCCTGGGGCCACTGGAACCATGTGGTCAAAGCCGCCCACAGCCAGCAGGAGGTCTGTGCCGGACCAGGTCTGCCCAGCACCCAGCGCTGATCCCACGGGAATGGTCCCACTGGCTTCCCTGGGCCCAGGAGCTGAGAGGGGCTGGGCAGCTCACCCCGAGAATCTACCTGGGCAGACCCTGGCACCCAGCTCCCTGACAGCCACAGCATGGCGGGGCTGGCATGGGGCAGTGCTTGGGGCTGGTCCAATGCTCCTCCCTGGGCAGCCAGCACCAGCCCGGCCCAGCCCGGCATGGGAGCGTCTCTGAGGAGCAGGACGCTGCCAGACGCAGAGTTGGAACTCGCCCCAGAATTTGCAGGGCCCGCGTGTGTGAGGCACAGAGCATTGGGGCCTCACAACAGCTATAAGACTAGAACTCAGGCCCCCCTGCTCCGAAAGCCCCCAGCCCCACTGAGTTAATGGAGGAATCTCCAATAGCACAAAGCAGTATGGGGTCTGTGGTCCACACATGAGCAATTCTTGTGCCATCCAGCAGAGGGCAACGCCAGAGGCCCATCTACAATGGCTCATCAGCATTGCTTTGCTCTGCCCAGGGAGCTCAAAGCCGTTGGTAAATACTAATGTATCAACTCCTCCTTGTGAGTCACTGCTGGGGAAACAGAGGCATAGTGTGGGAAGGGGTTGGGAGGAGCCCGAGGTGAGTCCAGGGCCAGGTGGGAGCAGAGTCACCTTAAAAAAACAGGGACAGAAACGAGCCTCTCTCGGGACACTAGGAGGGACCCAAAAATGAACAGGATCAGGGCCAGCGCCAGAGACCTGGGACGGGAAAGGAGCCCAGAGAGGGTGAATCAGAAGCCGGTCGGGGAAATACACACCTGAATTTCCCTGGCACCCGTCTCCTCATTCAAAGCCTTCCCGGGGCTGGGAGCCTGGACTCCTGGGTTCTCTCCCCACTTTGCTGCAGGATCGTGAGCAAGATTTCTCCATGCCTCAGTTTCTCACACCCCCCCCCCCCCAGGCCAGAGCCTGTCCCAAGGGTTTCTGCAGCCAGCCTGTACGTTGTGGCTGAGCTACAGTCAGTGTTTGCGGTCCAGCCTCCCAAGTGACGGAGAAACCCCACATGCCTCGGGCCCAACGATCAGTTCCCCTCCCTGTTCACAACTTGGGCCCTGCATCTAGTCCTGGCTTCATCCCCCAGCCACCGGCATTTCCTTTGCCTCCGAGACTGGAGGGTGGAACGGACCCCGTCTCGGCCCAGCCAGCCACGAGGGGCAGGACGCGGCTCCCCGGGCAGGTCCACACAGGCCAGAAAGGAAACACGCTTCAGGCACGTGACTTGGTCCCAGCCACGTTCTCAGCATCATGTTTGAACGTGGTTATTCCGAGAGGGTGGACGGGACGCGAGTTCCCCCCTCCCCACTGCTCATCTCACTCCTGGCCTGCGGGTTTCCCCCAAAGCTGCCCGGTGGCTCCAGGTGATATGTCCGGGGCGGGGGCAGCGAGGTGGATGGAGAGAGCTGCCAGGGGAGGGGCGGGAGGGACGGCTAAGTTGGTGGTTAAAGGGGATGGGGGAACACCCTGTGGACCATGGAAAGGAACATGGTACAGTGCGCTGGTTTCACCCACAGGGAGGGGGGGGCGGTGTCAAAAAGCCCAGGGGAGTTAGGTGCCAGACTCCTATTGTGTGCCTAACTCCCTTAACCCTTACCAAAATCCCGCCCTTAGGCCCCCATCTTGCAGGACTCTGCATCTGCAGGGAGGGTGTGGCCCATCGGAGACCCCCGACAGCAGCAGCAGGTCTCAACCGTGCCAGAGACCCTGTGTGCCTAGGGCGACAGGACGCGTTAGAGGCAGGTGGGTTTGGAAGAATTGAGGCCACGAATGTAGGTGGGAGTGAGAGCAATGGACGGGGCGGGTTGGTGAATCGAACGTGGGCAGGACTCCTGGGTCCTCTCCAGCTCCAAGAGCAAGGGGCTTGGCTGTGAGGCTACCTGGGTTCTCCTCTGAGCAACACCAGGCAAGTCCCTGCTGTCCCTGGACCACCAGGCCGTAAGGCTAGTCTCTGTCACTGGCCCAGCTGATGTGTAATTACTGTACAAAGTGGAACAGCTCCAACCCGGCAGCTGGAGAGAGGGCGCCTGGTGGAGCCCTATGCTGGGATGTGCCAGCGAGATTTACAGTTTTCAGAGCTTATCAAACGCATGGTTATTCAAGGAATAATCCTCCCCTGGCCCTGGGTTCTTGGCATGTCCCAGGGGTGAGTGGAATGGAACGATCAGAAGTTTGTACAGCACCGAGCACAGCCGGGGCTAGCTCCATACCTGGGACTAAGGTGACCAGACAGCAAGTGTGAAAAATTGGGACGGGGCAGGGGAATAGGAGCCTATATAAGAAAAAGCCTCAAATATCGGAATTGTTCCTACAAAATTGGGACATCTGGTCTCCCTACTGGGACTCAAAGGCACTAATTACTTTTCTACTTCAGGTTTGTTTTTTTTCAAATGTTGGGTCTCCATGTGTTGCCAACGCTCGTGACCGTACCAGGAGTCTCACAATATCTGGTGTTTCTCTGAACGATCCAGCTCCAGGAGCTAGGGGGTGAGGTGAAAATCTTAGCTTTAATTGGCGGGGCGGGGGGAACCAAAACCCCAAAGAGTAAATTTCTAGCCCTCCTGGTTGCGGGGAAAAGCTTGAAATTGTGACCTGAGTGTGACCTCAAAGGCTCAAACATGAGGAGGCTCCAAATAAGAATTTGTATAAAATCTCCTGATTTTCAAGCCAAACTCAGGATTTTGAAGTGACAACAGACTGGTCAGTTTCACACTCGCTTAGAGTCAGTTTCTAGTCAATTCCACCCAAAGTTCAATTCTTGGTTCTGCCACCATGTCAGGGCAGTACCGTGCCTCAGTTTCCCCAGCTGCAAAACAGGGCTGATGCTGACCTCCTTTGCAAGGAGATCCAAGCATGGGACGTGCAGTCTGAGAGCGGGGGGAGAGGTTGGCTGTCATCCTTATTAAAATGCTGTTTCTGGAGGAAATATTCACATTGAGCTAAAGGTTGGTCAACATCTCCGAGAATTTAAAAACAAATCCCCACAAAACTCCGACACAAAACCCACAAACGCGGGAGCCCAAATTGACTGTGACCACTCCGAAACCAGAGATCACCGAGAAACCAAGCCCAGAGCCACCGCTCCGGTCTGCATTCACCCCTCAGCTCCTGCAATGGCACTTGGATGACTCGGTCACAGAGGGAGAGGAACCTCCAGTTTAACTGAACTTGTCCTGCAGGAAAATTGTCCGTCCTCTCTCTCCCCCACCCCCAGCCCCGCACCACAGGAAATGGTTGGTGACATCACTAATTATCACAACAACACATGCCTGGGCAGTGATGCCAGCTGGGTGTGGCTGATACCATGACATTCCTCAATGCGGAGTTTTTTTTTTCTTCAAGTGCTACCGACATTGGCAAAGATTTATTTCGTTCCCGGGCGGGTTGAAGCTGCAGTTAGGCAGGGGGGCCGCGGGGCAGCCGTGGGTCATAGCGGCCGGTGCCCACTATCTGCGCCAGCTTTGCGGAAGAGCTCAGTTGCCAGGACTCAATGCCAGGGAGCCGGTCTGTGGCTGGGACTCCTAGATGCTACCGTAATACACGTAATAAATCACCTCCAGGCCCGAGCTGTGGGTGCCACACCTTTGGGAAGCTTGGCCTAGGTGACGTACCCCCCAGGTGCCCCGTTTCACACTGACATTTAGCCCCTTAGTTTAGGGAAGTGGAGAAATTGGTGCAGGATCGAGGTTCATCGGACAATTTTTTTTTAACTAAACAAACATTGAAAACTGTCAGGTATAAAACGGACAGCACCGAGCGCCGCTCCCGCAGCACATGACCATGGGCGGGTGGGATCATTAACCCCAATTCACAGATGTAGAAGTTGAGGCACAGAGCAGGAAGGGACTTGCCCAAGATACTAGAACCAGGTCTCCTGGATACCAGCCTGTGCTTCACCGACTAGGCCACACAGCCTCCTGCATGCTTAGATTTCCATATGGGTGCCTACGCAGCCAGGTTATAATTATTCTGCTCAGAATTGGGATTGCAGACCCTCCGGCACCCCGACGCTGCAATTCCTTTTCCAGGTGTGGACCTGGCCTACTCAGACCCAGAGACCCTAGTCTGGCCTCCTGCATGTCCAGAACCCCACTCCACTCGCCTGTAACAGACGCCAGGCAGCTCATAAGCAAAAGGCTACGGGGCTGAAGGTTTCATTTCAAAGTTAACAAGAGGGGCTGGTTCTTTAAACCACCCTGTCACCAGCACTGCCTCTTCCCGGAGACCTGCCAGGCCACGCCAAGCACCACGAGGCCCTGGCCCATGAACTGGGCTCCTGGGTGCTAATAGACCTAAATTATGTACAGCGCCTAGCACCCTGGGGCCCTGGCCCACAACTGGGGTTCTTAGGTATGTCTACGTTGCACATTAAAGGC
Source organism: Dermatemys mawii (assembly GCA_007922305.1). Taxonomy (NCBI): domain Eukaryota; kingdom Metazoa; phylum Chordata; order Testudines; family Dermatemydidae; genus Dermatemys; species Dermatemys mawii. The sequence goes on from ML677402.1 coordinate 83,123, forward strand.
TGGGCTCTGACTCAGGTTTGAGCCAAGCCCCACTTCCATCCACACACAAATCAGTCTGGCTCAGGTCAGCAAGCGCTCAAGACCCGGGTCCTAGGACCCGCAGGGGTGGGGTCACAAGTCCCACTGTGATTTAGGTCCCAACCCTGTCGTTTCACAGTGTGGACGCAGACCCGGGACAGAGGGGCGGCGCAGACACAGCGGCGTGGCTGGGAGACACGGGTCCCGCGAGTGTTAACCCAGGCTGGCGATGCAGTGGGGATGGATGACCAAGCGCGGGCTCGGAATCCACCGAATCCACGGAGCCGGGTTCCCAAATTGGGGCGGACGTCCCAAGAGGCACCACCCTGCTGCTAATGAGCAACGAGGACCCCAGAAGCAGCACGGGAAGGGCAGAGCGAGGTAAGAAATGGGATCAGGACTCAGACGGGCCGTTTACACAGCTCCGGAGCCCGGGCGGAGCTGTCGCAGGCCGGGAGGACACAGCTGCTGGAGGGGTCCCGCTCCAGAAATGAGGAACCGCAGGAGAACGAGAGCGAGACACACCCCAGAACAGGAGCAGGGGGCCAGGACCTCGCCCAGGAGGGGGAGACCTGGGGCCACTGCCGTGGGCTCGTCTCCACGTCCCGTGCTGCCCCAGTGGAGCTGCAGCGCTTAGCAAAGACACTACCTACTCCAGCAGGAGATCGGCGCGGTGAATTCACCTCCGTGAGAGGCGGAGCCGTGCTGCTCAGAGAAGCGCTCCCGCCACAGAGCGCTGTCTACACTAGGTTGGTCTAACTGCGTAGCTCAGGGGAGGGCAGTTACGCCAATATAAATCTGTAGTGTAGACCACGCCTGAGTCCCCCACGTGCCAGGTACGTGCCTTGACCCCTGGGTTACTGTGGGGTCGCTTCCTCCCCCGACTCCCTGAACATGGAACGGACACAAATTTCAAAACCTCAATGCTTCCCACCAAATGGAGTTTCTCTCCAACCAGTCCCCGCACTGACCCGCCTGCTGTACGGCTTACACCGATCTCTTAGCCAGCCGGATGAGCCCAGAGAAGGGGACAGATTATCCCATGTGGGCTAACAGGCGGGTTCTTCCATCGTCCTCTAAAGTGTCTGGCGCTGGCCCCTGTCGGAGGCAGGGCAGTAGGTGGCCCTGGAGTCGGAGCTGAGTCCCTGTCCAGTCGAGATCTTAGTTCTAACTCGACCACAAGATACAGGGTGGGTGCAGGAACAGCAAGATCCTTTGGCCTGTCCTAGGAAGGAGGTGAGATGGGATTGTCTGGCCTTAAACGTCTATGAAGCTATTAGTCACGGTACCTTTATGTGGTAATTAGAAACTCCCCGCCCAGATCAGAGCCTCATCACCATGGGCTGCCCAAACCAAGACATAACCAGCCACCAAGCCGCCGGACCCCAAGAAGTACCACGGTGCAGCCCAAGAAATGGCCCAAACAGCAGCGTATTCCCACTCGCCGGAGATGAGTAACTCGGACAGTCAGCAAATTATGAGGCAAAAATTCCCCTAACTTCAGGGAAGACGTATTCTGACTCCCGGCATCCCCGGCCGTGTTACAGACATGGGAGGCGGGGCTGTTTTGTGTCTGGGAACAGCCCACGTGGGGTGGAGCGGCGGCGTCTTCGGGTGGACCGTGGACCACTGTGGCCCACGATCCCAGATCCACAAAACCCCCGGACGATGCACTCACACCCCGCGGCTCCTCCCCAAACCCGCACACACTCCAGTGACCGTGCGGTGGTGTGCACAACAAACTCGCCCACCTTGTCACTTCCCCGCCCCCTCACCGACTCACCAGTACAACACACATGCACGACTATCGCACGCGTGCCAACACAGACACACTTGAGCCAATTCACCAGCATGTCTCCCTGTAACTGCCAGTGCGTGTCGGGTGACAGCCGGCGTGTGGCATTCAGATGGGTACCTGTGACAGTCAGTTTGATGACATGCTGGTGCACAAACAGACAGATGCAAAAAGCACCCAAAACACGTGCCAACACCCCCCCGTAAGGCCCCACTGACGGAACAGGCCGGCACGAACACACTGCGGACAACACACACCCTGATCCCCCAGACTCAC
>ML677402.1:85221-119154 GCA_007922305.1 Dermatemys mawii
CACGAACACACTGCGGACAACACGCACCCTGATCCCCCAGACTCACCCGCCAACGACACACACTCTCCCCTGGAGAAAGTGTGTGGATTTAAAGTCATTTCACTGAAGCCAGCTTCTTTCCGCCCCATCTCCTGACTCAGTGGTGGACTCTGGGTGTGTGCGTGGGGTGGGGGGTGCAGACACTCGGGGTGGGTGGAGGGGCCCGTCAGCCATGGCTTCTGGTCAGGGAGTTCAGCCTGGCTGGCTCCGCAGACTCATCTCCAATGCTCAGGAAGTTAATGTCACGGGGACAAGACGGGGTGGGGGGAATCCAAGCCAGGGTCTGCAGAAGGGAGCCCCCAAAGGGGCACGGGAGGTCTGGATTACAGAGCCGTCTATCTGGGTGCAATCTGAGTTCCAAGGGGGGGAATTAAAAAATACAGGGGGGGGAATATTGGAGGCCCTCGGGTGCTGCATGGATCCCTGCCCCAAGGGACAGAGAGAGGCCAGCTGTTACCCCCGCAATAGCAGGGCGGAAGGGGTCTGCCCCCCGGGGTGGCACTGCAGGAGAAGAGGCTTGTGAAGGACAGAGGGTCTCTCTTGGATTCAGAAACAGGAGAATTCACCCGCCTGCCCCCCCACACACACACACGCTGCTCTGCCAACAGGGAAACTGAGGCACAGAGGCTTGTATTCCCCCCCCCCAAAGGTCACACCACCAGCCATTGGCAGAGCTGAGACTAGAACCCAGGAGTCCTGCTCCCCCTTTCCCCAGGCCCCACTGTGTTAACCACCAGGCTACACTCCCCTCCCAGAGCTGGGCATAGAACCCAGGAGTCCTGGTTCCCCACTCCAACCCACTAGACCCCACTCCGAAATCCAAAACCCAACGTCTAATCCCAGCAAGCCCCTAAACCCCCTAACTCTGACCCCCAACACCCAATAACACCCCCCCTCGAGTTCTGCCTGGCACGAGGGTGACACAGCCCCTCTGACACAGCCCCCCCTCAAGTAGCCCCAGAGCCAGCCATCGCCACAGGAAGGTGGGGAGCAGACGCCCCGGCCCCACCGCGCCTCCGTCCATGGGATTCCGGTGCCAGGCCTGGCCTGCCTGGGACACCCACCCACCGATCAACCCCCTCTCCCCGGAACAAGGGGCCCTCGCTCTGCCCCTGAACCCCGAGACGGAGCTCAGCCCCCCACCCCCACACTCCGGGGCTGGAGGGGCGTGGGGGGGGAGGCGCAGCCCAGCTCGGCCCCGGCTGGCTGACGTCACGCCCAGGGAAGCCAGCCTGGAATCTAGGACTGGGATGACAACTTTCTACTGGGTCCTAGCGCCCGGCGGAGGGAGCGGCGCCCCAGGGAGGGGCCGGTTCTCTCCCCGACGGGGGTGGGGGGTCCCAGGCCGGAAACAGACCCGAGGAGCCTTCTAGTCTGACCTCCTGCCCAGCCCCGCCCCCGGGGGGGTCCCGAAATAATGCCAGCCCCCCCCCCCCGGGGCACCCGAAGAAAAAATCAGGTGCCCCCGGGGGGGGAGATGGGGGGCGTGGGTGGGGGCTGGGGCGTTGTTGGTGTTGGGGGGCGGGTGGGTGTTGCCCTGGTTTCTGCTCGAGGAGAGTCGCGGGGAGAAACCAGCGCCCCCACCCCCAGCGTGCCAGGCGCTGCCTGTATCCAGCAGCAGGAAGTGGGGCCGGCGTTCGGGGTGCTGGGCCCGACACCCCGGCTCCGGCCAGCCGCCCCACATGAGCCCAGCCTCTCGCCCCCATTCCCGGCAGACCTCGGGGCAGCGGGGCCTGCCCTGACTGCCTGGGGAGAGCGCCCCCTACGGAGCCCCCCAGCTCATCTCAGCTCTTGCCCTGGGCCGGGAGTCACCTGGGGCCTGCTGTGGGGGGGCGTGCAGGGCTGGCCAGCACTTGGGGGTGGGGAGACAGAGAGCAGCCCCAGCCTAACATCCCCCCAGGGGGAGGGGCATGGTCTCCAGCTGGGGGGGGATATTCCTGGCAGGAAAGGGGTCACCCTGACCCAGCCAGTCTCAGCGTTGCCCCCTCTGGGCTGGGTCCTACCATGCTGCCCTGCCAGGGGTTACCTGGTGTGTCTTTCCCATGAGTCCCCAAGGGATGGGGAGCGCTACTGGGCCATGGGCCCCCCCGCTCTCTGTAGTGGGGGGGGTCGCGAGGCCCCACCCAGGCCCAAGCCCCCAGAGGGGGCGGGGGACACCCCCCCCAGTTCAGGATGGGGACAGACTTAACCCTTCCCTTGCTGCACGGCACCCAGCTGCTCCGTCTGCCCCTCCCCGAGGGCTCATGGTCCCACACCCGGCGCCCCCCTTTGTCAAGGATCCAGCTGCAGACATCAGCATCCCCTGGAGTTCGGGGGTGGGGTTGATCTACGGATCAGATCCCCCTCCCCTGACTTCTCAGGGATAACCCGGTCAGCCCAGCGGCCAGCGGCCTGAGTCCCACTCCAAGCTCCACTCCAGTCCCAGCTGTCCCCAGTCCAGAGCTCCCATACCACCCCCCTGCCCCCCACTGTCTGGGGTGGGGTCCCCTGCATTGCCCTCTGCCCAGTGCCAAGCAGGGCCAGGATGCCTGACTGGGGCCGCTGGGCACTTGGGGGGCCTGGCCTGGAAAATCTGGCCCTGGCATCTCTCTGCAGCTGTGAGGTCAGGATGGCCCAGGCTGAGAGGAGTGGCTGGGGTGAGGGGCAGGGACTGGGACATGGGACCTTTCCCCTCGACCCCAGGGTGGGGACTGGCTGGCTCAGGGGATGGGGACTGGGACATGGAGCCGGTCCCCTCTAGGGTGTGCTGGCCTCAGGGCAGCTGATGAGGAAGTGGGCGTCGATCACACATATTCTGGGAGAACTGAGAGCAAGCTGAGCCCCAGTCCACACCCATCTCTGCTCACTGGGAGATCCTGGGTCTGGGAGGCAGGTGGGGAGCCCCCCCCCCGGTTTGGGGGTGCAGAAGAGAACACAAGGGGCTCCCCCCGGAACAGGGCACCCACCCCAGCTTCCTTTCACCTGGAGGAGATTGACTGGCTCAGGGTGAGGTTTCGTGGGGCAGTTGATTCCAGGTATGTGGGACTGGATGCCCACCCCAGGGGTCTCTCCAGCAGGTGCGGGGTCTCTGAGGTCATTGCACAATGGGCCAGCACCTGGAGGTGCAAGAAGCACCATGCCAAGGGGAGGGGACCTGGAACCCAGCCCAGGCCCAGCTCCAGGGCTGGAGCAAACAACGGGCCCAGCTGTGGCCGGTACTCTGGGGAGGGAGCAGCTGGGTCCCAGGGGAGCTGAGCAACAGAAGAGAGGCCATTAGAGCCAGACGCCTGACAGGGTGGACTGGGAAGGAGAGAGAGAGAAAAGCATATAGGGATGGAGAGGTGGGGGAGTGGATGGCTAGAGGGGGGTGGATGGAAACAGAGGTTGTAGATGGAGGGATAGACATGGATTAGAGGGTTGGATGGAAAGGGCAGAGAATCAGCAACCCTTCTCTGACAGATGGGGAAACTGAGGCACGGAGGGGCCAGGGCTCCCCAGGCTCATCCAGTGAGTCAGTGACCGAAGGGGAAGACGTCGGGAACCCCAGCTCCCTCTGCTCTAAGCACTAGGTCATGGACCCTTTGCTCCCCGCTCCTCTTGCTCTGCAGCTCCACTCTGAGCCCTCTGGGGAGTCTGGGAGCCCCAGGCCTAGGACCAGCCCCAGTTACAGAGGCCTCTTGCAGGGTAACCAGCCTCCAGCCCAGGCCACCGGGGACTAGATCCCAGGCCGGGATTTCCCTGCAGCTGCGGCAGGTGAAAGGCCAGGGACCCACCCAGTCTGCAGCAGACGCAGGTAGAGGCTCTGCCCCTCCCTCCCGAGGAACGAGGAGGAAAACCCGGCCTGGAGTTGGTGGGTGGGCTCATGCCCCCAGAGTCGATCCGGGACGACTTGGGGCCTGGTGGACAGACAGATCGGGTGGAGGAGGCAGGCGAACGCCCGTGGGGCAGAACCAGCCAGGAGGTGGCGCTCCGAAATTGGGCCTTGAAAACAAAGCAACTCAGCAAAATGCATGCAAATATATGCACCTGTTAGACCACGCCCCTCGGTGTGGCTCTCTCAGGCCCCTAACTTTGGAGCACCTCTCCCCCACACACACACAGATGGGGGAGGCAGGACTGTCTGCCCCTTGCCTGGCTAGGCCCCAGGAAGATGGTGCAAAGGGTTGGGGGCTGGCTGGGGCCAGCCGCGCATTCCTGGGCTCCCTACGCAGCTGGCGGGAGCCGGGAAACCGGATCTCCCCACACGCCAGGCCGGACCCTGAGCCAAGGGCCGGATTGTTTGTGAATTCCTCGCATAGCTCCCGGGCGAGGGGGGGCAGGGGAGAGGAAGGAGCTGACGTGGGATCCGGGAGGCCCCCTAAGGGGAGCCCCCCCCAACACAGAATGCCAGGATGCTCGGTTCTTTGTCCCCCCTTGTCCCCTCCCAATGAGGTCTGGCCTGCTCTGTGGGACAGAAGGGGGGGGTGCAATGTAGGGTCACCCCCGCTCCAGCCTTAGATCAAGAGCTGATGGTGCAGGAGACCACATGGTCCCTGGGTGACCTAGGAGCAGGGGGGCTGCTCCAGTCCTCAGGCAAAGCGGGCCAGGGTGTCTCCCCAAATGGCCTGACAAAGTGGGGGAGGGGCTGGATCAATTTGCAACGAAGGGGGCAAAGATCAAGCCCAATTGGCCCTCAAGCTGATGACCGGTTGCGGGGCGGGGGGGGAGCGGGGGAGTCAGGCTCTGGGGATTCCTCCTCTCCTTCTCTCCAGTCTGCAGAGGGGCGACGTGGGGAGGGGGCCGGAGACGGAGCAGCAGCAGGTGACTTGTTGTGGGGGAGGGGGCTCGGGCTTTGGGACCCAGCTGGGACGTGGCCTCTCGGGGGGGGAGGAAACAGGCCGGAGTGGCCTCTGCTGTCGTCATGGCCTCCAGGTTTTGCAGCCGTTGCGCCGTGCTCCCTGCAGATGTGCTGGAGGCCGGCCAGCCATTGGGGGGGGCCTGGCTGGGCAGGGAACATGTGGCCGGAGCCCAGGCTGAGCTCCAGCAAGGCCAAGCAGCTGCAGAACCGGGGAGGGGGCCGGGCTCTGTAGTGTCCCCCTCTGACCAAGGTGGGGAACTGCATGGACGGGCACCCATGGGCTTAGCCATGTGTTGGGGTGCAGGGTGGGGTTTACTGTGGGAACCTCCAGGCTACAGCAGGGTCAGAGAGAATCCCACTTCACCCAGCCCTGAACCCCACCAGCACGGCCTCCCCTGATGGAATGGGAGCCCATTAGCACACGCCCTGCCAGAGGCCCAAAGCTGGGACTGCACCCTGAGTCCATTCCCATTGGGTTTGTTATGGAAAAAATTCCAGTCCAGGATTTCCCTGGCCACCACTCCAGGTGGAGCCTAGAATACAAATTCCGCCCCTCTTAGAAAGGGGAGGGGGAAGACCCAAACTGGATTCTGGCACCCAGCTGGAATGGACTCTGCAGAACCATTCCGAAGGAACCTAGGACATCAGCTCTGTTCTGTGGATGTGCTTTCCCGTCATCAGGAGAGGCAGCGTGGGCCAGTGGGTAGGGAAGAGATTAGGCCTAAGGACTCCTGGGTTTTATTCCCAGCACTACCATTTACGGTGTCAGGGCAAGTCAGCCCTCCCATGCCTGTTTCTCCCCCAAATACCTTCCCTGTCATCATTCAGTGCCAGACATGGTGACAACAGGGTTAAAACTGCACCCTTCTGCTCCAGGAACCCAGCACCTGAGCTAATGGAGACTCTCCATTAGTTGACAGCAGTATAGGGCTTATGACACACACGTGTGCTGCTCTGATAATATCCAATAGAGGGTAGTGACCCTCGATCACCAGGAATGGCTCCCATGCAGCAGCACAGCAAGCACGTGCCTGGGGCGGCAAACCACAGGGGGTGGCCTAATGGTCCCTCTCAGGGCGGCAGTCAGACGGTTTTTGGCGGCATGCCTGCAGGTCCATCGGTCCCGAGGATTCGGCAGCATTTCGGCGGCAGGAAAGCTGAAGCCACGGGACCGGCAGACCTCCTGCAGAAATGCCACCGATTCTCCAGGGCCAGCGGACCTCCCGCAGCCATGCCGCCGAGGGCTGCCTGACCGCCGTGCTGGGGGCGGCAAAAATCATAGCACCGCCCTTGTCGATCACTGCAGTACATCCCCATCTCCCTGCAAGGCTGGGTTACCTCCTGGTAAGAAACATACTGTGCTGTACGAATGTTCCCCAGCCCTGCCCTCTGGGCGTCCCCAGCCCAGAACACCGAGGTCCCTAGCCCAGGCAGTGAAACCAGATAAATCAAGTGAGTTTCTCCCTTCCCATAAGGTGGCACTTTGCCTGGCATAAGCCAGCGGCTCTGTCCGGCTCTGTGGGCCATGGCATGGCTCTGGTGCCAGTGCGGTGGAGCAGAGTGCTCGGTGTGGGCAGGACGGCGTCCTGTTCTCATACGGGCATCGTTCCACCAGCCGGCAAGATGCACCATGGTTCAGACACGAGTTCCCGGGCCCACAAGGCATCACGATTCCTTTCCTGGCAAGTGGGGCAAATGGGGAGCGCCGCTACGCCCCACCCCAGGTGGAGAGAGGACCAGCTCCAAGGCCCCATGATCCCACCCCAGATCCTCCGCAGAACTGCCCGCTCCTGCCTGCAGCCCAAAGGACACCAGTCTCTGGACACCTAAATGAAGGCAGAATGCTGCCACCTAATGGGGTGTCAAAATAGTGCCCCACCTGGGCAGTAGGTGACCTAAGAACGGCCGCTCTGGGTCAGGCCAAAGGTCCATCTAGCCCAGTCTCCTGTCTACCAACAGGGACCAATGCCAGAGGAAATGAACAGAACAGAGAATCAAGTGACCCATCTCCTGTGGCTCATTCTCCCTGGCAAACAGAGGCTAGGGACACCATCCCTGCCCATCCTGGCTAATAGCCATTGATGGACCTATCCTCCATGAACTTCACTAGATCTCTTTTGACCCCTGTTATAGTCTTGGCCTTCACACTATCCTCTGGCAAGGAGTTCCACAGATTAACTGTGCATTGTGTAAATAAATATTTCCTTTTATTTGTTTTAAACCTGCTGCCTATTAATTTAATTGGGTGATCCCTAGTTCTTGTGTTGAGGAAGAGAAAATAACACTTCCTTATTTACTTTCTCCACATCAGTCATGATTTTATAGACCTCTATTATATACCCACCATCATCTCTTTTCCAAGCTGAAAAGTCCCAGTCTTATTAATCGCTCCTCATATGGCAGCCATTTCAGACGCTAATCATTTTTGTTGCCCTTTTCTGAACTTTTCCCAATTCCACTAGATTTTTTTTGAGATGGGCAACCACATCTGCAGGCAATATTCATGATGTGGCCGTACCATGGATTTATAGCACCCAGCGCATGGGGCTGCGTCCTTGACCATTGTGACTAATAGCCACTGGGGCGTCTCTCCTCCATGAACGGAGCTCATTCCTTTTTGAACCCAGTAATACTTTCGGCCTTCACAACATCCCCTGGCAAGGAGTTCCACAGTCCGACTGTGCACGGGATGAAAACCTGCTGCCTCTGGTGAGTGATGGGACCTACCTCCCATGATGCAAAAGGCTCTGTAAAAATTCACAGGGTTTTAGTTCCTCTAAGGAAACCTAAGAGTGGCATATTAGTCCCCAGATCCCTGAATATTGTGGGGGGGGGGGGTGGCGTTAGGTCTCATCAGCTAAACCAGAACCTGCCCCTCCTCTGCGATGGGACTGCATGTCTGACAAGAACTGAAATCCCTACAGGACAGAAAGATGATCTTGCAGCAAAGGGGCTGAACTGAGCACTAGGACTCCTGGGTTCTATTCCCAGTCTCTGCCCTTTCTTGGATGGGGGTAATTCCTGACCTCCCTTGGCAGGGAGACAACGGAGACCACGGCCGTACAGCACCACAGAAGAGCGAAGCCAGCCTTCTGCTCTTCTCTTCCCCCTCGAAGGAGAACATTCACCAGCAGAACCAAGGGATCAATCAGGCTGGGGCTGGCCACCTGGGCTGGTATTTGATGCAATAAAATATTTACATGCGCAAGAACCAGGGGGCGTTTCAGAGACGCCCAGAACCGTCAGGCACTGAGCTTAGAAAATCGACGTCTGTTTCCCATTAAACACACAAGGACCAAGCCAGATGGCCACACATTTTTTACCCATGTGTTTTTTACCCTCTGGGTTGCGCCTGAGTCATGTCCAAGGGGGAGGACGTCACTGCTCAGGGGATGAGACGCACCTAGAATGGAGGAGCAGCTTGGTTTTTTATCGTAGGGTCGCAGACACCGCTCCACTAGACCCAGAGTGATCTTCCCCCCTGGATTCCTGACGCCCATGGCCATCTGCACCAGTATCCTGCCTCAGAGCGTGGAGAGACACAGCAGTGGGATAACCAAGCCCCGCTGAAGGTCTAATTTTACCCTCCAGAGCGTGAGGTTTTATCTCCCTTCCAAAAATCCAGGTTAGCATCAACTCATCTAAGCCGGGCTATTCCTGTGCTCCCTAGAAACACTGTATCCCGCTGTGAGTGGCATCAGGGGGGCAGAGAGTCCACAGGCTAATCCCCCTCGATGTTGTGCTGTCTGGTTGAGGGCTGGATGAGAACCTGTATAGAGCAGATCCCACACTGCACCCCCTCCCCTGTGTTCCCCTTGGGATGGACCCCCGCTCCCAGAGCATCTTTTTGTTCTGTTTGTGCAGCACCACACACAATGGGCCCAGGACTGGCGCTCCTAGAGAAACCGTAAGACACCTAATAAATCCAAAGAGAGGAGAGAGGGGGATTGGGGCCTTATTTGAGAGCAAGATTCCAGCTTCTGGGGAAGAATGACCCCTACTGAACAGAGGGCTGCAGGTCGTGAGTGAGGAGCACCGGCACAGCTGCGAGAGCAGGGGACTGCGGGTCAGGAGGGGCACCAGCAGAGCTGCGGGGAGCCCACAGCTGGGAGAGCAGGGGATTGTGGGTCAGGATTGAGGAGCATCAGCAAAGCTACGGGGAGGGGGAGACAGACCGACCCATCTGCATTGGGGGACTGTCTCGGAAGTGTCTGTTTTCACTAGGAGCCCCCTCCCAGCACATTTCCCGTTGGCAGAGCGGCACCGGCACAGAGAGAGGGGACGCAGGCCACTGAGGATTCTCCGGTTTATTACAGGGTAGGGGAATGGAAGACCCACTGGCCACCAATACACACAGTTGGCAAAGCCCCACCGGGAGGGCTGGGTTTGTGTGAACGCACCAGGGCTGCTGAGGGACGGGACCTTCCCCTGGAGCAGGGATGGCCAACTGTGGCTCCGGAGCCACAAGAGGCTCTTCAGAAGTTAATCTGCGGCTCCTTGTCTAGGTGCCAACTCCAAGGCTGGAGCTGCAGGAACCAACTTTCCAATGTGCCGGGGGGGTGCTCCCTGCTCAACCCCTGGCTCTGCCCCAGCCCCACTTCGCTCCTTCCCCCAAGTCTGGAATGCCCTTGCTCCTCCTCTTACCCCCTCCCCCTGCCTCCTGCACCCCACAGCTGATCGCAGCAGGTGGGAGGCACAGGGATTGGGGGTTAGGCGGCGGATGGGAGACGCTGGGGGCTGCTGATGTGTTACTGTGGCTCTTTGGCAATGCACATTGGTAAATTCTGGCTCCTTCTCAGCCTCAGGCTGGCCACCCTGCCCTGGAGATTGGGAAGGGGCACAGGCTAAGTCGTTAATGGGGCTGAGGGGGGTAGCACTGTTTCCCTTCCCCAGATAAACCAGACAAACCATGGCTGAGAGGAATGCGACAGAGACAGAGTCCCTGCTCAAACTTATTGCTCCTTCCTGGGTTTCTCTCTCCGCACTAGGAACAGCCCCGTGGCAGCACTAAGCATCAGCTCCAGGATTCGTTTGCCTGACCATTCCTAGGGCTGCTGATTGGCTCTGGACAGTGAGGGGGAAGTGACCACAGCTTTTGGGAGGATGCTGTGAGAGAAGAGGGAGCTGGTTCCTGTGCTGAGCATTAACAAAGCACTTGTGGAAATGGAAGCGTAACGGTCGTGTCTGCCCGACGCAGGAGGGGAACGGGATCTAGGCTTCTGGCTGGGTTTGGGTGCAGCCACGGAGACGTAGGCCAAACCGGCTGAGCGGCTGCGCCCAACTGCCGTCCCATCCCTGAGACAGAAGGGGGCAACAGTGACCCTTCCTTCCCACCAGTAAAGCCTCATGTCATTCAAATCCCAATCGGCCAACGGCCACACAGGGCACTAGGTGGGGACGGGCACAGGGACCGGCAGGGCGTTGGGCACAAGAGTGGCAGATGGCCACAAAGCTCCTAAGAACCAGCTGAGATGCAAAAGACTGGGATTGCCTAATCTCCAGGGGCAGCAGGGGCTTCTCTGCTCCAGGGATGAGCCACAGATGTAGCAGGTGGAATCTTGGCCTGAGGACCCTGCTTTAGCTCAGCAGAAGAGCTGGAGTTGGTTCCTAGCTAGGGACTGAGAGCTGGTGGAGAGTGTCGCCTCTGGCCTGAACGGGGTGAGGGGACTGACCAAATCATTGAAGGGTCTCCCTACAGCAGGGAATGTCCAGACATCCCAGGCTATGGGGTTAACCGTTAACTGTCCCGGAGGTTCTCGGGCACATCTAACCCTGAATGAGTTAGCAGCTCCCCATCCCAGAGAGCAAACGCGGGCACCACGGGCCCCTGGAACTCCGTGGCCAAGGTATGGATTAACACCTGTTTGACCACGTCCACCAGGCTGAGTTTCCGACCCTCGTAGTCCAGCAGCAGCCCCACACGCTCGGGGTTGCCGATGTTGCTGATGGGGGTGGTTTCGTTGGCCAGCATGACGTACCACCTGCGGTGGGAGTATGCAAACACCCAGGAGCGGTCATCGTGCCCGATGCACCCTTCCCTGGAAATGTCCACATCAGCCACGCCGATACGGAACTGCTGCGAGCGCTTGACCGTCACTTCCCAGTAGTGCTGGCCGCTGGACACGGCCGTGTCCCCCAGCACCACCGCCCACTCCCGGAATCGTTCCAGGTTCTGGGGGACCTTGGTTGGGTCAATCCCCAGCATGCGGTAAATGACGCCGGTGTCTTTCTTGGAGAGATCCAGGCTGCTGTGAGCAGTTCGCTCGTCTAGCTTGAAAGTGATGTCTGCGGGAGAGGGGAAAAAACAAAGAGAAGCTTTACTGAGGGCTCACAGAAAGAATCCACTAAGACAACAAATTCTTCCAGTTCAAGATGACTAGAACCAAGATAATTCACATTAGTGGGCAGCTAGATTGTTGCTTTAAAGGGCACACAAAATAAAAATAATATGTCAGGGTCCTTTCCTGTTTCGCTAACACCTGATATTTTTAGGGTTACCGTCACACCTGAGATCAGGGCCCCTTTGTGCTAGGTACTCCACAGATGTAGTTAAGAGCCAGACCCTGCTCTGAGTCTTACAGGCAGGTGACTTTTGAAAAATCTCTCTTCTGCACCACCAGCAGGATGAAGTTAATAGCAGTTCCCTCTCTCACAAGGGGTGTTGCAAGGATACACGCAGCATGGCCAACTCATGCAATTTCACCATGAGTCAAGAAACCCCCCAAAAGTTCCTAAATATCTCAGCTCCTGGAATAAGCTGATTTACAGGAGCATCTCAGCTTCCCAGCAAAAAACATAACAGTAAGTTTGTAACCTTCATAGGAGCAGGGAAAAATGTGACTCCTAAAGCAGGAGGCAGATCAAAAGAACCCAATGTCCATTTCTCTTGATTTGAAGCCAGTCCCTGGTGCAGGGACCCCTACAAGCACTGAAACAGGTCCCTGTAGCGTAACCAGACGTCCCAATTTTATAGGGACAGTCCTGATATTTGGGGCTTTTTCTTATACAAGCTCCTATTACCCCCCACCCCCCGTCCCGATTTTTCACGCTTGCTATCTGGTCACTCTAGGTCCCTGTGCCTTGCCAGATGCTCATGTGAGATCTTGGATGGCTCTTAAACAAAGCTTAACCGTGGGGCTGAGCTCAATGTCCCTTTAAAAAGAGCTGCCCCTGCAGCTGCTCTAATCTTTTCCATGGTGAGAGCCAAGTCTCAGCACAGAGAGCGAGCGGGCCAGTAAGTGGGTTGGGGAGAAATGGGAGAAAGGTCAGTCTGAGTCTCAGGAGCTGAGAGGGGCTGGGAAATCACTTGACAAGGTCGCACAAACACAGCGAAGGCAGCCCAGCTTTGGGGGCGGGGTGGGAGGACCCCCCACACACTGCCCCAGTGGGGAGAATGAGAATGAGGGTCCCAATCCCAGGACAGGGGGGATGAAGAGTCCAGAGAGCGGGTACTGGGCCCAGGCCAGCTGTGGGGCAGGAGGCGGTGGGAGTGCAAGAACAGGGCAGGTCAGTGTTGAGGAAGGGATGTCATGCCAGCCCCAGCCTCCAAGCCAACTCAGGGGGGCAGAGCCAGGAAAGTGCCAGCCCCCACCCCCAGGGGGGCAATACCAGCCCCCCCCCCCTAACCCAGGAGAGCAGAGCCAGCCCCCACCCCAAGGGGGCGGAGCCAGCCCCCATCCCCTAACCCAGGAGAGCAGAGCCAGCCCCCACCCCAAGGGGGCGGAGCCAGACCCCGCCCCACCCCAAGGGGGCGGAGCCATCCCCCACCCCAAGGGGGCGGAGCCAGCCCCCACCCCCATGCCAGCTCCGGGGAAGGGGGGGCGCTCGCCAGGCCAGGCAGATCCCAGCCCCCACGGCGGGCCGTTCCTGGGGGCTGTCTCCCCGCCCCCTGGCGGCTGTCGGGGTCGGGGCTCCCGGGGGGTGGGGCTCTGGCCGGTACCTACCCCTCCGCTGGGGGCCGCTCGCACAAGCCCGCCCGGCCCTGCGCAGGCCCCAGCCTGGCCGCCTCAGAGCACTCAGCATGGGCGCCGCCATCTTGGAGTCGCGTGCGACAAGTCCCCACCCGCCAGGCTTTTCCGCCTCACGTGACCCGGGCGGAAGTAGCCGGGCTGGAACCCGCCATCTTGGATGGGCCCGGCTTCCGCTGAAGTCAGGGAGGCGGAGCCTAGGCGTGACCTTTGACCCTCACTTGTAAAAGGGGCGGGGCAAGTCTCTGATCCAGACCCCAACTCAGGGGATTGTTTGAGGGGGATTACCCTGGGGCCTGGACACCTGGGTTCATCCTGGCTTGGAGACAATAGGGGGGTCTAGGGGTTATAAAAAGGGGTGCAGGGGGCCCCCAGATTCCTGAGTTCTCTCCCCAGCTCTGGGAAGGGTGTGGGGTTGAGTGGTCAGGGGGCACAGGGAGGCCCGGACTCCTGGGTTCTCTTCCCCAGCTCTGGGAGGGGTGTGTGGTTGAATGATCAGGGGGCTCTGGGGGCCCAAAATTCCTGGGTCCTAGTCCTAGGTCTCCCCCTGTTTTCACTCTGTGCCCAGCTGTGGGCCAGGGCTGATCCCCAGAGCCCTGACCCATGGCGGGGGGAGCAGGTCACAGATATTTGCCCAGCTCTGTGTCCGCTGAGGGCCCCAGAGAAGTGCAAGTGGGGGTGCTCGACAGCTCGGTAATTAATGGAACCTGCAATCCTGCTGCTGCTGGGGGCGGCCTGAGCTGCAAGCCCCCCTGGCTGCTTCTTTTCACCCAGAGACCCAGCAGGAACGAGGCTGGGAACCAGAACCGCTTACACTGTTCCTCACCACTGTGCTGGTACCAAGTAACGTTTCACTCACATCCCCTGGGTGAAGCTGCTGGAGATTTTTGTCGTGGGAGCTCTGTATTTCGGGCCTCATTCTCCATCATCCCATATCTTGTGCCATCATTTAGACCAGTGCAAAGTGGTCATGAAATGTACTCCACAGGCCTGACCTTCCATCTAGTTCCCCCTGCATTCAGCCCAATAACTTGGGTTTGGCTAAAGCACCTTCCAGAAAGGCGGCCAGCCTTGATCCGAGGACCCTTGGTAATTTGTTCTGATGCATTATTTTCCTCCTTGTTAAAAAAAAAAATGGGACTGTTGCATTTTAATTTGTACTTGTCTGGTTTTGTACTTATTGGTTCTTGTTCAGCCTATCTCCATTAGATGTCTGGTGTTATCTGCCTGCCAAGGTCCTTATTCGCTGTAATCAGCTCACCCTTCAGCTTCTCTCTGACCAGCCGAACAGGATTGCTCCTTAAATCTCTCCGTGTTGTGCCAGGCATTGCAGACAAGCTCTGATTGGTTTGGGAGCCCCTTAACTCATTTTGCTGGCTCTTTTCTGCACTCTCACCAGTTTTTCAACACCCGTGACTTTCAGAAACGCTAATGATGTTTTCCTGCCAGCAGCAGGGAATCTCCAGCATACGTCTCCCAAATCACAGCCCGCCAGAAGAACACCACCGTTCATTCCGCACGTGCCCAGTGTGCCAGCTCCTGATGATTTTTGTTTTCCTTAAAGCCCCAGCTCCTGGAGTCTCCCTCTGCCTGGGTGTTGTTAGTTAGCACGTTAATCCACATGCATTCGGCAGCCTGTACTTGAGTTACCAGTATCGCTAAAGCAGGGAAAGGTGTCTTTCACTAGAGTGCGTCTCTCCTGCAAAAAAACACCTCTGTTCCCCTCTGTCCTTCCTATGCAGGTTTTTGCAGCTGGTGATTTTAATGGTCCAGTTGTGGGAATCATCCCACTAGGTTTCACGAAAGCCACGTTTCTTTGCATGAGCGAGAATCAGCACGGGGACACGTGACTGCGCAAAAGGCGAAGACCCATGGAGAATTGGGCCTGGAGTGCCGGGCTGTGGAATAGTCGGGTTCAGTGTTTTCCCAGGCCCCACGGATTTCAGTTATGAGAGGAGCCCAGATCTAGGTCGGCCAGGTTCCGTTCTTAGAGAAGTTTCTCCCTTGGCCCTTCCATGCTGGCCCCCCCATTTATTCCCCTCCCTCTGCTCCTGGGGAGAAGGCTGCCTGTCCAGTCACTGTCCCTCTGCACTCTGCGGGGTGGGAGGTGAAGGTTGGATGGGCATTTTCTGCCCCAAACAGAGCAAGCTCCTGGAACCGGGTGGTGACCCCGACTGTCTGGGGGCGGGAGGGAGAGGAATGGTCTGGCTGGAGCAGCACAGAGTTTATAGGGTGAGGGGAGGATGAAGCTGGTTTGTCCTGCCCTCAACCAGCAGGTCTCAGACCAGTCTCACCTCACCCCATGGCTCCCAGAGGTGGGAGGAGAGCTGGGAAGACAGGACAACACAAATAGCTGCTCCCCGGGCACAGCCCCAGATCCTGCCGTGTATGGGCAGTGGTGCCAGGCATTGGGGCAGAGCCACTGAAAGGCAGCATGGGGGGGGAGTTTGTCATGCCCAGTGGGTGCTGGATAAAGGTGCGATGGGGGAGCAGCACCCACTCCGTGCAAAGGGAGGAAGGGGCTTCTCCCTGGTCCTTGCTGGGGGAGTTTGCGTGGTTCCCTAGTGGGGAGAAGCTCTTTGCACATAGTGCCTAGCTCTGGGGAGTACAAGAGGTGCACACAGGGACCAGTGGAGGGTGGAGATGCTAAGGACAGGGGTACCCACGTGGTGCCGGGGGACAAGGGCTGGGGTGGGCAGGGAGCTGGCAGAGCGAGAGTAACGTCGACACCCACCCATGAGTGGGCCCCATGGTGTGGGGGCAGTAGGAGCAGTGGGCAGAAGGCGTTTGATGCTGATGGGGCCTGACGGGGGCGGGGAGGTGGTGAAGTCCCAGCTGGGTGGCAGCAGGGTGTGGGGGAAGTGGGGGGCTTTGTTCCAACTATTGAGGCCACTGATTGTTCTGGTGCTTTGCAGCAAGTCAGCACGCGCTGGACAGAGAATGGCAGGAAGAATAGAGTGAGCGCGGCACCGCCCAGGGTCAGCCCGCGGCTGCCGCACCCCCAGTTTTTGCTGAGCCAGGGGCTTCGGCTCTAAAGCCCCGCTGACTCCAGCTGGAGCTCTTGTGGGGGGGGGGGGGGGGGGGCTGTGCTGAGCCAACAACACTGGAGGGGCAGCATGGAGGGGAATTCTCCAGTGGCTCTAGGGCCCTGGCCTCCAGTCGAAGGGGGTTTAAAGTCCAGGCAGCCCAGCGCTGTCCCCCTCCTGCACCGTACAGCGGGACAGGAGGCCGGACTCCTGGGTTCTATTGCAGCTGCACCAGAAGGAATTGCTTCCCCTGTGCCTCACTTTCCCCGTCTCTAAAATGGGGTGACTGAGCACAGACCCATTCACCCAGCACCCCCGCAGACGCTACCCCATGTGTCCTGGTGTCCAGCGGGGGCCTTTCCCCGGGCTCACCTGGGGCATTGATGCTCCTGGTGTCTCCAGCAGCCTCCGCTGTGATAGGTGCCCTCTGTGCTGGGGCTGGGCTCTGTTGGACTCGTGGTACGTGGGTGTGACAACAGCGTGAGAGGAGACTTGCACTCGCAATCACAGGGCACCTGGCCCCATAACTCCCCCCACCAGTTCCTTGCATGCCAGATTCCGCCCCACACCTCCCCCTGCCTGTGCACACTCACTGACACAGACATTCACACTCACCTGTGCACACGCTCCTATGTGCATTGGCTCACCCACCTGCTCCACCCTGCCCTCGCACGTTCATTTCCACACTGTCCACATGCACACTCATTTGCACACTCACTATTCATACTCATTTGTATGCTCGCCCATGTATACTTGTGTGCCCACTTGCCATTCACACACTCATTTGCACACTCACCCTCCCTTGTGCCCTTGCACGCCCACTGGCACACACCCCCTCCCTCGTGCACCTGGCTGCGCAGCCCCCCTTCCTCTCTCCTTTCATCTCTGGTAGGAGGGAGAATCCCAGCCCGGAACAACGGTCGTCCTGACAACCCCCTTCAGAAGGGCCTTTGGCTCCTGTTTGAGATTCAAAGGGGCAGGTTGCCATGGCACCTGCTGGGTTCCAGGTGCCTGAGTCACCAACACCCCACCCCACCCCCACTTTCAGGTTGTGAGTCAGACCCCCCCCCCGACCTTGCCCAATACACCCCGCGGGCCCTGTCCATCCCAGACCCAGCCCTCGGCCCTGCCCATCCCAAATCCCAACACCCCCCGGCCCTGTCCATCCCAGACCCCAACACCCCCTGGCCCTGCCCATCCCAGACCCAGCCCTCGGCCCTGCCCATCCCAAATCCCAACACCCCCCGGCCCTGCCCATCCCAGACCCCAACACCCCCTGACTCTGCCCATCCCAGACCCACTCCCAGCCCTGCCCATCCCAGACCCCATCCCCCCACTCTCTCTGGCCTTTTTCAGACCCAAGGGGGCTGCTTCTCCTCAGCCACCCCCCGATCCTAATTCCCCTGCCCAAGGTCCCGCTGACTCTGGCTGGCCTGGCCCCTGCTGACTCCCGGGGTCCAGTAACTCTCCCAGGGCAGCCCGGGTTCTCCATGGGCAGCCTCCCTGTCTGTGAAGCTGAAGCGTCAGGCCCCGGGCTCAGGTGCTGTCCACCCAGAGCACAGGCTGCCGCGGCACCAGGGAGCTGCTCGGGGGCTGCCGGGGGCCCCCAATAAAGAAACTCTGGCAGTTTCTGCTCAGGAGAAGCCAAATTCTGGACTAGCAGGGGGGGAGTGGGGCTGCAGCTCTGGAGTGAGGAGCATCAGCAGAGCTGGAGGTGGCGGGTGGGGGCTCAGGGCTGGAGTTGCAGGGGAATGTGGGGCATTGGCAGCGCTGGGCTGGGGGGCGGAGGAGCCCAGGGCTGGGGCGGCAGGGGGCTGTGGGTCAGGAGAGTGTCGTGGTGGGCGGGGGTTGGTTGCTGTGGGTTCAGTTAAGGAGACTGGGGGGGTTCCCAGGAGCAGGAGGTCCCTGGAAACATGTTGCTGCCCCTCCTCTGCCCAGCGGGCCCCCTTGGGCTCTGCCCCGTTGCCCCTCTGCCCCCTTGCCCAGAGCCTGCGGCTGCTGTACCTTTAAGAGGAGCCTGGGCAGGAGGGGAAGGGGGGGGGTCTGAGGATCCCTGGAGGGAGAGCAGCGCAGCACCCTCCGTCTCCCCGAGCAGAGCCCTCAGGAGCCAGCCGGGCAGCATGGCCATCGGCGAGGTAAGAGCTGCCCACCTCGCCCCCACCCCCAGCACCCAGCGGGCATCGGAGCGAGCCCCGGGGCACCGGGAAACTTGGGAAAAACTTCTCTGCACTCCCTGCCCGTTCATCCGCTGGGCTGTCCATGTCCATCCAGCCGCCTGTGTCCCTCCGTCCGTCTGTCAATATCCACCCTCCCGCCCCTGTCCATCTGTCCGTCCATATCCACCCAGCCGCCTGTGTCTGTCCGTCTGTCAATATCTACCCACCCTTCCCTGTCCTGTCCGTCCATGTCCACCCTGCCTCCTGTGTCCATCCATCTGTCAATATCCACCCCGCCTGCCCCGTCCCTCTGTCTGTCCATGTCCACCCACCCCTGTCTGTCTGTCTGTCCATCCATATCTCTCCACCCATCTGCATCCAACCCCCCAACCAGGGACAGGCTCTGGATCCTCTTTCTTTTCTCCCTCCCCCGTCTCTCTCCCCGTCCCTGCCTAGACTCAGCTCCATTGCTGGGGTGGGGGTGGTCCAGCATCCAAACCAACCGCTGCCCTCCCATCCCACTCCCTCCGCTGGAGGAATCGGTGCCTGAGACCAGCCCCTCCCTGACCCCACTAAGACCCACCCGCCCCGGGCTCCGCGGTGGGACCGAGGTTGGCGAAGCGTGTCTGTGCCAGGGGTGCCTGATATGGGGTGGGGGGCAGGATTGGAGGGGTCTGATCTTCTGGAAAGAGCTGTGTTTGCTCACAGCCAGCCCCTGACGCTGCCCTCCCCACAGCGTCCCCTCTGCAGCCATGGTTCCAGACCCCCTGCCTGTTGCTATGGGACCAGACACCCTCACCTCTGTTGCCATGGTTCCCCGCCACACCTGGCGCTGACTGTGTCCTCCCCCCAGGAGCTGCGGAGCCGTGGGTTCTGGCGCTCCCTGCTGGCGGAGGCGGCGGGCACCCTGATCTTTGTCGGGCTGGTGCTGGGCGCCTCGTGCCCCGGCGGCCCCGGGCGCATCACCGCCCCACCGGCGCTGCAGCCGGCTCTGACGGCCGGGCTGGCGGCCGTGGGGCTGGCTCACTGCTTCGGCGAGGTCAGTGGGGCCCAGGTCAACCCGGCCCTCACGCTGGCCTTCCTCTGCACCCGCAAGCTGGACGCCCTGCGCGGCGCTACCTACGTCCTAGCCCAGTGCCTGGGCGCCCTCCTGGCCTCGACCGCTGTCTGCCTGGCGCTGCCCGCTGCAGCTGCCGGCCACCTCGTCACCAGGGTGAGTGGGGACCCCCCGCCGGCCGCCCCTCAGGCCCTGGGCTCCCCGGCTCCTGGTGTCCGTCTGGGGCCTCTGGGTGTTGGGGGAGCTGGGTAACCGGTCCCTGGGGCGGCCCGACAGACCCGCGTGCTGGGCAGGACGGAGCTCTGGCTACTGATACAGGGTGCACTTGCCTTCCAGGGGGACAGCAGTGCCTCCCTGGCCTCCTGCACCCCATTGGCAGTGCTTCCCCAGCCCCCCCATTGGCAGTGCCACTCCTCCCCACAGACTCCCACCTTCCCATGCCCCAAAAGCAGGGACCCTGCCTTGGCTAGACCCCGGATTTGACCCCCTTTCACTGTCCCCCCACCCCAGTGGAGTCCCCCCAGGCTGCTCACTGCTGGGTCCGCAAGACACCGCCCCAGCCCCTGATGCCCCCCCGGGGTTGAGCGCCCAGTGGTGTCGGGGCTGGGCCGGAGGCGGGTGTGAGCTGCCCTGTCTTGTCCCCTGGGTGCAGGTGAGCAGCGAGGGGAACGCTGGGCAGGCGCTCGCCATGGAGACCTTCTCCACCTTCCAGCTGGCCTTCACCATCTTCGCCGTGGAGGACCAGCGGCGCCGGGGGGGCGGGCGAGCCGGGCGGTCTGGCCATCGGCTTCTCCGTGACGGCCGGAGCACTGGCCGCGGTAAGAGACGCCCCCGCCCCCGAGGGAGGGCAAGTCTGGGCCAGCGGGGTCCTGGGGAGCCCTGGGGCGGGGCTGACTCCCCTTCCCCCCCTGGGCCAGGCTCTGCGGGCTGACCCCCCATCCAGCGGTCCAGGCTCTATGGGGCTGACTCCCGCTATGCCCACACCATGTCTGTTCACTCCCCGCTCCCCCCGCTGTCTCTGCAGGGGACCTTCTCCGGGGGCAGCATGAATCCAGCTAGATCGCTGGGCCCGGCCATCCTGACGGGCATCTGGGACGACCACTGGGTGAGCCAGGCTGGGGCTCACGGGGGGTGGGGGAGGGCACAGAGGGGTGGGGGGTCTAGCCCAGCCAGCAAAGACCGTACTGGGTCCATGACCTGGAGCTGAGCATCCTGCAATGGGCGTGTGGGGAGGATGGGGCCAGCCTGAGCTCATGTCCTGCCCCCCACCCAGGTGTATTAGATCAGCAGCATCAGCCCCTCACTGGGCCCTGTCTGCTCCCTGCCCCCACAAGCCGTACTGGATCTCGCTGGACCCGGACAGACCCCTTCCCCCTCACAGGTGTACTGGATCAGCCCCTCGCTGGGCAGTGTCTGCCCCCTGCCCCCCGCTCCAGGTGTATTGGATCTCACTGGGCCCTGTCTCCCCCACACCAAGTGTATTGGATCTCACTGGGCCCTGTCTGCCCCCCCCCGCCAGGTGTACTGGATCGGCCCCTCGCTGGGTGCGGTGCTGGCCGGCCTCTCCTACGAGTTCCTCTTCGCCTCCAGCGCCTCGCGGGAGAAGCTGGTCGCCTGCCTGAGCTGCCGGGACATCGACATTGTGGAGACGGCCAGCGTGTCCCGCTCCTCCCTCTCTGCTGCCCCGCAGGGCGCCGCCCGGGCCAAGGAGGAGCAGCGCTGAGCCGGCAGGGCCTCCCCACCCTCTCCTGCCCCCAAGGATCTGCCAGTCTCCTTGATCCAGTCCATCTTTACCCCACCCGCCAGCCCCACTGAGAGATCCTCACCCCCAGTGCTGCTCCGGCTCCGGTGCCAGCTGCCCCCAGCGTCCACCGGTGGGGGCGGGGGACGGGCGAGACCAGGGCCAGGTTGGATCAGAACCCGCCAGGGCTCAGTCCTGGGGCTCAGCCATTTTTGGCCAGACAGTGTAGCCTGTGCATTGAGCGGGGGGCTGGGAGCTAGGACTCCTGGGTTCTATCCCTGGTTCTGGGAAGGGGGTGGCGTCTAGTGGTTAGACCAGGGTGGGGCTGGGAGCCAGGACTCCTGGGTTCTATCCACAGCAAAGCCACTCACTCCGGGCATGACTGCCCGCTTTCTGTGCCTCAGTTTCCCCCCCCCATGGCAATGCTGCTCCCGTGACTCCTGGGAGGTGCAAGGCATTCTCCAGCCGTGCTGGCACCTTGCCGGGCTGCGTTGTGGGTGAGGATCACTCTGGCACAGTCCATGCCCCCAGCTCTGGGGCTGGATGGGAGCCCGCCGGCTCCTCCGTACTGCTGACGATTATTGGCAGGCTCGTGATTTGCTCCCTGGCTGGTGGCGTGGCCCGGCCTGGTTCACTGCAGGGCACTGGCCCTCCATGTCCCTGTGCCATTGCTGTTCCCGCAGTGCCATGGGGCGCTGGGGCCCCCCAAGACAGCTGGAGCCAGGGCTGGATGCTGCACTGCTGCATCTGTAGCCTGATTACTGGGCATCACACGGGCCCCACGGCCACTGAGATCAAGGGCAAAATACCCTCTGGCTTCGTCCCCCCTCCCATTTGCAGGCTGGGTTTGCTCGTAGGTCTGGACCCTCCCTTCCCCACAGACATGCACCACCCTGGCTATAGCCTGCCCCCCCCGGCCGGTTACTTCTGATCACCCCCAGAACAAGCCAGCGGCCCCACTTGGGAGTGGGGCTCACCCTACTCTGGCTGCAACGACCTGCTCTGGGTGTGATCCGTGGGGCAGAGCAGAGGTGCGGTGCAGAGGGGGCGGATCGGGAGCTGCCCGGTAATCAGGGATGGGCGCGGCGCTGGGACGGTGCTGGCGGGATGGGCCGGATTAGTTTAACGGTGGGCTGGCCGGGAGAACAAGCAGGCTTGAGATCCCCCACATCTCAGCATCGCCTTGGGGAGGAAGCGGGCCGGGAACACAGAGGGTCTGGAATAGGCACGTCGCTCAGGGGGATCCGGCTGGTACCCACAGAGCTGGGTGGCCAAGTGAGCGGCGTGGAAGGGTCAGAGGGATGAGGGCCGTGGGCGCGGCCTGTCAGTGGGTTTAACCCCCCTTTCCCCTCCCGCCTGCTGCACCGATTAAAGCTGGCTTTGGGGGAACGGCTGCCTGGTCACTATGCGTCAGGGCCCAGCCCGCCGATGGATCCGCGGGGGGGGCCGTAGCCCCAGGGTCCGATCTGCAAGTGGGAGATTTGTGGGGGTTCCGCCCTGGGGTGGGGTAAAGGCCCGAGGGAAGACACTGTAGGGGGGGGTGGAGCAGAGGGGTAACTAGCCCTGCAACCATGACAACCATCGCTGGGGAGTCTTCACACTGTGCTTGGACTTCTGCTGGCACTGGAGCAGGGGCCAAAGAGCGAGAGCAGGAGGGCTGGGAGCTAGGACTCCTGGGTTCTATCCCTGGCTATGGGAGGTAGTTGGGGCTAGTGGTTAGAGCAAGGGGGCTTGGAGCCAGGATTCCTGGGTTCCGTTCCTGACTCTGCCACAGACTCGCTGTGTATGACCTTGGGCAAATCACTTCTCTAGTCTGAGTGCCTCAGTTTCCCCACCTGTAAATCAGGGAGAACAGCCCGGGGGGGGAGAGGGTGCATAAAGCTTTTGAGGGGTGTTCAGCACCAGACACAAATAGCCCCCCCGACTCCCCCCCTCCTGAATTCGAAAGTCAGACCCCGAACTAGAGCAGAGCAGCTGCAAGCAAGGGCGGGTTGGTTCCCATCCCCCCCCCGGGGGGGACGCTGACAGCTCAGGCCCAGCCGGGCGCTCGGTGCTGAGCGAAGCAAACCCATTATCCCGCCCGCTTGCAGGCCTGGCAGATTCTCGCCCACCCGCCCAATGGCACGGCTGCAGCTAATCCCCTGCAGTTTGGGGGAATTAGTGCCTGTTAAGCCAGCGCTGAGTAAACCTTCCTGGCAAACAACTGGATCTATTGAATGGGCTGCAAAGTGCTGGAGAGACAAAATCCCCCCCTGCGGGGTGGGGAGGGGGAGAGCAGGGAGAGGCACAGCAGGGGCCCAATCCTGCAGCCCCCCCCAGAGGACTGATCCAGGGGTGGTTTCGGATGGGAACGGGGTTTGACCTCTGTGAGTCCAGCTCAGGGTGGGAATCCGGGCGGTGGTGCGGGCTGGGCTCAAGCCCCTCCGCTCAGGGTAACCCCAGTCACCCGGGTCCTTGCCAGAACCCCACCCTGGCAGTACCAAGGGCGCTGGGCGCTGCAGGGGCGCAGGGAACCTGCCCGGCTCAGGCCAGCACAGGGGTCACCAGGACAGGGGCGGCCCTCGGGGATGTGGCACCCAGGGCCGAGAGAAAAAAATTCTTCCCAGATGCTGATGGGGTGCCCCCGGACTGGCGCCCCTGGCAAGTGCCACTGAGACATGGTGTGGGGCTGCAGGGCGTAAGGAGGGCAGGACGTACGAGGGGCAGGCAGCACACCCCCAGCCCCTGCCCAGCGCCACGGTACTGGCAGCTGCTCTCCTGCCCCGAGAGGCGCCAGTACAATGCAGCCTTCCTCCCGGGCAGCCGCATGGCGCCAACAGGGCAGGAGATGGGGCCCGGCTGGCCCCAGGGCTGGGTCGTTCTGGTGTCCCGAGGGGCTCTGAGGTCCCAGGGTGGGGCCAGCTGCACCCCCCTCCCCACAGTCTCGTAGTTCCCCAGAAATACCATGAGGGATCCATGCTGCCCCCCAGCTCTGCTCCAGAGAACCCAACCCCCCTCGGCCCATTATGGGGCCCATAACGCCCCCTTTGCCCAGGATCTACCTCCCCCACACTTGGCTGAGTCCCCAAGGGCTGGACGCCAGGGACAAGGGAACCCTGGTTCCCCCACGGGCTAGGAAAGGTGATTTGGGGGACAGCTCTGTCCATCCCCCCAGCCCAGCCAGGGCGACAGTCCTGCGCCATGTCCTGAGCTCTGCCCGTTCTGTGGGTGACGGGAAGCGGCTGAACTCTGGGTCTGGGGGACAGGAGGGCTCTTCTGGGGGGGGGCAGAGGAGGGGTCCCTGAAAGACGTCGCCACAGAGGCTCCCCCCCGATTCCCTCCACCCCTGAGTCCTTTCCTCCTCCTGTCCCTCCCTCTTGGCATCACCCGGGGGGAGGCTTTATACAGCCCAGCGCAGCCCATCCCTGCTGCAGGCAATGAAGGGGTTAAGCATCCCGGTCCCGAATCCCACCTCCTGGGTTGGACCAAGGGCCCCATATAAACCCCCAGCCTGGGCGTCCCCCATAGAACGGAGCCAGAGCCGGTGGGGGTAGTGAGTTTGCAGGCGCTCAGCCCAGCCCGCGCCCCCCATGCCCCCCCGCCATGTGGGAGGTGCGCTCCCCCTCCTTCTGGAGGGCCGTCTTCGCCGAGTTCTTCGCCACCATGATCTACGTCTTCTTCGGGCTGGGGGCCTCGCTGCGCTGGGGGGTCGGGCCCCTCAACGTGCTGCAGGTGGCCCTGGCCTTCGGGCTGGCCGCGGCCACCCTGGTGCAGGTGTTGGGCCACGTCAGCGGGGCCCACATCAACCCGGCCGTCACCTTCGCCTTCCTGGTGTGCGCCCAGCTCTCCCTGCTCCGTGCCGTCTTCTACATGGTGGCTCAGGTGTTGGGCGGGGTGGCCGGGGCGGCCGTGCTCTACGGGCTCACGCCGGCCACCATCCGCGGCAACCTGGCACTCAACACGGTAACCTGGAGGGGAACGGGGGGGGGGCGGGGGCTCCCTGTTGCTGGGGGTGCCGGGACGCCTCTCGGGGTAGGGGCTCGGAGCCTGGTGGGGGAGGGACAGACAATAGCTCCTGGGATGGGGGGTCAGGAGGGGCTTGTCTCCCCATGGTGGGACTGGGGTAGGACTAGGAGACGGGCTGGGAAAAGACCTGCAGGGGGGTAAGGGAGACCCCAGATCCTGGGGGAGCAAGGGTCCTGTCCTCAGAATGCCCCCGTGACTAGATGGTTGGTTTATGGGGCTCAGCCCCAGCACCCCACCCCCTCTCCAGCGACAGGGGGAGCAGAGTGGTGAGTCAGCCCATTCCTGCCCGGACTTGGGGCTGACTGCGCCACAAGCCATGGGCCCCGCGCGAGAGGAAAGAGCACCCTCCGTGCCACATCACCCCCCACAGCCCCACGGCAGCCGGCGCTGGAGTCTGTGAAAGGGCCTGGCTTGGTGGGAGTTGGCAGCGTCAGGACTCCTGGGTCCCCTCCCTGGCTCGGAGCCTAGTGGTGAGAGTGGAGGAGAGGTTCCCAAGGCAGGGAGTGATTTGGGGGTGCCAGGGCAAGGTGAGGTGAGGATCCCTGGGGGCGGGGAGGGGGCGCTGTCTCCCAAGGCCGGCTTTGTGCCCCTGGGTTCGTCTTCCCGGCCAGGCGAGACCCGACGGTTCTGTGCCGGGGTGTGTGGGCAGCCCAAGGGCTTCCAGCGCCAGCAGCCAGAGCACAGACCTGCCTCCAGTTTTCAGCAGCTCCCCCCGAATCGATCTAGTCGAACAGCAGATCCCCGCTGATCCGACGCTGTTCCCACCCGGTGCCATCAGGAGAGTGCAAGGCGGCTCAGTCCCCTGGCTGGGGCACACGGTGTCTGGCACCAGATAGAGCCGCTTATTCAGTGCGAGTGAGCGTGGCTGGACGGACGCTTGTGGCTGCCTGGGAGGGTCCTGTCCTCCGCTGACTTCCCGGACAATTGTGCGTGTGCGTGTGGGAGAGACACACTCATCCTGCCCTTCTCCAGCTCTGCAGCGGGACTGCTCTGCAGTGTGTCCTAGCCTCTGTGCAGCTGACCGGCAGTGGAGATTCCCCTTAGCCCAGTGGGAGCTGAGCGGCGTCTCTGGGGAGCCCTGCCCGGCCCGTGGCGTTCAGCGTGGTGGTGCCGGCAAAGTGGATTTGTCACTAGAGCCTCCCCCCCCTTGCCTTGATGCCTTTTTAAAGGCTGGGCCAGTGGGGGCCCATCCCCCCAGGAAAACTGCGGGGCCTGGTGTCACTGCAGGCTGCGGGGGGTCATAACAGGAACACAGCCCCCAGCTCGGTGAGCTCAGCATGGATCTGATATTCCCAGCCCAAACGGCAACCAGAGTCTCCAGCCCCGGGAGGGCGAGTCCTCTCGGCAGCGCCTCCTGCAGACTGGGGATTGCTGGGGGGCTGGAATCGCAGCGGGGGGCAGGGGGGAGTTGCTAACACCCCCTCTCCTGGCAGAGTCTCCAGCCCTGGGCCAGGGGGTGCAGGACACCTGGCCAGGGGTGGGTGAAGGGAGAGGCACGGTACTGAGCTGCGACCTTCGACTGAGTCCTATGGGGAGGGAGAGCTGGAAGCGGGGGTGACAGTGGGGAGGTTGCCCCCTGAGTGCTGCTGATCCCCTCTGGATCCCTCTCTCCACGTCCCCCCCTCCCCCGACCCGCTGCAGATCCACCCCGGTGTGACCCTGGCCCAGGCTACCACCGTCGAGCTCTTCCTGACGCTGCAGTTCGTCCTCTGCTTCTTCGCCACCTACGACGAGCGGCACAACGGGCGCGTGGGCTCGGTGGCCCTGGCCATCGGCTTCTCCCTCGCCCTGGGACACCTCGTCGGGGTAACGCACGCGGGAGCTCCCCGCCCCGAGGCCTGGGCCCTGCCCCCTGGCCAGCCGGGGGGCTCATCCCATTCAATGGCTGCAGATTGGAGACACCCCCGCAACCATGGCCTGGAGTGGGCATTATGTAAATGAGGAAATGTCCTAATCTGCATATGTATAACCAGGCCTCCTGGCTTTGGCATAAACCTCACCCACTGCCTTCTTCTGGCTGCGGGGGCGGTCAGGGCAGGGGCTATGCTAAGACCTGAGCTGGGTCTCTGTGGTTAGAGGGCCCCCGTCCCCAGCAGAAGGCTCTCTGGGGTGCCAGGCTCACCACAAGCTAGAAATGGCCATGACTATAGAGAGGTGAGCTAGAGCGCCTCCCATGGGAGTTTTGGGCATGGCACACAAAGTAACCTAACAAATCCTACAGATGAGGACCCCCAACTCCCTCCCATGAGTGCTCCTACCCCCACCCTTAGGCTAGCCAACGCTGCAGGGTGTAGGGGGCTGGGATCCTGGGGGATCCTCATCTTCCCACTGCCTTTCCTGCAGATGTACTACACGGGAGCCGGCATGAACCCCGCGCGGTCCTTCGCCCCCGCTGCCATTACCCGCAACTTCGCCAACCACTGGGTAAGGAGGGAGCAGCAGCGAGGGGAGCGTGGCTCCCCGCAGTCACATTGGTTTGGGCCCACACCGGCCATTGGAGCTCCCTGGTGTCCTGGCCTGCTTCCCAAGAAGCCTCACCCTGACGGTTCAACCGATCTTTATGCTCTGGCCTGCACTGTCATGCAGCCATTAAACAGCTGCCATGTTCCACCCCAGAGGTGGCTGCATATCAGTGCTGAGCAGAATGATCCTTATATAAGCAGCTGCCATGTCCCACCCCAGAGGGGCTGCATTACAGTGTGCTGTGCTGCCCCCCTGCTGGGTGGACTCAGAACAGCTCACCCCTGTGTCTTGGGTCTCATCACGCCAGCTCAAGTGGCGTTTCAGAGGGGCGGGCTCTCCCCCCACTACCATGAATTTCAGACATGAAACAAGACAGGGAGATCTGGGGGGGCAGGGCTGCTCCAGGGGGCTGCAGAGGAAGGGGACAGCCAGAAACCCAGGGTCCCGCAGCAGCGGGTGGGTGGGGCGGGTTGTTCAGGGACGGACGGAACCCCCCATGGCTCTGCCTAACCCCCGCGCCCCCTGTGCCTCCTCCCCTAGGTGTACTGGGTCGGGCCCATCCTAGGGGCCACGCTGGCCGGCCTCCTCTACGACTTTGTCCTCTGCCCCCCGCATGCGGGGCATGGCCGAGCGGCTCGCCATCCTAAAGGGCGAGCAGACGGCGGAAGGCCAGCCCCCCCCCGGACCCCCATGGGGAGCCCCTGGAGCTGAAAACGCAGGCGCTATAAAGAGGAGCCCAGGCGGCGCCCCCCCAGACACGCCGCGCCCCCCCAGGGCGGGGACGGAACCAGCAGCAAAGCCTGGCCCGGGATCCGGACTGTCCTTCTGACCGGCTGGTAGGAATCACAGCAGAGGGGAGATGAAAGGGACCGAACGTGCTGAGCTCACTCACGGACGGCGAGGGGGGACCGGGGGACCCGGGGGGAGCAGACAGGGGAGGGGATCCGGTATCTCTTTGTTGTTGTGTTTTTTTTTAATTTAATTTTCTATTTTATTTCCTGCTGTGATAAAACCTTGGAAATAATTGTACTTGGTGCTGGGGACGCCCCCCCCCTGGAACTGCCCCCAGGCTCCAGAACTGCCCCCGTGTGTGGGTCTTTTTGTGTGCGCGACCAGGGCGAGGCGAAGGAAAGGGTTAAATGAGATCTATGCCCTGCCCCCAGCTTCCCCTTACTTGCCCCCGCCTCTGGTGTGTCAGTCCTGTCAGTGAATTGAATTCTCCCCCCGCCCCAACCCCCCTCTTTGGCGGCAGTATGGTCTAGTGGTTAGAGCAAAGGCGGGCTGGGAGTCAGGACTCCTGGGTTCTATTCCCAGCTGAAAAAAGGGAGTGGGGTCTACTGGGTTAAAGAGGGGTGGGAGCTGGGAGTTCTACCCCTGGCTCTGGCTGGGGAGTAGTGTCTAGTGGTTGGAGCAGGTGGGGCTGGGTGTCAGGACTCCTGGGTCTGTCTCTGGTTCTGGGAGGGGAGGGGAGTCTAGAGCAGAGAGACTGGGAACCAGGACTCCTGGGTTTGCTGACAGTGTCAGAGGTAGAAAGAGCTCAGTGGGGGTGGAGCTGCCAGCATCAGGACTCCTGGGTCCTCTCCCTGGCTCTGAGAGGGGAGTGGGGTCCAGGAGTTAGAGCAAAGGGGCCGGGAGTCATGACTCCTGGGTTCTATGCCCAGCTCTCTCGTTGCCCTTGGGCGAGCCAGGCCCCCGCCATGCCTCAGTTTCCCCCTCTGTCAATGAGGATAAGAACACGACCTCGCCTCCCAGGCTTGGGTTGGGAACCTTTGCTCCACAGTGTGTCGGGAGCTGCCTTGAGGCTGAGCTTGGAGCCGGGATCTGCGGAGGCCGAACCCAGCTCCGCCCCAATTCCGTTCTGCAGCTTTGAGCCAGTTGCTTTGCCCTGCCCCCAGTCATTGCCCCTGCCTGTTAAATGGGGACGATGCTGGGGGAGGAGGTGGCTCAGTCCCTGCCGGTGGGGAGGGAAGGGGGCTCAGACCCTGGCCTGCCGGGAGTGATATTAAGAGCATGCACTGTCCCTTTAAGCGTTCAGCTGTGTGAACAGCTTGGGTTCTGTATCCGGCTGTGCTGCTATCTCATGGTGGGCCTGTCCCGGCCCCTTTCAGTGCCTCAGTTTCCCTGATCTGTAAATGGAGACTAAGGCTACGTCCCTACCTCACAGGGTGTGTGTCTGTAAAACCCTGACGCGGAGGAAGGCCGTTAGCTCTGCAGGGGCACTGCTCCTCCCCACGCCGCCCACAGCCCCCTGGAGCAAACCGACCTTTCAGAGGCCCTGTGCCCCAGTCCTGCTGATCTTCCCTAGCCGCCACCCCTTACTCCAGCACTGCACGGGGTAAGAAACATGCGGGAGCGACAGTACCAGGAGCCCAAACTGTCGTAGTGACAGGCCGAGTGTTTGGGGGGAAGCAGCAGATGTAATATGTCATGGCCGTAGTAAAACTTTTGACACAGTCCCATGTGACGTTCTCGTGAGCAACCCAGGGAGATGCGGTCGAGATGAAACTATCATACAGAAGAAAGGCCGGCCCCAGAGAGTAGTCATCAGTGCTTCGCTGGGGTGGGGGTGTCTAGGGGGTCCCGCCGGGGCCAGTCCTGGCTATGGTCCTTATCAATATTTTCACGGATGGCTTGGATAATGGGGTGCTTATCAAATCTGCTGACAACTCCAAGCTGCGGGAGTGGCAGGGGTGGGGCTGGAATTCAAACCGAGCTCGATACGTTGGAGGACTGAGAACAAGATGAAACTCCACCAAGACAAGGGCAAAGGAGGAGAAATCGAACGCACGGCTCCGAAAGGGGAGCCCGCCGGCTGGGCAGGCGTGGGGGTCCCAGGCTGACGAGGAGCTGACGGCGGGATGCAGCCGCGGAAAAGGCGACGGTCACTCGGGTGCGTTAACGGGAGCCTCATCTGTGGCACAGGAGGTCATCACCCAGCTGCACTCGGGGTGATGTGGACAAACTAGAGTGAGTCCCGGGAAAGCAGCAAAACTGAGCCAAGGTTTAGCAGCCTGGATCCAGGGGGAAAGGTTAAAACTCCAGGTTTGATCTTGAGAACAGTTGACCGCTGGGGGAGCTGGAACATTTTTTTCAGGACTGTCCTACCGAGCACGGGGCTCGTCACGTCCACCAAAGGCAGGACAAGAAGCAAAGGGGCTTAATCGGCGGCAGGGGCGATTTAGGGCCGGTCGTAGGAAAAGTTTTCTAACTCTCCGGAGCCAGCTCACAGGGAGGCTGAGGAATCCCCGGCACTGAAGAATTTTTAAGCACAGGTGGGACACACACCTGTCAGGGCAGGTCTCCAGGGTCACCAGGCCCTGCCTCAGCACAGGCCCTGGAGGAGCCGGTTTCTCACGTTTCGTAGACCTCCGTCTCCCCACGCCCAGCCCTGCTCCCTTTCCAAGGGCATCCGCCCCTCGGCTCAGACGTGCCTGCATCTCGTGTGCTTTGTCTTACCGGGCATGGCTTTCACCCCGCCCCAAACAGGCCCCGAGGCCCTGCTGGCTTTAATGCCCTCGTGAGGTGCCCAAACCCCATCTGCCCCGGAAGCCTGGCTGCAGTGCCCCTTAGTGGCAGAGAGGAGACAGGGCACTGTTGGGATTCCTTAGCGAGGCAGCTGGACAGAGACAAAGACCCGGGGGTTCCCTCGGGCTCCCTGGTGCCCCCCTGTCTTGTGAGGCACTTACCCTGGGGCAAAGCATTAGACCGAATTAAATAGGTTCATGGCAGAATGACACATCAGTAGCTATTAGCCAAGAACCTCAGGGACGCAACGCCCCATGCTCCGGGCGTCAGCTCTGACTGCCAGAAGCTGGGACTGGCTGACGAGGGATGGAGGAGCCGAAGACGCCCTGTTCTGTTCACACCCTCTGAAGCGGGCGGGACCAGCCACTGGGAGAGGCAGGACACTGGACTGGGTGGACCATTGCTTTGCCCCAATGCGGCTGTTCCTAGGGCCTAAAAGCGCGGCTGGATTGGAGGCTCTGCGCTGGGTCATGGGGCTGGGGCAGTGGGGAGCCTTGAATCCACACTCGGGGCGGCAATTGGGCCTTTAAAACGCTGACCCTAGGACACCCCCCGTCCATGGCCCGCGAGGCTGGAATGAGTCGTAATTTCAAGGCCAGGCGGGACTCAGGACTCTCCAAGGCCTGGTCTGTCCGGCTGTGGATTCTAGCCAGGGTGGGACCAAATCCTGTTTTTACTGAACGAATCCAGGGCAGAAATATGTCTCCTCAGTTAATCAGCCCCTGCTGGAGCTGGGGCAGCTGGTGGCGTCTGGACCTGGTGCTCTGGAATTGGGGCTGCAATATCAGGTCTGGGGGAAAGGGGGGCAGCGCCCCACAGGGCTGCAGCTGCCCCCGCCCCGCACAAGACCAGATGGCAGGGGTGTGTGTGCTGGGCTTAATAGTAGACGTCACCTCCAGGCCCACAAGCCCCGGGCAGATTGTCCTGCAGACTTTATGAACTGGGGTCCCTGCTAAGGGGGACCTGCCAGAAAGCCCTGCTCCCCCTCCCCCTCCATTAACCCTTTCCATGCCAGCTCCCAGCGCATCCCAAAACTGGCTCTGAAGGGGTGTGCAAGGGTGAGGAAGGGGAATTGTGCGTGAGCAGAATTCATGCCCCCTGCAGATTGCTTTGCTTCACTTCGCCGGAGAAAAAATCATTTCCGACGGGGAAGCAAAGGGAAGCTGCAAGAGCAGTCACGCACCCCTCCCTAGCAGAGCAAACCAGTCGTTTTGGGCACCCAGAACAGCTGGCAGAGAGGTAAATCACTGCAGGGGGCAGGGCTGGACTTAGCTACTAGTCCCGGCTGGGCTGGGGAGGACAGGACTTCCTCTTCCCCTGCAAGGAGTGGTCCGGACAGGTCAGACCCTCCCCCAGAAACCCCCTGTGCCTGCTTCCTGACCCCATCGCTCCTCAGCTGCAGGGGGGCGGGAGAGGTCACTGAACAGGGAGCACACTCTGTCTGCCCAATCTTCATGCATCCAGACCCCCATACCCAGATCCCTCGCACCCAGAACCGCTCCCACACTGGGCCTCCTGCACCCGAACTCTCACCTTGCTGATCCTCACCCTGTCTGCATCCAGACCACCCACCGAGTCCCATCCCCCTGCATTAGGACCCCCATCCCTGCACCCAGGCCTTTCGCCACTGAGCCCCCCACACTCAAACCCCCAGACTCCTCCCACTGGACCCTCCAACCCAGATTTCACACACCGCCCCCCGCTGAGCTCCAAACACCGTCACTTGGACCCCGCTGCAGAGTCCTGTTCTGTTTGCACCTGGAACCCTCTAATGAGCCCCTGTGCATCCAGATCCCCCCTGCCTAGACCCCACAAAGAGCTGCCTGCCCCCAGATTGCCCCACCCAGAACCCTCTCACCTCACGCCTGCATCCCCCCACACTAAGCCCCTCCACTCTTGGATTTTGCTTGGCTGAGTCTGCCTGCCCCACGCCTGGATCGCGTCAGGGGTGTGTGTGTGTGTGTGGGTGGGGGGGGGGTTAGTGGGTGATTTCCCAGCTCTGTGCAGCCAGTGGCCCTTCTCCTTGCACACTCATCTCCTCTTGCACACTTGCCTAGCACTGCCACACTGCAGGCTCCATATTTATTGATTGATAAATAAAATATGCAGAACTGTAAACCACTGTGCGCAGTATTTTCATTTTTTTGGTGCAGAATCCCTGCAGGAGGGAACCTCACCTCTCCTGGCACACTGACTTCTCCCAGCGTGCACCCCCCCCCCTTGCACACTCTCCTCTCCCAGTAAAATCCCATGCACCCACATCCTCCTCCTGGCACACTTACACCTCCTGGAACACAACGCTTGCACACTCATATTTCCCTGAAGCTCTTGCACACCTGTCTACTCTTGCACACTCACTTATCCCAGCACATACCCCTTGCACCATCATCTTTCCCCATAAAAGACCTTGCACGCGCACGCATGCACACCTCTCTCCTTGCACGCTCATCTCCTTGTGCACGCTCACTCAACCTTTCCCAACACACACACAGCTCTTGCCCAGACACGCTCCTCCTTGCACGCCCCACGCGAGTCATTCTGTCTGGTGCTCTGGAGCAACCTATTGCTGGGGTAGGGGTGTGCGTTCAGCCCCCCCCTTCCGGGAGTGGTTTGCTCCATCACGCTGGGCCTCCGGGAGGCGGGGGGGGACTGGCCGGCTCTGTGCGGCTCTTAAAAGGGGCAGTGGTGTGATCCCGGTGAGTGGTCCCCACAGAAAGGGAGACACAGATGGGGGCGGCCAGAGCCCCCGGGGAGGAGGGCAGGACTCCTGGGATCTGTTCCCAGCTCTGGGGGGGAGAGTGGGAGCTAGTGGTTAGAGCGGGAGGGGAAGCCAGGACTCCTGGGTTCTTCTATCCCTGGCTCTGAGATGCAGCCCCAGAGGAGAGGCCCCTCCCCTTGTCCGTGCCTCAGTTTCCCCTCTGGGGGAGACTCGCCGCTTTTCCCAGCAGGTCGGAGCTCGCAGCTTCGATTTGCACATGCCGGGCTGGGGGAGAAGGGGAGGGATGCGGAGTGGGGGTTGGAGGTTGTTGCCCTTTTAAGGCCGGGCAGGATTTCGGCGCCATCCCAGGCTCGGTGCCGCGAGTGGCCGGGGGGTGTCGCCGCGGGAGCCCCGGGCCGGGTAGGGGGGTCGAGCTTTGG
>ML677402.1:168060-191924 GCA_007922305.1 Dermatemys mawii
TAGATAGATAGATAGATAGATAGATAGATAGATAGATAGATAGATAGATAGATAGATAGATAGGGAGTGGATGGGGATAGATAGATAGATAGATAGATAGATAGATTGACAGGTGTGGAGAGAGAGAGAGAGAGAGAGAGATTAGATTAGGTAGATGGGGGTATGGGGATAAATAGACAGTTGGGTGTGTAGGGATAAGAACATAAGAATGACTGTACTGGGTCAGACCAAACAGTGGCCAATGCCAAGTGCCCCGGAGTGAGTGAACCTAACAGGTAATGATCAAGTGATTAGATAGATAGATAGATAGATAGATAGATAGATAGATTAGATAGAAGATGTGTGTCGGGATAGATAGATTAGAGTAGATAAGATTGAGATCCTTCACAAGACCAGATATGGGTGACTTTCATCCCAGGAACCAGGTGAGAAATCTGCCCCACTCTGTGCCTCAAAGCTGCCCTCGAGAGGCAACCTCTAGAGGGCAAGTTTGACATTCATGGCCCATTCATCCACTGACCCCTTTGCAGGGAGGAAGTGTGGGGGTCCTAATGGGTGTTAATTGCATGATGGTGGGTAATTGTTAGGGGGACATGATTGAGACCCACCAAACTCATGTAATGGAGGGCTCCTGACCTGGAATTTGTCGGTAACAATATCCTCCTGAGATGCTGCTTTCTGGACTTGCTTGCTGTGGGTTTCACGCTCCCCCCATCTTGCCTTCCAGGGACTTTTTTTTTGTGGGGGTGATTATATATAGTTAAATGCCACTATCCTGGAAAACATATAGAAATTGAAAGATATTGGAGCGTGGAAGAGCTGGGGAGGGCTCTGGGGATGAGGGTGATGTTGGCCCTTTAAGAAATTATCGGTGCTGCTGGCCCTTTAAGTCTCATCATACTCGCAGCCGTAAATCGAGGGGCTCGGTTCTTTCTGTCCCCTCCGCACTCCCGTTCTGTTCGCTCTACCAAGCTTGCACAGGCCGCGCCAACCTTCTATTCCCGCCTCTGCCTCCTTCTGATTGGCCCTCTCCCCTGAGCGTGCCCTCTCATTGGTACCGGCGCCTGCCAGGCGGGGGAAACCCTGAGCCTGAGGAATGGTTGAGCGGGCGGAGCCAGAGGGGCTGGAAGTTGCCATGGCGGCGGCGGGGGGATGGGACGCGGCTCCGGCCTGGGCGGGAGGCGCAGCGACTGGTGGCGGCGGCGGCTACTGAGGGAGAGAGAGCGAGAGAGCAGAGGATTCTGGGTAACATCCTCCCAGAGGGGCCCCTGTAGAGGATTCTGGGTACCTTGGCTGAAGAGCAGAGGATTCTGGGTAACGTACCCCCCCAGGCAGAGGGTTGTGGGTATTTTAGCTATGGAGCAGAGGATTCTGGGTAATGTACTCTGCTGGGTAGAGATTTGTGGGTATCTTGGCTGCATCGTAGAGGATTCTGGGTAACATCCTCCTAGAATTGCCCCCCATACAGGATTCTGGGTAACTTGGCTGCAAAGCAGAGGATTCTGGGCAACGTACCCCACAGGCAGAGGGTTGTAGGTATTTTGGCCACGGGGCAGAGGATTCTGGGTAATGTACCCCACTGGGCAGAGGTTTGTGGGTATTTTTGCCATAGAGCAGAGGATTCTGGGTAATGCACCTCACCCAGGCAGAGGTCTGTAAGTAATCTGGCCAGAGAGGAGGATGCTGGGTAATGTATCCCCCAAGCAGAGGGCTGTGGGTAACTTGGCCACAGAGCAGATGATTCTGGGTAACAGCCCCCAGGCAGATTATTGTGAGTAAGTTGGATGTAAAAGCAGGATTCTGGGAAAATGAGCAGAGGCTTCTGGGTAAGAATCACTCTTCTCCACCTCCACCTCCACCTCCACGTTTGTAACTGAGACTTCAGCACTGGGTTATCAGCCCCTTTCGGTGTCCAAAATTACGGTTGAGCTTGGCAGGCCTATGGCCTGATGAGGAATGGAAGGGGAGCTGACATGTAATGAGCAGGATGGGGTTGGTTCTCAGCAGACAGGTGACCATCCTCGCTACCAGCCTCAGCAGAGGGACCAAATGGACCTTAGCAGAAGGGGCTTGTGTGTGGCTGGAGTAGCATTGCCAGTAAGGGGAATTGGGTCACATGCTTCAGGATCTGATCCACTCCCTCGCCAGGGTCAGGAAGCAATCACTACCCACCTCTGCTATCCAGCCTTGCCCAGCTGAATCCCACACCCTTGCTGTAGTCACTAGGCTGCTCTCAGTTTGATGCAGCAACTCTTTATTGTTACAAGATCTGTCAACGTCTAACCAAGGTCCTCTGGTGTCTGTCAAAGAGCCAAATTCAGTATTGTGCTATGACTCACTGGTACAAAAGTATCTTGGTGATATCCCTGGCACGGACAGCCTCTGTGCCAGGCGCAAACCAACCTTGGCACTGTCTCTGGTCCAGAGGCCATTGTGGAGTGGATTTAGGCCAGAGGAGGGAGGGGATATGGTGGGGACGAGGAATTATGGCTGGGTGGAACAGGCCCAACAGGAGTGCAGGTTACGCTTCACTGTGCCAAGGACCTAGGTGTCTCTCTTTCATCTCAGCGCAGGGCTGAATACACCTTCACCAGAGCACTCTGGGTGCTTAATAACAGAAGGGCAGAGAACCCGTCGCTAAGGGACTTCTCAGCGTCTGTAGCTCATAAATTTCATATTAGAGGTGAGCTAAATACTTACCCTTTCTAGAGACCTCATAGGCCTTTTCCATTCTAATGACCATAATGCTATATTTATTTCTGGGGGAATTCTGCACCACTCACAGTGCAGAATTTATGTCCCCTGCAGATTTCTTTGCTTCCCTGCAGAAAAATGACTGATGGGGAAGCAAAGGGAAGCCACAAAAGCAGTCATACGACTCTCCCCAGCAGTATGTTTTGGGTGCCCAGGGAAGCCAGTAGAGAGGTAAATCACTGTGAGTCAAGGGGCAGAACTGGTGAAGAGCTGGCTGGTGGCGCTTGCCCTGCGCCGGGCTCAGCTGCTAGTTGCAGCTGGGCTGGGGAGGACGGGACTTCCTCTTCCCCTGTATGGCATCTGGGGTAGTATCAGGCCTACCCCCCGATTTTTTCCCCGGCTTTAGGAAGCCCTGCAAACTCCTCCCTCCCCTGTGCTTCCTGCATCCATTGCTCCTGAGCTGCAGGGGGAGGGATCTCTGTACAGGGAACTGCTTCTGCATCCTCACAACCCCTGTGCATCCAGACCCTCGCACCAAGCCTCCTCCCCCCCCACCCAGGTCCCCCCACAAGGAGCTCCACTCTCCCTGTACCCAGACCACCCTGATGAGCCACCTGCACCTGGATCCCCACCCTACTGAGCCCACTTCCTCCAGCATCTGGACCCACCACTGAGCTCCCAGACCCAACCACCTTCACCTGCCTCCCCCCACCCTCGCGGAGTCCCATTACTCTTGCACCCAGATTGTCCCACACAGAACCCTCTCAACCCACACCTGGATACCTCCACACTTGGATCATGCTTTGCTGAGCCTGCCTGCCCACACCTGGTGCCCCTGGCATGGAGGGGCTGGGCCCTGAGGTGTTTCTGGGGCAGGCCCAGTCCTTGCGCTGTGTCAGGGTTGAGTGCAGTCTCACCGCTGAGTCTGTGTCCTGGGGGCGGGAAGGAGCTGCACAGTGATCTCCCGCCTCTGTGCAGCCAGTGGCCTGTACCATGCTGGAGCTTCTGCATTTATTTGACAAATAACATTTGCAGAATTTTGCAGAGTCTTAAGATACTGTGCGCAAAATTTTATTTTTCTTGGCTCAGAATGCCCCCAGAGGTAGATATTCATTGCTAAGAACACAGAGGCCTTCGTGTTTCTGATTTGCCCATTGTTTTAAAGGGAGACCTCCGGTTTCACCATGAATTTTGAAGGTCTTGACCCTGCCCTTGCGGAGTACTCACCTGCTCTCCATCCAGCCCTGGATCCGGTCTTAGACCCTCACCTCAACCCTGCCCTACTGCAGAATGTGGAGCTGGATCCAGAGGGAGTACCGCTGGAGGGCATCCCGGTGCCGGAGTCGGTGCACATCATGGAGGGCATGTACTCAGAGCTGCACACCGTGGTCTCTGAGGTGGGGGTACCCGTCTCCGTCTCCCATTTCGATCTCCATGAAGAGATGCTCTGGGTGGGGAACCACGGGGTAGGTGGCGCTTGGAGTTCCCTGTGCAGAACCGCCTTGGGGAAGGGGGTTGCTGCGGTTTGGATTATCACTTGTCTGCTCTGATTTTATGGGCTGTAAGATGTTTGTTTCTTCCATGTGTCTTGGGCCATTTTCCAACGAGGGAAAAGACTGAAGGATTCTTCTGGGATTTGGGGATAAAGGCGAGGGTGTGAGACTCGAAACAGAGGGGCTGGTCTCTTCTCCATACGTTTGTCGTGTGGTGAGTGGATGAAGCAGTGAGACAGATGAGACTCCCTCTCTGGATACTGGAGTAGAACGTGGGGCGTAGGACTGGAAAGGACCTCATTGAATGCAGTCCCCTGCTACCACAGACCACCTCATCATAAGAGTCTTTGCCCCAGAATAGACCAATGCTGTCTGGTAGCCCTTCCTCCCTGCCGTATCATGACACAGCATTGGTCCATCCCACCTCCCTTCTGTACGGCAACAGACCATTTTATCCTCCCTCTGTCCCTCACCCTGTCCCATCACCTGGCCTGACTTTCTGTGGTGCCCCATGTCAGTTAAATATCTGATTTATAGCCTTGGCCATACCTGTGTGCCATCCCCGCCACTCATTCGCTCTGCCCCGCTGACTCCGGCACCCTCCTCTCTGGAAGAGTGACTTTTCCCCAGGGTGGCAGCAGCAGTCTGGGCTGGTCCGCCTGCCTCATCGATTCTTCATCTCCTTTTATTAGAATGCGGCTGAGTGCCCATCTTGCACACACCTTTCTACCAGAGAGTCCCACTCCTCCTCCCTTTCCCTGGTACCCCTCCGGTACCCACAAGTCACCCTTCCTCTGCCCACTTTCTCATTATAATGTCCCTGCCACTGCAGCTGCTGAGGTTCGGGCGTGTTGTGTAAAGCGGTGACCTGATCCGAGGCTCAAATACCCAGGTGGGGATGAAATATTTGAAGATGGGCACTTCAGGCGGGCAGACAGTATCTAAGGCAAGCCAGTGTCTGCAAACTGAAGCCAGACAGGAATTTGCGCGTTCTGACCAGTGAGGGTGATTATCCACTGGAATAAGTCACCGAGGGTCATGAGGGAGTCTCCATCCCTGGCCAGTTTGAAATCCAGGTTGGATGTTGTTCTGAACTGCCTGCTCTGGTTCAGAGAGGAATTAGTTCAGGGCAGCCCTGGGGCCTGTGCTAGCCGGGAGCTCAGACTCAATGATCCCAGAGGCCCGTCGGGTCTTGGAATATATGAATTGGTGGTGTCAAACTGCGGTGTGTTCACGCGAGGATGAGGAGGGTTGGAGCCTGTTGAAGAGCCCACCCCAGACCGGCCTTTCCTCTCTGCTTCATTTCAGGGTCACGCCACCTCGTTCTTTGGCCCGGCCCTGGAGCGCTATTCCTCCTTCCAGGTGAGCAGCAGTGACGACATCCGTCAGATCCAGAGCCTGGAGAATGGCGTCCTCTTCCTGACCAAGACGAACCTCAAGTACCTGTCCCGGGGGGGGCCTGATCATCTTCGACTACCTGTGAGTGTCCCCCGCAGAGCAACCGTTTGGCTGGGCTGACAGAGCAAGTGCCTCACGTCGGCCCTGTAGGGACCCTCTCGAGGCCGAGGAGGGAGCCTCATCCAGTCCTTGGCCTACGTGAGGAGGCTGCTGGCGGGATATGGGCACCTAGGAACTCCTGCTGCTCCCTTCGCCCAGGGGAAGAGGAAAAGCTCCCATGTCAACAATGAGCCCATCTGACTCAGACCCAGTCTGTGCTGTGGGGAGGTGCCCCTGTGGGGGAAGGTGCACAACACAGTGTGTGTCTGGGGGTGAGGGAGGCCTGGGGCGCCCCGAGCCGAGCAGGAGAATGAGCTCTTGCTCTCGCTCCCTTTCCGGCAGCATGGACGAGAGCGAGGATGTGCACAGCCTGCTGCTGACAAACAGTAGCACCCTGCTGATTGGGGGTCTCCAGAACCACGTGATCGAGATCGACCTCAACACCGTCCAGGAGACCCAGAAGGTACCAACTGCCTCGGGCTGGCTCCTGTTTGTGGGCCTCATCCTGAGGGGTCCTGAGCACCTTTGCCTCTCATTGGCTTGGGTGGGAGAGGCAGGTGCCTGGTGCCCCTGGGGGGGTCAGCCCCACTGGGTTTGCAGTGGGATCTCTCTGACCCTGTTCTGATGGATTTGTCTTGTCCCGGAGAGGCAGCGGGGAGGGGTCCCAGAGAGGCAGCGGGGAGGGGTTTAGCAGGCTGCTGCTGTGCAAGAACCCCTCAATCACCCTTTGTCTACAGATTCCCTGACCCCTGGGTGCAGGCTGGTTAACGAATAAGGAGTGGTAGCCAAACTAAACAGAAGGGGAAACTGAGGTACAGAGAGGGGGTCTGTGACCGTGGGAGGACTAGAACCTAGGAGCCCTGTTCCCAGCTTTAACCACTAGTTCACGCTGCCTTCCTCCTGTGCTGCCTTCTCCACATCTCCTCTCTTCACCCTTTCCTTTCCAGTACACCGTGGAGGTGCCTGGCGTCACCATCCTGAGGCAGTCCAACCGCTTCTTCTTCTGCGGACACACGACAGGGAAGGTACCCTCAGCCCCGCCCTGCCTGTCGATTCCTCTCCCAGGGGCTCGATCCGTCCGCCAACGGGCTGCCTGCCCGAGGAGGGACCGGACTCGCTGACCCGGGAGTTCCCTTCCAGGGCTGCATGTTCATCTCTGGCATAACAAGGCGCTGTCTCCTCTCAGCTGCTCAGGGCCGTGCACCTGCCTAGGCAGGTGGCTCTCTCTGGAGTGTGTTTCTGTGGCACCGCTCCCCCACAAAGGGCACCACACAGTGACCTTCCAGCCACCTGTGGTGGTGGGGGGCAGCTGATGGTGGAGAGAGGGCTGAGAGGCTGAGTTGGAGCCCTGCTCCTGGGCCAGGCAATTGTGGAAGTTCCCATCTATTCAGTCTGTCTCGGGTACTGATCTGCCCCCGTCGCCGTAATGTCAGCACCTCATCGTCG
The DNA here is from genome assembly GCA_007922305.1 of Dermatemys mawii. Lineage (NCBI taxonomy): Eukaryota > Metazoa > Chordata > Testudines > Dermatemydidae > Dermatemys > Dermatemys mawii. Next base: position 175,191 of record ML677402.1, read on the forward strand.
TTAGTGTGTCCACACAGGGCCCTTATCCCTGTTGTGCAGACAAACACAGAGAGGCTAAGAGACTTGCCCATGGTCACACAGGCCTAGGAAGTCTCTGGTAGATCAGGGTTTTGAACCCCAAGGCTCCCAAGTCCTATGCTAGGGCTCTAACCACTAGCCCTTCCTTCCTTTCCTCTTTGTCCCCCTGTGATCTACTGGGGCTAAACAGCCCCAAAGGGTCCCCCTGCCTCTGTCCCTGTTACCGGGGCTTCCTTTGTGCCACCCTCCAGGTGTCCCTGCGGGATCTCCGCACCTTTGCGGCAGAGCACGAGTTCGACGCCTACTCAGGCAGCCTGTCGGATTTCGATGTCCACGGCAACCTGCTGGTGACGTGCGGCTTCTCCAGCCGCATGAACGGCCTGGCCTGCGACCGCTTCCTGAAGGTGTATGACCTGCGCATGATGCGGGCCATCACCCCCCTGCAGGTCCACGTGGACCCTCTCTTCCTCAGGTTCATCCCCACCTACACCTCTCGGCTGGCCATCATCTCCCAGACAGGTAGGCAGTTTGCCTTGGGCTCCCTAGGGCTCCTGCACCGATCCCGGATCCTGTGGCACCACAGGTTCAAATCCAGCAGGATCCGACTCATCCCTTTTCTGGCCACTCAGTGGAGTGTCCTGCGGAGCTCAGGGAAGAAATCCTTGTGTGTCTGATCTGTAAAGTGCTGTGGGATCTCCGGATGGAAGCCAGTATGGGACCTTATTGCTATGAGGTGTGCTGGGAGCCAGACCCCCTCCCTGAAGCCTCTCTGCTCTTCCATCAGGTCAGTGCCAGTTCTGCGAGCCCACGGGCCTTGCTAACCCCGCCGACATCTTCCACGTCAACACGGTGGGGCAGCTGATCATGACCTTTGATGTGTCAGCCAGCAAGCAGGCCATGGTGTTCGGCGACTCGGAGGGCTGCGTCCACCTCTGGGCTGACTCGCCCGAGGTCACCTTCAACGCCTACTCCCGGGAGACCGACTTTGCCCTGCCCTGCATGGTCGACACCCTGCCTCACCTGGACTGGAACCAAGACCTCATGCCCCTTTCTCTGATCCCCGTGCCACTGACCAGCGAAACATTGCTGTCAGACTGGCCTGCTGCCAACTCTGCCCCTGCGCCCAGGTAACTCATCGGGGCTCTTGCAAAGAGCATGTAACTAGCCTGGGAGCCAGACGGCTGCCCTGTCACCTCAGACTTGGTTCTCTTTAGCTCTCCTGAGCCAGGTAGGATTGGGCCGGGGCAGGTATTGAAGGGGAAAGAGTAGGGTGCTTGAGGAAGTGGTATTGACCAGGATGGATTTGATTTAAATCAAATTGATTTAAATCATGATTTAAATCACTAGTCAGGAAGTCATGGATTTCTACATAAAAGTGCATTCTTGTTGGTTGTTACGTTAATACATATTCTCCACAACTCAGGGATAGATGTAGGTTTCATTTTTAGAAGGTTCACACTATCCATTGTTAAAGTGATTTATTTTGAACACTTTTCAGATGAGTTTTACAGCTGTATCAGAAAATGAATGATTCTTTGGTTGTTTCATTTACCAAAGGTAATTGAAGCAGATATTTATGAAGTCATTGGGAGGTGAACTGTCGCCACTTTAACAGGTTAATCGTTAATATTTGGAGGATTTTCTTGCCATGCTAAATTAGGAGGAGAACATTACCAGGCAGACACATTGTTTTATTTAACTAAAACAACAATGTTAAGTATTCTAGATTTTTTTCTTCAACAGCAAACATAAAATATTTTAACAAAACAAGCATATATCCCTTGCTGCTCACATTTATCTCCAGACTTCTCCTTGTCCAGATCTATTCTGCCCCCAACAATCTTCTATGCACTGATTTTTTTTAAACTTTGCACTTTTAGAGAGAGGTAAGGAGTTGACTCTGTGCACACACATTTGCAGAGGGCAATAGAGTTGAGGTCTGTTATTTCTCACCTTTCTATATAAATTATTTATTTAAAAACATTTTTGCTGTCATCAAGCATGTTACCTCTGGAGACACAAATCCAGTTCGAGAACAGCAAAACTAAGCATTTCTAATGGTATCTTCTAGACTGTGCACTGAGTCCCATTGGATATCATAGAAGGATTAACCTAAATATTCTATACAGAAGCCTGTGGAACCCCATAAAATTGGGTCCCTAATCCATGAACTGGTGGAACTCATTTACAAAAACATTTCTTAAACATTGCATGAATATATTGTCTCATACTATAGAGTTAGAATTTATAATCCCAGTTCCATGATGAGATATCTCTGAACTATAATATATCTTAATTAAAACTATCTTTCGATAGGATTTTTCCTTAAAAAGCATTTTATCAGAAACATCTGATTTAAATAAAAAAAAAATCATTGACTTTTCTCCGCCCTGGTATTGACGATGCGATAGGAGACGTTCCCTACGGAGTCAATACTGAACCAGTGCCCAGCCTTGTGCTGGGGGCTGCTGTGCTGATGAATTGTAATTCTGAGGTCCTGGTTGCTTGTGGTCATGGGAAATTCCACGGCACTTCCTCAACAATCAGGGTATTGCCTTGGCTTCCTGATCAAATTCCATTTTGGGTAATTACATTCTGTGTATCTAAATATCCCCTTCCCCATTTGACTGGCTTTAGGATTCTCTTTTGACTCCGTTCTAAATTGCTGTGCAGTGCAGCTGCTTCGTTCCACCCCAGAGGCAGCTGCCTGGATGCTGCAGTAAGCAAAATGCCATGCTCCACTTAGTGGTCTGTTGGCGATTCGCCGTGGCACTGAACCCCTCACCCATTAGCCTCATTACTGGCCTTGAATGCATTCCAGGGAGCAGTCCTGTCATCACTTTGGCTGGGAAGGTGGGAGCCGGCGTCTGGGGTGGAAGTTTTGTACAGCTGCTCTCCTGTTCTGTGAACAGATACAGGACTCAAGTGACCAGGGCTGTCAACCCAGCACCTCTGCCTGGGCTTTGAATTGTGCTGTGTTTTTGTAGGCGGGCCCCGCCTGTAGACCCCGAGATCCTGCGCACCATGAAGAAAGTGGGCTTCATTGGCTATGCGCCAAACCCAAGGACCAAGCTCCGGAACCAGGTGTGCGTGGTTCTCGCTCTGCCAGCTTGGGAGACACCCCCCGCCCCCGCTGAGGATATGCACAGCTAACAGCAACCGGTCTCGTCTAGAGTTGCTGAGCGTTGTTTGAACAGCTGCTGTGTTTCACCCCAGAGGGGGCTGCCTTTCAGTGGTGGGTGAGGTGTTAGTGCGGAATGGGATTCAAAACAAGTTACTGGTCTCAGTGGTGGGGTAAATGGGAGAAGTTCTGACGAGATGATCTAAGGTCCTTGTCTGCCCTTAACCATCATGTTCCAGTCACAGATGTTTTCTTCTCCATTGTAACAGGGTGAGCTGGCCTCTCAGGGAGGGGAGCGAATACCCAGAGGCAGGCTAGCACAAGAGAGCTCAATTTGCATGTGCTCCATACTATGAAAAGGTCTGAGGACCTAAACCAACCCTTGGCAGACCACTGATCTGTGGTGTTTGCACCAGGAGTTCCATAACAGGTTAAAAAACCACCAAGTGTTGTAGCGAATAAGAGGAGGGATGAGGTGCTTTGGCAGAGGTGAAGGGAAGTGTCCTTTCCCTTTTGGGCTTTATTCCTTCGCTCCGTTGATTGATCTGCGCCCAGACCCAGCTCGGGGGAGCCAGGCAAGGCCATGCAGGGTTTCCATTGGTGGTTGCTTGCTTCAGACAAACTCGGCCTCGGCGTTAAGCTGCTCTGTCCCCTTTTCCTTCCTGCCTCCCTCAGATCCCCTATCGGCTGAAAGAGCTGGACAACGAGTTTGACAGTTTCAGCCAGGTCCCCGAATCCCCAATTGGCCGGGAAGAGGAACCTCACCTCTACATGGTGGCAAAGAAATACAGGAAGGTCTGACTCGCAACATCTGCCAGAGGGGCTTGGGGCTACAAGGGAGTGGAGGGGCCAGGTGAAGATGTAAGGAGCAGAGCTAGCGCCCCTCCAGCCCATGGGACTCAGGGGTGGCCCAGCTCACCCTCAAGAGCCCTTGCTGTCCTAAGGTGCCTATCCAGAAAGTGGGTCCCCCTCTGGGCAGGAGGGTAAATGAGTGGACTCGAGCCAGCATTTCTCACTCTGGTTTGATCCTGAGCGGTGCTGAGTGCCCGGGGGAGAGTAGCACTGACCACCCCATGGGTCTGACTAGTGTTGTGTTAGTATCGCTTCCGATTGTGAGTGCTTGTGTATCGGGGGGTGCTCGTGTCAGTGCTTGTGTATTCACGGAGTACTCTCCCCTCCCCCCCATGCTTGTGCAGGTGATTGTGTGTTTGTGCAATTGACCAGCTCAGGGCCAAGGTTTCCCCTCATTTCTGGAGATTCCCTTCTCTGTCCAGGTCACAATCAAATACTCCAAGCTGGGCCTGGAGGACTTTGACTTCAAGCATTACAACAAGACCCTGTTTGCTGGCCTGGAGCCCCACATTCCCAACGCCTACTGCAACTGCATGATCCAGGTGAGACCGGCCCCCAGCCCATCCCCTGCTAGGGCTGGATGCGGCCTTCCCACACGCCCCCCTCACTCACCCTGCCGCCGCCTCCGCAGGTGTTGTATTTCCTGGAGCCCGTGCGCTGCCTGGTCCAGAACCACCTGTGCCAGAAGGAGTTCTGCCTGGGCTGTGAACTGGGCTTTCTCTTCCACATGCTGGACTTGTCCCGGGGGGACCCCTGCCAGGTATGTGGGGGCAGGTGCCAAGCACCAGGGCTGTTGGGGAAGGGGAGGGTGCTCCTCAAACAAGGTCTTGGAGATCTGTGACTCGGGGTTGCTCCACCCTGCCTTGAGGGCAGGGACTCGGGCGAAGCAGCCGGCAGCGTCTCGCTTTGCTGGCCGATGAGATCCCCAGGGGTTTAGGGGAGAGGAGGGCACTTAAGGAATTTGGGTAATGCCATCTCTCTGGTGCCCCCCTGTTCCCCCCGCGCCAGTGCTCCAATCCGTCCTCTCCCCCAGGGGAGCAACTTCCTGCGTGCCTTCCGCACCATCCCGGAAGCCTCCGCCCTGGGCCTGATCCTGGCCGACTCCGACGAGGCCACAGGCAAAGTGAACCTGGGCCGGCTGATCCAGAGCTGGAACCGCTTCATCCTGACTCAGCTTCACCAGGAGACCCAGGAGCAGGAGGGACCGCAGGCCTATCGGGGTGTCGGCAGCAGGTAACCCCCTCCCGCCACACCCGCGGCTTGCTGGGCTGGGAGTGGGGGCACGCCTTCCTTAGAGGCTGTCTGTGGTGGGCCCCGCTCAGGCAGAGTCTGGTGTGGAACAGGCTGCAGGAGCTGGGCACAGCTCTCCCGCAGCTCATGCGGGTCTGATCCCAGATGGACCCCTGTTCACTGACCTCTGACCTTTTGTCACCCCTCAGTGGCTGCCCGGCGGGGCGACTGGCAGTGTAGTGTCACCACTGAGCCGACTCCAAACCCCTCCCAGTCCTTTGGGTTTCTCAGGATCCTGTTGGCAGCTTCCATCTTCCAGTGCCCGGCCCAGGAAGGGCATGTCAAGGCTTAGTGCCGCGCTCTCCCCCTGCCGGGCTGTGAAAGGCTCCCGAATGATCGGCTCCCACCCCCGCTGACCTAGACGTGCTTCCTTTGCTCCAGCAGCTTTGGGTCTTCGGGGGACTCGGTCATCGGGCAGCTCTTCAGCTGCGAGGTGGAGAACTGCAGCTTGTGCCGCTGCGGCAAGGAGACGGTGCGAGTCTCCTCCACGCTGCTCTTCACCCTCTCCTACCCCGAGAGCAACGGTAACGGCAGGGGGCGCGGGGTATGTGGAGAGGGCTGAGGGGAGGTGACCGGGATGGGAGGGTGGCTACCTTACGCCTTATAAACCAGGGCGCAGCTGACGCGGGCTCAATCTTCCTTGGGTTCAGGAGACCGAGGGGGACTTTTAACCCCCGTCTTGGTGGGCCCCACCATTAGCAGAGGGCCATCCCTGCTGTACAGACACCTGTGGCCAATGACAACAGCCATCACCTGCTGTGCCAGCCTTCAGCAGCACTGTCAGCTGGGGCCCCGCATGCTCCCCCCTGCAGTGATGCCTCTCCAGCTGTCAGTCACGCGTGAACTGCTTCCAGCTCCAGGGACTTGCCCTGGGCTTGGTTGCCCCTGAGGAGTGGGTCAGAGCCCTGTGCAGGTGGAATTTACATCTGGACTCAGTCTCTGGGGATTCCTCGTTTGATGACATGAAATTGTCCCCCGTCCCTCCCCATCTGCCCTCAGATAAAACCAAAGATTATGAGTTTGCCCAGATCTTAAAGAGGAGCATCTGTCTGGAGCAGAACACCCAGGCTTGGTGCGAGAACTGTGAGAAGTACCAGCCCACGGTGAGTTTGGGAGATGGGCACTCGCCGCCTGCATATCCCCTTCATCGCAGGCGTCACCTGGGCAGGGGTGGGGTGGTGGAGCTGGCGAAAAGTCCCTGCTCCGTTAGCCTGAGCGATAATCTCCCAAGGGAAGCAGGGAAAGCCCTGTTTCTTAGCCTGGCCAGTGCAGAGAACAGTCCAGCATCAGCCACAAAGGAATTGGATGGGACCGTCCGGGGTGGGGCTGAGTTCTGAGCCTAGCACCAAGCCCAACACTTCCCTGCTCCATGCCTGTTTTCATCTCTGTGAACCCCTGCAAGGGGAGTAGGAAGCTCAGTGGGCAGAGGAAATTGATAGACAGGTGCGCAGTACTATCTTCCCTTCAGGGCACTGGCAATACCCCTTACCCACCCACCCGCCCGCCCTCTTTCTGTCTGTCCTAATAAAGGTCCAAACACGGAACATCCGCTGCTTGCCCGACGTCCTCGTCATTAACTGTGAAGTGAACAGCTCCAAGGAGGCAGATTTCTGGAAGACGCAGGCAGAGGTAGGGGAAATGTGGTTTAGTTGAGCGCAGGCTGGTCTGTTCTCTTGACAGCCTCAGGTCACTCTGTGCCCACCTCAGTGCAGGATCTGCTGGCAGCTTCATCTACCCAGCTCAGGGGCTGGAGTAGCAATGTAGCACCGCGGACTAAGGTCCTGGGCAAACTTGTACAGCCTGCGCCACGGCGTCCCCTGCAGCTCCTTCCCCGCTAGTGCGGCCCGGTCGACACAAGCGGCCGTCGCTTCCCATGGCTGTAGGACAGACGTACCCTTAGAGGGATTGTCTTTGATCGTTATTCAGCAACATGAACTTTCCAAGGTCGATACGTCTAATTCCTAACCTGTCCTCGTTACCTTTGAAAGATCCTCTCGTGGGTGTTCAACCTCTGAGCATTATCTGGGTACTCAGTTGGGGTCAGATTCCAAAAACAGTTCCCACACCTTCGAAACGCGGCTTTCCTCTGCGGCGAGGCTGTCTGGCATTTTGTCCACTGAAATGATTTCCCAAGTTTTGTTTCCTCTGTGTCACTAATGTCAGGGGCTCGGTCCTTTTCCGAAAGCCAGCTTCCCCAGCTACACATTCATTTCGCAAGCCTCTCTTCTGGCTACTCCGCTGATGCTTTTGCTCTGTATTTTGTTGGCAGTACGCCTTTAAAAAAACAGTGATGAAGAAAGGAGGCCTTGAAATCCCCAAGAGCAAAGAGATCTCTCTTGGAGAATGGTAGGTACTTGCTGGCGAGCACGGATTGGCTTTTGTCCGTCTTAGAAGTTTTGCCGTCTGGATCCTTCCCTTGGAGAACTTAGTGCTGCTTTCTCATTTGACAGTGATTTCATCTTGCCTGTCTACAGTACCTTACATCCCAAAGCGCTTTATAAACTGAACCACAAACAATGCAGGCCGAAATGCAGCCACCTCTCTCTGGGATGGGATGCAGCAGCTGCTTAACGGCACTGAGCAGCACCACCCAATAGTATAGGAAACACATGAAGTGAGGAGTCTGACCAGGGAAATTGTGGGAGCAGAATGTAATTCATGTTTGCAGGCTTAAGCCCAGTGTAACACTTTGATGTTAACATTCACCTCTGTTGGACTTTGGCCAGACACCGAAAAGTGCCCCGCAATCCTTTCTGACCATTAGCATTGGACCTTGGCTTTACATCTCCCCTGTGAGGCCCTGTAACCTTCAGCAGCCTGAAGTCATCCTCTGGGGTGAATTTGGCCCAGAGGCAGAGGTCCTGCAGATTCGGTAGGGCAGACTAAATTTAATGGTGATCGCCCTTCTCTGTTGCTTTGGCACCATCTAGCCTCCCTCCCAAGAGGTCAGGACCGGATCCTGAGCTGGTGTAAATCAGCATAGCTCTGTGGGCTCCACTGGCGTTACGCCGATTTACCCCAGCTGGGGATCCAGTCCTCAGTGTCCGAAACTCCCAGAGCCTCTCCCCTGCCCCCTGTGTCAAAGGTCTGGAATTCCCTGTGTCCTTTCCTGGCAGGAAGGACCTGGGGAACACCGAGGCAGGGCGCTCCTACACCTCCATCGAAGAGTTGAAGAACATCTGGATTCCCCATTCCATCCGGATGAAACTGACCAAGAACAAGGAGCTGGATGTCTGCAACTGGAACAAAAGCGATGAGGTAATGCGTTCTCTGGCTCCGCTGGGATTGCAAGGCCGGCTGGCAAAGTCAAGGGCAGAGTGAGGGAAGTGCTGGCCGCGGCCATGCTTGTATGGGGAGTCAGTGGGGTCCCCCCAGCACATGGGGGCTGGAGCGCCTGAAATGTTGAGGCTGGAGCGGCGATGGAACCGCTCACCAAAATGGGTCCCCCTTAGCCGGGGGCCTAAGTGCTGGGGAGGCCTGAGTCACCTTTCGCTGGTGCCCCCCACTGGCCTGAGGGCAGAACTTGGGCCTGGTCGGGAACGGCTCTGGCTTTGCCAGGCTCTGTGGGTTTGTGTCGCGGCCCTGGGAGCTGCCTATGCCATGGTGATTTCCCTTGACCCATTGCACAGACTTCCCGTGTCCTGAGCTGCGTCCATCCATGTCCCGGTCAGCCAGTGCTCAGCAGATTCATGTAACCGCTGGGGGCGGGTTCTTCCTTGCAGCTGAGCGCGGCCGATGACCAGGACTCGACGTACATGTACGACCTGATGGCCACCGTTGTCCACATTCTGGACCCCCGCACCGGGGGCAGCCTGGTGGGGCACATCAAAGTAGGGGAGACGTATCACCAACGGAAAGAGGTGAGCTGGCACACAGACCGCGTCCACCTCTCTCCCAGCTGCCATGCCCAGGCTGCTACCCACTCAGACCCCAGCCCCACCCTGGGGGAACCCCCTCTTGGCTGGGTTCTCTTGTGTGAGTGTCTCAGGAAGGGGGCCATGTTCCAGAGGGGATGGTGCCAGGGCCCCTGGGTAACTGGAGCAGAGGTAGCTGCTTTGTTTACCTAATAAATACAGTGCATGACCCAAGGTTACAGACCAGCCCTGCCTGTCTCTCACCCCCAGGGGGTCACGCACCAGCAGTGGTATCTCTTCAATGACTTCCTCATTGAGCCTGTGGACAAGGTAAGAAGCCTCGTTCTGGGGGCAACCCGAGTATCAGAATCAACCCGAAGGATGCCCCACTTCTCGTGGAACTGTGTGAACAGCCTGGCCAGGGAGGCAGCTTTGGAGGATACTGGGGAGAGGGAGCCAAAAGGAAACTTAGACCTTTGTGTAGCCCACATGGGTGGGGTGGGGGTGGGGCGTGACACCTGTGATGGGAGCGTGTTTTTATGTGGCAGAGGATTATGGGGTCTGAATTGGAGGTTGGGGAAGATGGTTCAGGGACAGAGAGCTCCCCCGTTGTTTTTCGGCTGATGGGAGGGCTCGATTTAACCCTCCCCGACACACCTTATTCATAGACTCCTCTGTAGCATGCAGGCACTTAAAACTTGTTACGTTCTGCTCTGTCCTGCTTTGTGGGGTGTGGGGGAGGACGCCCTTCTCGGGCCAAGACCCCCGAGTTCTCCGGACACACGTCCCTCCCTCTGTCGCAGTACGAGGCGGTGCAGTTTGACATGAGCTGGAAGGTGCCGGCCATCCTGTACTACGCCCGAAGGAACCTCCACGCCAAGTACAACCTGACCAGTGAGTGTCTGCGTGCAGGGCCGGGGGCACGTTACCTGCGTGTCTTCACTGCCCTGCTCAGCTCGGGTTACCCACTGGAGCCAGGCCAGCACCGGCGAGAGCCTCGCTTGTCCTGTCTCTGTGTGCTGGGCACGCTGCCATAGACGGCGACGCCTTTTCCAGTTGTGCACGTGATTCTCCCAGCCCTGGGACGTGGTGGGTCGAGGGCAGGAGACCCGGCCAGGGCCATACAGGCAAGGTGGCTGGAATTTCTATATCCTTCTAGGCCTCAGCTCCACACCCCCTTGGGAGGGCTGTACCCACAGCACCCTCAGAAGCGTGTGTGCGACCCCTTAGAAACAGGTGCTGGTTTTTGGATGGAGGACGACGGCCCCTGGCCCTTTCCCTCTGGAGGGCGTCATCTCCGTCACATGCGCCAGCTGCTCTGAATGCCAGGCCCAGCCTGGTCTCTTCTGCTGTGAACCCAGCTGCCAAGTGCCCCGTCTGACGTCGCGTTCTCTCGTCTCCAACCTTCCCCCCCCAGTCAAGAACCCAATCGAGGCCAGCATGCTGCTGGCCGAGGCGTCCCTGGCTCGCAAACAGCGCAAGTGTCACGCCACCTTCATCCCGCTCATGCTGAACGAGATGCCCCAGGCGGGTGACCTGGTGGGGCTGGACGCCGAGTTTGTCACGCTTAACGAGGTAGAGGCTGCCGCCGGGACGGACCTCGGTGTTTGGAAGGGGATGGGAAGGAGCCAGGCGAGAAATGGAGCCGTGGGGTCTAGCAATGGCCAGAACGAAGTCCCGATGGCCGGGGCCTGGCTCCCTGGGGAGGGGGCAGCGGGGGCTGGCGGGGGCTTCCCCTGCCAACGGCTCCTTTGACCTTGTGCAGGAAGAGGCAGAGCTGCGCAGCGACGGCACCAAATCCACCATCAAGCCCAGCCAGATGTCGGTGGCCAGGATCACGTGTGTGCGAGGCCAGGGCCCCAACGAGGGCATTCCCTTCATCGATGACTACATCTCCACCCAAGAGCAGGTACCCGCCCCGCCCTGCTCCAGGGAGAGGGGCAGCCGTCTGCCTCACCAGAGGTTTCCCCTGGCACTGCCTGCCCCCCCCCCCCCGGCTGCAGTCACCTGGTGGTCACCAGCCCCTCCCCTTCCAGGTGGTGGATTACCTGACCCAGTACTCGGGAATCAAGCCAGGCGACCTGGATGCCAAGATATCCTCCAAGCACCTCACCACGCTCAAGTCCACCTACCTGAAGCTGCGCTTCCTCATCGACGTCGGGGTGAAATTCGTGGGCCACGGGCTGCAGAAGGACTTCCGGGTCATCAACCTCATGGTGATGTTCCCTTTGGAAAAGCCCGGGCCGTTTCCAAGCCCCGGCAGCAAGCACGCCTTCAGTTCCCTTCCAGTCCCCACAGAACCTGCGGGGACAGGGGATACGGGTGAAGGACTGGGCGGTGTGATTGATTGCCAGGGGAGATGGAGTTGTCTCTTGGGTGGATGATTGGGGTGGAGGGTGATGGTGGTGTGGGGGGGACAGGTTGTGGGTGGGTGGAATGGGAACCAGCCCTGCCTACCCTCCGTGGTCGGACTCTCTCTGCTCTCCCAGGTGCCTAAGGACCAGGTGATCGACACCGTGTATCTGTTCCACTTGCCAAGGAAGAGGATGATTTCTCTGCGCTTCCTTGCCTGGTACTTCCTGGGTTAGTGGAAACGCCGAGATCGCGATCGGCCCCGCCAGGCAGGGCTGCGTGGGAGCCCCAGATGGACGCCGGCCCCATCGCCTGGGTACTGGCAGCCCTGGTTGCTTGTGGGGTCGCTCAGAGACGAAGGGCACCTCTGGCCCCACCCCGCTTCTGGAACTCTGAGCTGGTCTGGAGCTGGGGATGGAGGCGGCTGCTGCTGTGGGTTGGGATCAAAGGGTGTCGGTAGAGCTGTGTGGGGAGGCCAGGACAGGAGGGGCTTGGATTGGAATTCAGTCCATCAGCAGAGCTGCTGTGGGGATGGGAGCGGAAGCTCCCAGTCAGGACTGCGACCCCCTGCATTCATCAGCAGAAGCGGGGGGAAATCCCGTTGTGTGGGGTGGCTATTGGGGTGGAACTGTGGTCCCCTCTCTGACGAACCCTCCCCGCATCCCCCAGACCTGAAGATCCAGGGCGAGACTCACGACAGCATCGAGGACGCCCGGACGGCCCTGCAGCTCTACAGGAAGTACCTGGAGCTGAGCAAGAACGCCACGGAGCCGGACGACTTCCGCAAGGTGCTCAAGGGCCTGTATGAGAAGGGCCGCAAGATGGACTGGAAGGTGCCCGAGCCAGACGGCCAGAGTAGCCCCAAAAGTAAGGCGTTGCCCCTCCTCTGTGTGCCCTGAGTGAGCCCCCCCGGAGCTCCTGTGCTTGCAGGCCTCCCTCCGTTGCGGAACAGAGACCGAACCTGCCGCGCTTGGCGGCAGGCAGCACGTGTCCCCTTTGGGTGGAGCTCTCTGCCTCTCTCGCTGCTGGGCCCCTACAGAGTCCTGGGTTCTGTCCGAACACGGGGCGCGGACTCCTGGCAGCTCCCTGCCCCCATTCTCCTCTCCCGCTGTGCTGGGGCGTGGGGCCTGGCACGAGCCCCTCGGTGACCCACGTGGGTTTGTGTCTCTGGCAGATGCTGCGGTGTTCCCGGCCGTGCTCGCGCTCTGACCTGGCGAGACCCAGCTCCATCCCCCGGCGTGTTCTCCCAGGAAGGACCCTGCTACCACTCAGCCCCAGGCCCCGACCGGTCTGTGACCGCAGACTGCACAGACAACAAACGGGGAGTTCGAAACAAGGGACGAGGCTGATTTTCAGCTGGCGGCCAGGCACGCACCAGGGACCCTGATACCTGCTCCTATCCCGGTCCTTGCTGCGGGGGCACCTCGGGTTACCTGCTGGCCAGGATCCCCCTTCACAGACAGCCACTGCTGGGGTGCCTCCAAATCTCCAGCCAGCCGCCCCGTCGCCCTTCCGAGCAGGGACAGCCGTCGGTGCGTCTCCTTCACCACTGCCACAAGCACGCCCAGGCCTTGACGTCCCGGGGCGATCGACCAGGCTCCTGCACCAGGCCACTGGGCTTTTAGGGTCTTTTAGATAAAGCAGGGAGGGGTGGGGATTGGCCTCCAGAATTTGCTTTGCTAGAGCCCCCCCGGCCCCCATTGGGTGTGTTGCTGTATCGTCTCATTACCAGCCTGTTGCTTGGCTGAGGGGTGGAGCGTTGCCCCCTCCTTGAAGACTGGCTGGATGAACTCTCCTGGAGCGGAGCTGCTGGCCGAGTTCCCTGGGCACGTCCTGAGCTGTGACCGGCCTCAGCCCAGTGCCTGCTCCGGTGATAATGTCAAGTGGCAGGACCACGCTGCCCTGAACTCGCATTCTCCTGGCATCAGCACCAAGAGGCACTGGCATGTAGGATGCTGGGCTGTGCCAGGGTGCCAGTCAGACTCGCAGCGTGAGGGTCGGCTCCATCCACGCTGGGCTGACGTAGATCCCAGTGGGGACTTGGCTCTTCAACCCAGGGCTGGCTCTGTCCCCTTTGCATCCCTGGGTCTTTTTAACTCCCCCCTCCCCCGTATTCTGCGAGATCTGAGGGTCGCTCGGCGATCTCTGGCATGTACCGAATACATAAAGTAGCCAGCTGATACCTTCAGCGTGTGCCTGTGGTCCTGTCTCCTCCTTTCTCGTTGGCTGGTGGTTTTGCCTTGGTCTTTACCCACTGCTGATCCCAAAGTGCTTTACCGGGCTCCCTGGCCCCAGTATTACCCCCCCTTGAACAGAGGGGGTTGCGGGAGTCATGCCAGGAGTCAGAAATTGAACTCGGGACCCTGCTCCAGCCACTTGACCACGCTGCCTCTCCTGTAGCAGCCAGAACGAAGTAATGGGGCATGTAACAAGTGGCTACAGCTGTGTGCACCCCCATGCCTCTGGGGTTGTCTGCAGTGCGGGGGTCGCACAGACCCTTCAGGTGGAGAACTTGCACCGGTGTGAAGAAGGTCTTGTGCCGTGCTCCATGTGGCTGCACTGGTGCAAATGAGGCCCCATGCAGAGGAGCCCTTGACGTTCCTGCTTTGAAGACGCCCCGGTCAGGCGAGTCCTGCTCCCGCCGTGGCTGGGGGAGAGATGGCTCGGGTCTGGGACCCTCCGTCGCTCTCTGCAGAGAGAACAAGGGGATGGGAATTCCTGCTCAGAACACCCCCGTCTTCGTGGACATTCAGCGCAGCGAGCAAGGGGCCAGCTGAGAAAGGATCCAGCCCCGCAGCCAGCCCAGAGCACTTCCCTGAGGTGACCCTCCCTGTCCCCAACCAGGCCACTGATGCGTTTCAGGTCAATGGGACGAGATGCTCCCTAGTGCGAGGAGGGTGCGGGGGTAGGAACTGAAGTGCAGAGGAAGGAGTGGGGAGGCGTTTACAGGTGAGCCAGCGAGTCTGAGGTTAGGGGAGGCTCTTCCAGACCTCAAGAGCTGCAGAGCAGGAGGCTCCCCCCACCAACCATAGGCCGGCAGGCGAGGTGGGGCAGGGAGAGGGAGCTGGTGGAAATCTTGAGTTTAAGAACCAGGCAGGGCTGAGCTGACTGGAAGGTGATGCAGCCACCTCGGGGGAGGAGGAGGGATAGATCTTGAACAGCGTACAGTGTAGGAGCAAGGAGAACAAGACTTCTGCACGCACTTAAAATTGGCGGGGGGGGGGTAGGCCAGGGAGTTCAGAATGTCGTCACCAGCGCTGGACTTTGGCCAGGCTGGTGGGGTTAGTGCCTCCATTTGTGGAAAGCCCGGCAGCCCGGTTGGGTTTTTGCATTTCCCTGGAAACACCTCACAGCATCCTGGGGCATGACTCAAAGGGAGGAATGGAATCACCTACTGACTCAGCAGCTTCCCACCATCCCTGGGTTTTCCCCGCTGGTCTCCCCTCCAGGAGCTGAGTGGCCTCTCCCCGGTTAGCTCATGCGCTGGGACAGCCACTGCTCTCAGGGGGTGGAGGGCTCCAGACCCCCCTCCCCAGCTGGAGCTGCTATGGTCTTTGCTTGGTCCCTAATGAACTGGCACAGGCCTGGGGATTGTGTGCAGGACGTTTTGCCGAGACGGAGGTTTTGTGTCCGTCCTCTGGGTTCATCCAGTCACTGGAACATGGGCTGGCAGGCAGGGGGGGCCGAGCGCAGCGTTAACGACTCGTGGGCACACTCTGTGTCTCTCCCAGGACGGAGACCCTGCGGATCCAGCTGACAGCAGGAGAGTCAACCTGCCTCCAGCACCCCTGAGCCCAGTGCATCAGAACTTGGCCACCATGCAGGTGAGTCTCTGGCCTGTCTCCTGGATGAGAAGCCCCTTAGAAAGGGGGACTCAGGAACCCCCCAGTTTTAGTTCCTGGGAGGTCCCCATCTCCAGTGAATTGGGGGCTGCGTGATCGTATTATCCGGTGAGGTGTAACAGCACCTGGCTGCCCTGCCCGGAGGTTCAAGAGTGGCTCTAGCCCAGGGCTCCCAGCACACCGTGGGCAGAGCCATTGCCAGGGCTTCCTAGTCCCCTCTCTCCTGCTGTATTAGCACTCGCTAGCCATGGGGCATCCTGGAGACTGAGCACAGACAACAGGGACCAAGGAAAAGGAGTCTAGTCATTAGCGCAGATTGACTGGGAGCCGGGACTCCTGGGTTCTGTTGGTGGCTCAGGGAGGGGAGTGGGGTCTAGTGGTTAGAGCAGAGGGGCTGGGAGCCAGGACTCCTATGTTCTGGTGGTGACTCGGAGGGGAGTGAGGTCTAGTGGGTTGGGTTGTGCTGGAGCCAGGACTCCATCTTTTAATTCCCAGCTCTGGGAGGGTGGGATCTAGTGGTTAGTGCAGGGGGAAGCCAGGATTCCTGGGCTCCCTCTCTGGGTCTGGGAGGCAGGAGCACAGAGGTTAGAGCAGGGGGCACTGAGAGCTAGGGCTCTTGGCTTCATGTCCCAGCTCCGCCACTGACAGGCTCCATAGCCTTGGGCAAGTCCCTTCCTCTTTCTGTGTGGGAGGAGACTGTCCGAACAACAGAGCTAATCCACCTTTCCCAGTGGGGATCCTGAGTCTTCCCTGCCGCCTGTGCCAGGCTGTGAGATCCTTGGCAAGGGCAGGACCAGGCTCACTACACCCTGTGCTGGCTGTAGGCTTCTCCAAGCCATCTCTTCTCCACCTCCGTCCACACACAGTCCCCTTTCCTGCCCCACAGCTCTATTCTCTTCCTCCCCCAGCGGCACCTGTCAACGCCCTGAGCACTGCTGAGAGGCCCACATCATTCCCCGCGGCTCTTCCCTGGGCTGGCTCCCCCTTGCTCATCCGCCTCCCCATGGAAAGCGAGTGATAGGGCAGATGGGGGCACAGAATTAGGGCATGTCTGCACGGGGGAGGAGGGTTTGTATCGAAGTTACTGGATAATCACAGGGGCTAGTACGATCTCCCTTGGCCCATGTCCTGGGGGGGAGGGGGAGCATTACAAAGCCAAGACAGAGGAGCAGGCCCCAAAGTTTGCCTGAGAGCAGAGTTCAGTGCTCCAGCCTGAGGAGCTGCCCTAAGGTGCCAACTTCCTGCCCCATGACCTCAGAGCAGGGCTGTACCCCCATGTCCCTCCATCTGCACCCCCTCCCCTGTCCCCACCCCCATGTACCCTCCTCCTACCTGCAACCCCTTCCCCAGCCCCACAGCCCCATATACCCTCCTCCTACCTGCAACCCCTTCCCCAGCCCCACAC
>ML677402.1:191934-233465 GCA_007922305.1 Dermatemys mawii
ACCCTCCTCCCAGCTGCAAACCCCCCCTCCCCTGTCCCCACCCCCATGTACCCTCCTCCCAGCTGCAAACCCCCCTTCCCCAGCCCCACACGCCCATATACCCTTTTCCTACCTGCAACCCCCACACCCCTTCCCCAGCCCCACACGCCCATATACCCTCTTCCTACCTGCAACCCCCACACCCCATATACCCTCTTCCTACCTGCAACCCCCACACCCTATATACCCTCCTCCCAGCTGCTACCAGCCCCACACCCCCTCCCCGTGGTCCCTCCGCCCAGCTGTGTAACTTCCCTGCTCCGCCCACACATGTTGACCGTGGCTCCGCCCATCCGCGCAGGCCCCGCCCCTTGCCCGGCTCCTGCTCACGTGGAACCTAACGCCACGCGAGCTGGGGCCTCGCTGTGCGCCCGGGGTCCTCCGCCGCCTGGGCTGCCCGCAGCGGTGCCTGTGCCTGGGCCGCCCCGCCGGAGGGCTGCTGGCAGCCGCTGCCGGGACTGGAGAGACGCCGGCTCAGCCCCGCACCTCCCTGGATCCCTGCTCTGGGGCAGCGGGGCGGTAACGGCGGAGCGCGGCGGGTCAGGCGGGCCGCGGGGCAGCCCCGGGGGCCGGGGGCGGGCGGGCGGACTGAGCGCCCGCCGGAGGAGCGGCGGGGCCGGGACAGGTCTCAGGTGGGAGCTCTAAGGGGTCTCTATAGGGGATCCCTGTGCAGTTTATGCGGGGCCCTAGGTGGGGGGCTCTATAGGGGAGAGGGTCCCTACAGGGTGTGTGGGGGGGCTCTATAGAGAAGAGGGGTCTCTATAAGATGCATGGGAGGCCCATTGCGGGGGCTCGATAGGGGATCTTTACAGTGTATGGGGGGCCCTGGGTAGGGGGCTCTATAGTGGAGAGAGGCTCCTATAAGACAGGGGGACTCCATAGGGCAGAGAGTCACTATAGGGTGTTGGGGGGACCTGAGTCTAGGACGATCTAAGGGGATGCGTAAGGGGGGGCTGAAGAGGAGAATGGGGGAGCTTTATACAGGGTTCAAGAGGGACATCTGGATTGGGGGGTCACTAGGTATCTCTGTAGGGTGTAGGGGGGTCCTGGACATGGTGGGGCTGTTTAAGAGCATAACAGGGAGCTAGGGAGGTCTCTGGGGGATACTGAGGGGGCAGAGTTTGGGGGGCCCTGGCAGGAAGTGGGGCACACTGGGGAACAGGTTACAGACCCATGGAATGAGGGTGTCAGCTGGTCCTTCCCTGCCCCCAAGGCTCTACAGTGGGCTGTTGTTTTCTTCTGTCCTGGGGAGATGCTGTGGGTCCCCTGTGCCCATCAACCCCAGGGCTGGTGGAGGGGACTTGTGGGCAGTTCCTCCATTGCATGAGGTTCTGTAGGAATGGCTATGCCCGGGGAAGGGCCAACTGGGCACTGACCGATCCCAGTAACCAGCAAAGAGCAGCTGCAAACTGCCAAACACTGTGGCCTCCGTCCTGCCACACAACCCCTGTTTTGTGCTCACACCCAGAGCCCAGCAGAGGGCTGCTTTGAAACAGGGAACGATTGTGCCGTGGAGCCCTTGGCACTGTAAATGCTGGCCCAGCGTGATGGGCTGGGCTGTTGGGGCAGGAAAGAGCAATTCCCAGGACAAATCAGCAGGATCCGGTAGGGTGGAAATCTTAAATGCTTTGGTTCCGTCAGGGTAAGCTCTCTGTTACTCCGCTGTAGCAGGGCCCTTCCTGGTTTAAGCTAAGTCAAAGAAAGCCACTCTGACTGGAATAAGTATGGAGATTATAATGGTACAACTAGACCAGTAACATCAGATCAGTGTTGGACACGACTCCCAGGTAGACAAGCCTCTAGAGGGGCTGGTGCTGGAACTGGGAGGGATTGGCTGTAGCAGAAGCAGAGTTTGCTTTGGGTTTCCACAGAGCACGTGCCGGACCCTGAGAGGAGGAGCTGCGACCTGGAAGCACTGAATCCTTTCTGCCTCTGCCCGCAGGGAAGATGAATGTTTGGGTACTCCACACGCTCTGCCTGTCCGTCATCCTGGTGTCCCTGTTGAACAATGTCCTCGCTTGGAGTAGTCAGGATCTCCATTGTGGAGGTAAAGGAGGCATTCCCAGCTCGGTCGCTGTATGGCGGTCACACCCTGTGCCTCAGTTTCCCTATCAGCCAAACGGGGATTGGGTTAGTTAACGCTAGGTGCAGATTATTGTTAGAGCATCAGATCTTCTCTCAGGCTCTGAGTCCCATTGGACTAGGCACAGTGCAGACCCTTGTTAGTTACTGTACCAGGGTTAGTTGCCGCTCCCATTGAACTGTTGTTCCTGTATTGCGTTTCTGACGTGCCCAGAGCCCGTTTGCTTCTCTCTCTCTGTTTCACCACGTGTGACTAATGCAGCGGAGTTCTCTCTCCTCTCCAGTTTGCCGGGCCCTGGTGGATGAGCTGGAGTGGGAGATCTCCCAGGTGGACCCCAAGAAAACCATCCAGATGGGGTCGTTCCGTATCAACCCGGACGGCAGCCAGTCGGTCGTGGAGGTAGAGTGTCTTGCGCTTCTCTCCAGCCCTGAAGCGACAGGTGTCTCTGAAGGATCGGGGAAGGGGTGGATGGTCAATTGACAGCAAAACCCTGTGTTGCGGGGAGAGAGATGGAGAAGGGAGGGAATCCTGAAGATCCCACTTAATTAATTTTTCTCCCCCAGAAAGACTCCAAGGTGGTCTGAGCCACCCACTGGATGCTCTTGCCCGTGGAAGGCTTGGAGGCACTGGAATATGAAGCCAGCTAGTGCTGGCTGTGAATGGCTCCACCGTAGTAGCAGGGCTTGCTTTAGAGAGGCAGCATTGGCCGATGTAGCAGGCGGCTGACACCCAGGACTCCTGGGCTTTTCTGTTTTGGGCTGTGCTGGGGGAGAGTGTGTGGGGAGGAGGTGGGGCTGGAAGTGGGGAATCCTGGGTTCTGTGCAGAGCTGCCCCTCTGGCTCGCCGCATGACCTCGGCCGAGTCGTTCGCCTCTGTGTAAAGAGCGGATGGCGCTGTTCCCAAGGTGGCTTGGCCAACGCTTGTAAAGCACGATTAGGACCGTGCTATGGCTGTCTCGTGAGTGAGTGGCGAGGTGAATGCACTTGGCCTACCATTTGGGATCGCTGTGGTTCTGCCCAGGTGCCCTACGCCAGATCCGAAGCTCACCTGACGGAGCTGCTGGAGCGGGTCTGTGAGAAGATGAAAGAGTACGGGGAGAGGGTGGATCCCTCCACCCACCGGAAGAGCTACGTCCGCGTGATCTCCCACGACGGGACCAAGATGGACCTTTCTGGGACCAAAATAGACGGGGACGTGATGACCCGCCTGAAGTTTGCGGTGAGTGCGGAGGTGCTCTGCATACGTGGAGCTCCCACGACGGAGCTCAGCTGCCGGTTAACAGGGGAACTGGTTGCCGGGGGAGTGGGAGACACCGGACTGCTCTCACTAGCAACTCCCCAGTGATTAACCCTAGACTGCAAAGCATTGACCTCCACTCCCCTGCTGCCTGACAACTATGCTTTGCCACCACAGAACAGGCCATGGTCTGGTGGAGCTGAGTAGAGCAGGGCCCAGACGCAGTTTGTCCTCTCTGTCACTGCCGCCCCGTGGGACCCCTCAGTGCCAGGGGAGGCAGGGTGCAGGTTTTCTGACCCTCTCGGGCCCCCGTTGCAGTGCGAGAGCATCGCCGAGGAGTATGAAGATGAGCTCATTGAATTCTTCTCCCGTGAGACCGACAACATCAAGGATCGGCTCTGCAGCAAGCGGACTGGTAAGTGAGGCTCCCCTGCCACTTGGGGCGGAGGGCTAGTCAGGGAACATAAGAACGGCCGTACTGAGTCAGACCAAAGGTCTATCCAGCCCAGTAGCCTGTCTTCCGACGGTGGCCAATGCCAGGTGTCCCAGAGGGAATGAACAGACCGGAGAATCATCAAGTGATCCATCCCGTCACCCATTCCCAGCTTCTGGCAAACAGAGGCTAGGGACACTTTAGAGTATGGTTTTGCTAATAGCCATTGATGGACCTATCCTCCAGGATCTTATCTTTTTTGAACCATGGTATATTGGCCTTCACAACATCCTCTGGCAAGGAGTTCCACAGGTTGACTGTGCACTGGGTGAAGAAATACCTCCCTTTGTTCGTTCTCAACAAACGGAGCCTGGAGGCTTTCGCTCGCCCCTAGATGGCTGCCTGGAGGCCAAGCCCAGTCAGCAGCCACCATCTATGTCCAATGGCTGGTCAGCAGCTCCTGTGTGAAATGGGGGTCGGTCTCAGCCTCTGTGCTTGGCTCCAGTGGGATCCGTGGCAGTCTCAGCAGAGAAGCGGAGGGTGGAACTCACCACTCTAGGAGCGAGTTGGGCCCTTGAACAGGGCAGAAGCTGTTGGTAGGGCGCAGGGAGGGGGGTGCTACCATATAAAGTATTTAGCCATTATACCATGGCTGGTCCCCTGTACCCAATGTTATTCCACACTTGACATCATGCACTGACTGCTGGATGGAGTGGGGCTTGCAGGTCTGTTCTGATGGATGAAATCACATGGATGAGATGCTGGACTGGGACTCGGGAGACATAGGTTCAATTCCTGGCTCTGCTGTAGACTCCATGTGACCTTGGTTAAGTCACTGCCCCACTGTGCCTCGGTTTCCCCATCTGTAACACAGGGATACCACACTCCCTGTTGTAGAGTGCTGGCTAACTCCCCAGATACTCCATCGAGCACTATAGAGAAGCCATTAAATAAACTTGTTCATAAACAAGAAGGAAAGGAAGTAATGATACTTAGCTGTTACCCAGCGCACTTTGTGCGTAGACCTCAGAGTCCTTCACAAAGGGCAGCCAGGGCTATTAGCCCCATTTTACAGATGAGGAAACCGAGGCAGAGTTGTACTGACTTGCCCAGGGTCCCCCCGAGGTCTCCTGATTCCCACTGCAGTGCCCTGGCTTTCTTATCCTGCAGCCGCTGGGTCGCTTTCTGTCAGGCAGCCGTTTCAGATAAACTCAAATCCCATCAATGGACTAACTTCCACTGTCTTATGCATTTGTCAGTAACTTGCTCTCCCATCCCCTGGCCTCTCCTCGCTCTTGGGGTGTCAGACCCTCTCCAGAGACCTGTAGGGGATCTGCAGGCCTGTCGCTGCTCCCACTGAGGGCTGCAAGTCAGAAGGTGCCTTTTCTAACCGCCGGCAGCTTTGAGGGGAAACTCCTGAGGCAGGGCCAAGGGACGGCGGCTCCTCCACAACCCGCCCAAGCTCATTTGCGCCGGGGGTTCTCATTGGCGGCCAAGAGCAGTGTCAGGATTGGAGCAGTCGATTGCTGGGGGCTATTCTGGGACTGATTTCCCTATCCCGCTAAGTTGTTTTTGGATGGCCGCCCTGGGTGCCGCCTGACCTTTGTTTGTTCTTGTCCAAGCTGTTGCAAAGGGACCCTGGCTTTACACCTCCATCTGTGACACTCCCTGGGCCTGCCCACCTGACAGCTCTGCGTGCCACAGCCATGTGTCAGTCTTCGGCAGAGTCTGGGGCAAAGGCCGACTTCAACAGCTCTGTTCAAACAGCCGCGTTTGTCATTAGCCGCTAACTCAAGTGTGAATCTTCGGGGTGGGGGAGAGTGAAGTGGGTGTGTCGTCCCCCCCGCCCCCGGCTGGTCACTGCTGTGCCAGCCAGTCCCTGTTCTCTGGCTGGCAGCCAGATCCTTCAGTCCTCACGTGAGCAGGACCTGGGCTGAGTGCTTCAGTCCCAGGAGAGTCAGAGACTGGTCTTCTGTGCTCTCCGCCTCCGGGAGGGATGATCTACCTCTGGAAAAATGCCGCTGAATGAATGAGAGTGCAACTCTGGGGTCTTAAACTGTCAACCCTGTGGCCCCTTTTACAAGTGTCAGGATGAGAGTCCAGTGTCCTGACCACATCCACCTAGGCAATTCTTTTCCATTGACCTACCGCCCATGCCCTGTTACCTTCACAGGCAGACTGCTGCTCTTCTTCCAGGACTAAGGCCATCATGTGGTACTGTACTGTGTTGAACAGCCGCTGCATCCCACCCTAGAGGTGGCCACATTTCAGTGAGGATGAAATTTATTCTCCGGGTAGATTAAGTGCTTTGGGGTGAAAGATGCTAGAAATGCTGCGGTCAACAAAGCAGCTGTGAGCCAGTGTGTGGTGTCTGGACTAATACAGACTGAGGAGCCTGTGGGAATCATCTTGCATGTTAAAAGGGACATGGAAGCTGCAGACTTCCCAGGCCAAGGGCTGCTAAGCCAGTTTGAAGGGGACATGCTTGTGGGAGCTGCTGTCTGTTACCGACAATTGAATAGAAATGTTACTGCAGAGCTGATTTGGAAACCGAACCAGCTTGAGGACTGGCAGCAAAATACTTAGACTGTAAACTCTGGGGCAGAGCCCGGAAACTATCACAATGGGACTGATCTCTGCTTTGTGGCCGCCACATCTATCTGTGGCCACATCTATCTGTGGCTGACTATCTGAAACAGCTGCCTGACAGAAAGCGACCCAGTGGCCGCAGGATAAGAGAGCCTGGAGTAGCAGGGTCCGGTGCTACCGTACTGTAACTAATACAGGGACATTCAGTGAGATCGAAAGGTACAAATTCCCAGCTGAGAAAAGGAAGTACTTTTTACGCACGGCCCAGTTAGCCGGTGGAACTCACTGTCACAAGATCTGACTGAGGTCAAAGCCAAGATTCCGAAAGGACTTAGATGTTTGAAGTTAGAGCAAGTTGTGTAAGCTCTGCCGCGGGGGAGAGGTGGGGCCTAGGAGTGATAGTCCCACAACTGCCTCCTGCTTTCTCTGGAGCAGCTGGTGCTGGACACTGGATTGGTTGGACCTTGGCTCTGATCCAGTCTGGTAAGTCCCTTGTTCTAACGGCTTGTGCTTGTCTGTAGATCTGTGCGACCATGCCCTGAACATTCCCCATGATGAGCTGTGACTTGCCAGGCCTGGATCAAACTGGACAGCCCCTGCAGCGGCCTCCTCCCCCACTCGCTGGCGTTGCCCTGGGAACCTCACTGGGTGTCACCTCAAAACCCCACTCTTCGCCTGGGGAGGAAAGCAGGACAGAAACTTCCTTCAGCGGGAAAGACGTCGTCCTTCTCCTGCCCCCTCGGGATCGCTTGACTTTCAATCTGCCTTTAGGTTCTCGACGTTTCCTCCCTCATCCCTTCCCCGAGGAGACAGACAGACAGATGTGCCTGTAGGGTCCTAAGTCTGGATTTGACCCTTCCTGCCCCTGCCCACCTATTCTGGTGCTTTTAGGTCTTATTTATTTTGGTTGTGCTTCCACCATAACTGTCTTGGGGTGGGAGTGTCAGGTCTTGGGAAGAGGAAAGGGGGCCAGTAACCAGGACTCCTGGGTTCTCTCAGATGCTCTCTGGGAGGCAGAGCCAGGCATGGGCATCAGGACTGTGAGTTCTCGAAGGGCTGGTGGAGTGAGAGCTCTGGGCAGCAGTGTATTGTAGTGGTTACAGGGCTGGAGCTGGAGTCAGGACGCGGGTTCTGTTCTGGCTCTGCCACTGTCTCACTGTGACCTTGGGCAACTCACTTCTCCGCGGCTTTACTGAAGGGTCCAGAGGAAGGGGACCGCACAGAGACTTCTCCACCATTGTCCGTCCAAAGGGGACACTTCCAGCCACCAGCAGCAGGAGCAACGGTTCTTGAGCTCAAATGACAGCCGGCGAGGACACGGTCGAGTTGGTGTCCTGCTAGCAACATCTGGACGTGCAGGGTGGAGGGATCCAGTTTTCCAGGGGCAGTTGGGCTACTTTGAAGGGCTTGTTTTTCAGTGTCTCAGGGCTGTTTCCTGAGGACCTCTTCCTAGGCTGCAGATCGCTGAGGGAGGGCAGTAGAATAAACCTCTGGTCACACTGCAGTTGGAACTGTTTCCCTGTGCACTGAGAGGCAGGGGTGATTAGTCTGAGCAGGGCATTCTGAAGCCCTGGGGGGGCTTAGGCCATGGGCCAGTTTCCAGCATTGTATCCCTGGCCTCGCCAGCCAGGGCTCGCAGCAGGAAGCTGTTAGCACCTTCAACTAGCCTGTGGGGACGTAGCGAATACCAAGGCAAAGGTGGTACCAACGTTAGGCAATGCCACGGACCAGCGTTTCCACCGTCTTCTAGCCATGGGCAACGGCTGGCAGTTCAGTGAAGGGTTGAGCGAAGGAAAAGTCTTTTCAGAGGCTGGTCCTGGGAGGAGCTCTCGTGCTGTTAACCTTGAACAATGGCCAAGGCTGCCTTACCCAGCTGCTCTGCAAATCCGCCTGCCTGAGGGCTAGCAGGAACTCTGGGTGGCCCTAACTCGGGTTGCTTTGACCTGCTTGCGGAAGGGGTAGTGGAGTTCAGCAGCTCTGCGTTCTCCAGGGCTGTGGGCCTGACTCTCGCACCTGGGCCAAGTATCTGGCTGCAATCACACCTGGACATGGAGTGAGTCTTGGCCGACCCTTCCAAGGCTGCTTATGCCTTTATTTCCCCAGAGAGCCCCATTCTAGGGGGACTGGCTTAGCCAATGTCAGATGCATGGTAGTTTAGGGCTTTGCACCCATAAAGCAATAGCTTAGTGTTATCTTTAAACACCCCAGTTCCCCTTCGAGCCTTTTTCCTCTCTGGCCTGACAGCAGGACTCTACAATCCCTGATCAGCTCTCTTCCTTGCCGGTTTGCTGCCGTAGCATCAGCTGTGCTTGTGGGTTCTAACACTTTTTGATGCCTGCGGATGGATCCAGGGAAGGTGACTTCTACCAGCAGCACTGACCTCAACACAGGGGCCTGCCCCTGTCCCTCATCAGTGGCTCCTGTCCTGCTGCCTCAACTGCCAAGTTTAAGCAAATATTTGAGACATGAACAAATATTGACCCTTCCACACACCAGAAACAACCCTTTTGCTGAGACAGCAGGTGACTCAGGAGACCATGAGTAGGTTGCAGCATGTTTCACTGCAAGGTCATCGGGCCAGGGCACCAGGGATTGAAAGTCAGGAACAGCTGATGGGAGCTTTGGGCACTGATCTGGTGGCTCTCGGCCAATGTCCTAGTGGGACAGGTCTCGCTGTCACAGAAACCTCCCCCTGGCCGATGGAGAGGATAAGGTCTGAATGGGCCACGGAGGCTTAACTCTCCCCACCCAGCTCCAGCAGTAGAGTGAGTGGTTCCAGCCCCCAGCTTGTGTGTGTAGCCTGCCCTTCCTCTGCCCATGGATCCAGGGCTGCCAATCACCTCCCCCTCTGGCATGCTTTTGCTGAACCTCCCACCCTGCCCTGTTTCCATTGTCTCATGATCAGTGGCCCTAGTTCTCTTTTGGCCTCTCCTCTTTTCAGGAGCTCCCTGCCCCACTGCACCCAAATAGATCAGCACCCTTTGCTGGCCCTGGATTGACTGAGAAATTAATAGAGAAAACTTTGTAGCTTCAATGATTTAACCCTCTAATCCAGCAACCCCAGTGAAACAGCGCAGTTCTTACAGCATGTGCTGGTAGCCAGCACTGAAATCGCTGTCTCAGGGGAACACAGATCCCTGCTAGCTTGGGGAATTATCCCTCTTATACAGAGGAGGAAACTGAGGCACAGAGACAAAGCAGTGGCAAAGGCAACAGCAGAGTTAGGAACAGAAGCTGAGTCCTGGCTCTCTAGACTGCACTCCTAGCTATAAATCTGATTGTGAGAGAGGGACCAGACTGTCATCAGAATCAAGCCTGCACCCCTCCTTCCTTTACTCAGTGAGTGTTGTGAAAACCCAGGGGGTGTCCTTATGGAGTCCTATGGGGTGGAGACCAGTTCATCCACAATCTAGGTAGGCCCAGAAAGAGCAGTTGTCCTCTCCCTTTGTCTCCCCAGGTCCTTAGCGTCAGACGCGCTCAGCTGTGGTCAGAGACCACAATAAAAAGCCACTGTGCAGAAGGATGCTACCAACATTCCCTGGGGGAGAGGAAATTTGAAGGGGTTCTTCTGGAATGGGAGATCAGTAGGTGGGTGCAGCAGAGGTGAGGCAGCATTGCAGCAAGTGGAATACCAGACCTGATGGTTTGATCCAGGACAGCAGAGGTGGACACTGCTAGTAAGAGGCCAGCAATCAGATCTGTAACTGCAGGAGACTAATGATATCTTACACCCCATTCCCCTCCCCACAAACCCCTGACCTGTCCTGTGTTTGCCACATGTAGCGTATCAGACCATATGGGCAGTGCCCTTGGTGTCATCTCAGTGCATTGCGCAACGTAGCACTGAGCAGCAGCGTGCTCACTGGCTGATGCAGGCTCTGCTGACCACCACTAAGGACAATGCACTCAGGAAACCCCAATCCTGGCTGCGTTGGGCCAGGGGAGGAGAACTCACAAATGACTACGAGCTCAGGAAATCAAGCTGTGACTTGCACTCAGGATCCTAGAACTGGGGCTTCGTGCTCTGTTCTCCAGGCGAGCATGTAACTCAGGAGTCATGTGTGCATGGAATGGAGACCACTAGGACTCCCGCCTTTTCTCCCAAAGCTGTATTGGCTCTGCAGGGCTGCAGCTTTCCGTCCCCGAAGTCCTGAGCAGGAAATGTACTGTTGTTGCCTTTCACAGCTGAGGCAGCAGAGTTCTGACCCATAAGGCCCATATTGATAGCTTACTAGAAGCCAAACAAAACTCTGCATGCCCAGAATTAAATGTCTCTAATCTTAGTTCTTTCTCATCTTTGGATCTTGGTTGATTTTCCATTGCAGTTATTCCACTCTACCCAACTTCAGCGGTTATGGGGCAAAGTGCGAATCCTGGCTGCATTGTAGGAGTGTGAAACATATCGGGCCTACTCTAAAATAAGTCCCTGTTGCTGGGATATGGAGCTTGTGCAGGTCTGACTTTAGCTCCCCAAATATGAGCCTATATTTTTAGAGACAAAGGCTGTGAGTTCTATTTCCCAGGCTGCTAGAGATTAACTGGCCACCTTGGAGAGCATTACCGGAAGGTTACTCTGGACAGCATTGTAAGGAGTGTTGTAACCTGTCCTGTCTTTTTCAGATTTGGCCTTCATTCAGTCAATGTGCTCCAAGTTTTGCAGGGCATTGGTGCGGGGCGCAGGATGAAAGGGATTAGCCCAAAATGATGTGAGAAATTCCCTAAATGTCACGAGGGGGTTGAGGTACGGTGTGATGACATCACCACACGATGACATCATGTGACACACCATCTTGCATTTTGACACCACAGGCATTTCAGAACCACATCGAGTGATAGTCACAGGCGCTGCCCCATGGCATCTCAGTTACTCCCATAATGCTTTGTCACCGTATCCTCACATGACGCCATTATGTGTCTCAGCACCACAGCGAGGCTTTGAGGTGCCACCATGATACTTCATCCAGATGTGACGCTCTGAAGTGAGGCCGTGTCAGTCACTGCACCACAGTGAGGCTCCGAGGTGACGCTGTCATTGGCCACGCCACAGCGAGGCTCCAAGGCGATGCCGTGTAATTTGCCATGCCACAGCGAGGCTCCGAGGTGATGCCATGTCATTGGCCACGCCGCAGCGAGGCTCTGAGGTGACGCCATGTCATTGGCCACGCCGCAGCGAGGCTCTGAGGTGACGCCATGTCATTGGCCACGCCGCAGCAAGGCTCCAAGGCAATGCCGTGTAATTTGCCACGCCACAGCGAGGCTCTGAGGCGTCACCTTGATACTTCAGCCCAACATCGTGATACCCTGAGTCGACGCCTGTAACTTGCCACACCACAGTGAGGCTCTGAAGCGACACTGTCATTCGCTGCACCACAGTGAGGCTCTGAGGCGACACCATGTCATTGGCCGAACCACAGCGAGACTCTGAGGCGACACCGTGTCATTCGCTGCACCACAGTGAGGCTCTGAGAGGACAATATGATTCAGTCCATTCTGGGGTGAACTGAATATACGTTGCTCCTCCCACCCCCGAGCCCAGCCCCGGTGGGGGAGGGGAGAGAAGGGGGCAATCCCACTGGGTTACATTGAGTTTTCAGGCATTTGATTAGGCCACCTATACCCAGGCTCAACTCTCTCCTCCATTACGTACCCCCCGCCCTCCCACGTCTAGCCCCCGCCCATCTCAGCCTCCCGCCCAATAGCCGAGCGCGCTCTGCCGCCAAGGGGCGTGGCTATGTTAATGACCTCCCCGCCGGGCAGGCCGTAGCCGCCAGCCCGCCCCGCCCACTCCGCTGTCGCGGCCGCGCTCGCGAGGACCCCCCTCCCCCCCTCGGGCGCCGCTCCCTCCTCGGCCGCCTCCATCAACCTTGGTCCCCGCCGCCGGCCCAGGCCCCCCGAGCCAGGCGGCTGCAGCACCGGGCTCCCGGCCGCGCTCGGACCCCGCCTCCGCTCGCCATGACCTTACTGACCGCCGGCCGCCGGGCGGCCGCGCGCCTGCTGGGCGCCAAGGTGAGCGCCGGCCCGGGGTCGCGCGCTGTGGGGCGGGCGGGCGTCACGTGGGGCCGGGGTCCCGCGTGGGGCGCTGCCGGCGTGGTGGGGCGCGGAGTGGGCCGGGCCTTGGCCCCGCTCTGGAGGAGCGGGGCCGTGGGGAGGAGGGTTGAGCAGCGCCTCCGGGGATGGGGGGGGTTCGTGCTGGGGCCTCCCGTGGGGCGGGCTGTAGCCCCCCGTTCCTCCCCGCTGCTGTTGGGGCCGCCCACGGCCTGGCGCCTGGGGCCCCCCCGAAGGGCTGAGCCCTCCGCTCCTTACTCGCGCATGTGGGGCGCAAAGGGCCCTGGAGCCTCCCACCGCTGGCCGGGCGCTGGCCATGCAGACCCGGGGTCCGGGCCAGGCCTGGCCTGTGGCTTCCCCGGGCCAGTCTCCCTGCCCGCCCCCTCTACGCTTAGGTGTCCCTGAAGGCCAGGGGCTGGAACCCGTGGGGTGGGGGGGTTCTCAGACTGGGGGCCAGAACCCTTGGGGCTGAGTGGGGGGGGGGTGTTTCTCAAACTGGGGGTCAGGACCTCTGAGGGGGTTGCAAGGTTATTGGGGGGGGGGGGGTGTTGCGTGCTGTTATCCTCCACCCCAAACCCCTCTTTGCAGCCAGCGTTAATAATGGTGTTAATGATATTAAAAAGTGTGTTTAATTTGTAAGGGGGAGGTCGCATGCGCTGTGGGAAAGGGGTCACCAGACCCACTGCCTTAGGGCTAGGCTGTGCTTTTCCAAAGGGCCGTCGACGCGTTTGGTGCAGCCCCAGTGGGATGTGGGGTTTGTGGGGGGAAGCCGATCTCTGCAGGCCCAGTAAAAGTTCAGTTTCTAGCACCCCGGGTTTGGTGGGGCGCCTGGAAGAAGTGCTAAACGGTAACAGCAGCCTTCCCTGGGCGGGGAAGGAAGGCAAGAAAACTCAGCTGCCATCTTCTACCGGCCTGGTTATGTTCTGGGGTCCCCTGGACTCTGCAGAATCGGACCCTTGCTAGCAATCGTGTAGCCAGAGGGAGGCTGGTTAGAGGGGCAGGGGGGGTGAGGCCATATCTTGTATTGGACCAACTTCGGGTGAGGGGGAGGTACCAGCTTTTGAGCCACACGGCAGCTCTTCCTCGGGTCAAAGGGACATCAACCGGTTGGCTTAGACTCCCAGCCAGTCGAGTTTCATCCCAATCCACTTTAGCAGCTTATCGAATAGCACTTTTAGTTTGGAGTTATTTTAACTTGCTTCTGATGTTTATGAGACTGTTCTCCTTGGCTCCTTTGCAGTGTTTAATTGCTGAGGATCAAAAATGCCAAGCCGGGGAGCTGTTCGGGGCCTGGCTGCGGCGGGGGGGGGGGATCGGAAGTTTTGTCTGTACAGCAAGGCAAGTGAGCAGAGGAAACAGAGCAGGCGACCAGAGTCCTAGAAGGTTAAAGTTAGCACGTTCTCCAGCCTTTGAAACAAAAGCCAAAGGGGCCAAGCTTATGGTGACCGGGGTAAACCTGTCAGCTTTATTCTTCTAATCCCATCTCTCCTTGGCTTTTGTTTGCAGTCGGTTGCAAAGGGACGGGGGAAATACAACCTTTGTTAATGTACAGGAGTGTCCCTGCACTTCTTGGGAGTAATTGCATCTCCTCACCCCTCATTTCTGTTATGTCTGTGCTGGGCACAAGAACCGACTACCAGATGTGAGCGGGGTGGAGCGGTGACTGGAAAAACTCTGGAAGCAGCGGTGGGATCCAGTTGTGTCTAGGCTGTGGTGTATGTTCATTGTTTCTGTGCTACAGGTGCCCAAATTTTACCCATCTGAGGGCCACATTAACAGGCCAGGAGACTCTCCCCGCTCCCTGACAACCACCCATTGCGGCTGTCTGTGTCTAATACAGAGGTATGACCTCTGGAAGGAATGCCCAGGCCTGCCCTGCTCCATCTTGATCCAGGTGTCCTGGCTGCATTGCATGCTGGGAGCTGTAGTTTTGGGCTCTCTCTCTCTCTCTTAAAGATGGAGGAGGCTGCAGAGTAGAAGCCTGGGGTACTTTCCCCCACCTGTTCCAGGGCAGCCAAGCAGGAACTGGGATGAGGGATGTGTATCCCACAACTTCAGGCACCAGCAGTGGCCTGTCCCTGCTCTGCCCAAGCTCACTCAGGACCCGATTCCTGATTAGCTCCTGCTGTGTGGACCACTCCTCTATGACCTGATTAGGAGCTGACGGCTTTTAAATGCTGCACTTAATGTGGGAGTGGCAAATAAAAAGCCAGGCCTGCAGTGGAGTAACTTGTAAAAACTCCACCTGTTCTTGTGCAAATAAACACTTGTAGGCCCAAGAGACCTGCCCAGCGCCTCCTGGGTCTGGATTCGTTCTGCTTTGCTAACGCAGCTTTGCGGCTTTACCCTCCCTCTTTTCCTTCCCTACTTAGGCATGTCCTTGAATAGTTACATAATTCCTGGAAACTAACCTCTGGGGCAGGTTTGTACTCAGGAGATGCGGTTTGGCCCAGTGAATAGGACACTGGAGTATGAGCCAGGGGCCCTGGCTTTGCCACTGACTTGCTGTGTGACCTTGAGGAAGTCACTTCCCTTTTCAGTGCCTTGGCTTTTTTCCCCTTCCCACCCACATCTGTCTAGATCAGGGGTCGGCAACCTTTCAGAGTGATGCACCGAGCCTTCATTTATTCACTCTAATTGGAGGTTTCACATGCTGGTAGTACATGTGAATGTTTTTAGAACGTTTCTATAAATCTATAATATAGAACTAAACTATCGTATGTAAAGTAAATAAGGTTTTTAAAATGTTTAAGAAGCTTCATTTAAAATTAAATTAAAATGCAGAATCCCCCGGACCGGTGGCCAGGACCCGGGCAGTGTGAGTGACGCTGAAAATCCACTCACGTGCTGCCTTTGGCATGCGTGCCATAGGTTGCCTACCCTGGTCTAGATTGTGCTGTAAGAGCCGACCCGCCTCTCAGCACTACAAATAGCTCACCCTAACCTTCCCTGTGGAATGTTCTCTGGGGTGTGCCAGGGCTGCCTGTGGAGGTCACTGGAGGAGCTGGAAAGCAGTGAGACAACGGCACGATTTAGCACCCAGGGACTTGACCTCTCTGCCTGTGACCTCCATGGGCCGGAGTATGCCTTGTCGTGGCTGGGCCTGGCAGTGTGGAAGTCCATTGGGAGGAGGGATGAGACGCTCGTGTGTGGGGGCCAGCATAGAAGGGGATGAATGAGCGGACTGGGTGGGAGTCAAACTGAAGCTCTGAAAGCTAAGAACCGTGCCAGCTAGCTTGTGCTGGGTGTGTGGCCTCTGTGCACAATTCAGTGGGTAAACTCCCCTGGGGGCCTTCTGACCTTAACCTCCTCCCCACCAATCAGCCCTCACTGGGTATTGCAATAGTGGGGCTCCATCGCCACTCGCCAGGAAAAGGTTAAAATGACACTGTGCCACTTGGCAGGCCTGGCAGCTGTAACCTTGTGATCTTGCCCGGCCCCGGAAGGTCAGGCTCTGGAAGAGGAGAGCGGTGCTTCCAACAAGCGGTTCAGAGTTACCAGTCCGGGGACCCAAATTCAAGGGCAGCCTCTGACACTTTAAACATCTGTACGAGGAAAGGGGGCTAAAATGAAGCCAGGGCCAACAGCCCCACAGAGCAATGATCCTTCCCGCGGCCTGGACTAGGGTAATAAACTCCATGGCGTCTGAGGTCGCGGGCCTCCAGCAGGGAGTGGTGGAAGCCGTGTGCCCTGCGTTAGGAAGGCGGTGCCCTGGTGGGGTTCCAGCTGTGAACTGACACCGTCTGACTTGCTGCTCTATGGAATTTGACCTTGGGATTCCCAGCAGAGCTGGGGAGGGAACCCAGGAGTGCTGGCTCCTTGTCCCCTCGCTCTGAACCCTGGGACTTGCCCTGCCACATGCACACCAGCAACGTGTGGCCAGGCTGCGTGCAAAGAACGTTTCTGTGGTCCTAGGAGATCTGTCTCCTGCCCTTGTTGGGGGAGGGGGTTCTGTTCTGACCCGTACAGTGAGGAGTCACAAGGGAAGAAACTGAGCTCAATCATATCATTCCTCTTTCCCTAATGTGCTGAACTTACTGCCTTTTAACTGGAACCCGAAACCAATTATCAGGGGTAACCATAACAGCCCGAAGCGTTTCCTGTTGATGTGATCCCTTTAATCCTCTTGGGGAACCGCACCCCAGGCCTGGAGAGACTCCTCTGTCGGCAGCAAGTGGTCCTGGGTCACACACCCCACTCTGTCCCTTGCTGCCTTCTACTCCGGTACTGCCTCCAAGAGGCTTGGAAACTAGTTTCTCCTCCTGCTCCTCTACGCTTTCATCTGGGAACCTGCCACTTGCAGGGTGGACTGTGCAAAACCGGCTGCAGACTCGCTCATTTGAACGCTGCCCTGGGCTTCCTGGAAGGTAAGAGATTGCAGGTGACGGTCTCAGTACAATGCACGGCCCTGCAGCTGCTGCCCCCTCGTAGGGTGTCCTCCCCCGGGCCCCTCCTGGGGAGGAGAGGAGTGTGCTGTCCCTTCAGGTCTTGGCATCTCAGCAGTGACTGCCCACAAAGGAGGTCAGTCGGTGTTTGTTTTAAAAAATCTGTGTGGTGCTGGGGGGCTAAATCTTTGCAATAAAGCAGCCTCTGGGTAGGGGCCTTTTGGGGCAGGGGCAGGAGTTAGCTGAATAGGAACGTGTTCTGGGCCAACTCTGGCTCCCCCATGATGAGAGACATCGGTGACTCGGCTCCCTTTGCGTTGCTCAGCTGGCTGGAAAGCGAACTAGGAAAGTGGTGCAAAGCTCGGTGGTGTTCACTGCCCTGGTTGACGGGGAGAACGGAGTTTCGTTCCTCATTTAATCTGGGTTTGTGGGTCTATCGCTCTGTGCCATCTGCTCCGCTCCATGCGCTTTGCAGTAGTGCTCTGAAACGGCCAAATCTTCCCAGCCAGCAGGACCAAATGGAGAACACGAGTCACCAGCGCCGTCCCTCAGGGACCCTTCTGGTGTGGGGGGACCAGGCTTCAGTCCAGGCAGAGCTGGGAACAGGAAATGGACTCAGACCAGCCCCTTCCTGACTGTGATGTGGGTGGCTAACTCCCCCACCCCTAGAGCCCTGGGATGTAGCTAGTGGCAAACTGTTTAAAACTAGCCGGGCCAATGTGGTGTTCTCCCCAACCCTAGGGGGCTGGAGCCAAGGGCCACCCTTCCCCATCACTAACTCCTTGGAGGAGGAGATGCCCAAGGAGGAAGCTGGCTGCAGGCTGACACGTGCTTATCACTGGAGTCTTGCAGTGCAAGACTTTGCACCATGCCTGGCGGGTGAATCACAGACAGGGACCTGTTCTGGGAGGGCTGGACCCAGACTGGGACTTGGCTCTTTGTCCCGGTGTTCGGCGGCTGCTCCCTCTCTGGCTGTTTGCGTTTGATCATCAGGCGAGAGGGCAGGACCTCTGCCCCTCCAGTGTTGACAGGATGCACGTGACTCCGTGTTGAGCCGGGTTCCTGGCTGTTTGGCAGCTGTTCAAGGCCAGGCATCAGCTGGGCGTGAGGGACAGTATCTGCAGTTCCTGGCACTGTGTGTGGTACCGTCCGCTCCTTAGCATGTGCATCTTGCTGCTGTTACTGACCAAGAAGTAAACCCAAGAGGCCCCGAGCAGCAAGGCACAAAGGGGCGGCTAGAGTAGCCTGCAGACGTGTGCGGTCTCCTGGCTTTGTGAGACTCCTGCCCCACGGATCTCTTCCCCCTCCCCCCCCCCCCCCCGGCTTGTCAGTTCCAGCCCCTTGATGTGTTTCAGTGGGATGTTTTTCAGGCTGAGCGAGGGAAGCACTGCTGCTCTTGGCAGAGCCTCGATCCTTTCAATCAAAGCAGCTGTTTGCATAAGAGGGTGAGCTCCTGGCCCGGAACCAGACTCCGGGCTCCGTTCCCCACACTGCAGCATCCCCCTGTGTGTCAGGAGAGCGAGCCCGCTCCACGGCTGTTCTAAGGTTAGATGTGAGGACGGTGTTGCTGCCAACGTCGTCAAGGAGAGAAGGTGGAGAGTGTGTCTCGTAGCGAAGGGAATATCTGGGTCATGGCTGCTTCTATCCACCTGCTGTCTGCAAATATAACCCCCCACCGGCTCCCTTGCGCGTAGGTTGGTGGGTGAATTCTCCCAAGAGCCCCTCTGGGCCCAGGGGAGGGAACTTAGCTGCTTCCATACAACCTGTGTGGCCTGTTGTGGGACCCATGCCACTTGTTTGAAAGCCTGGTTGGTTTGCTCAGAACAGCCTGCCTGAACTTGGGCGTCTGCT
This sequence comes from Dermatemys mawii, assembly GCA_007922305.1. Taxonomy (NCBI): domain Eukaryota; kingdom Metazoa; phylum Chordata; order Testudines; family Dermatemydidae; genus Dermatemys; species Dermatemys mawii. The sequence goes on from ML677402.1 coordinate 210,596, forward strand.
CTGGGACCAGCTGCTCCCGTCCCAAGGGGGAACCAGACGAGGTGATTCCATCCGAGTTTTCCTGTTCGGCCGCTAGAGTGGAGCAGGCACGGAGGGAATTCGGCCACGTCTCCGTGCTGGGTCCTTCCCGGTACCCTGGTATCCGGCCCTTCTGGTCAGCACTGCCAGAGGTTGACTCCTGGGTTTCTAGATACCAGGTCTCCCCACAGTGTGGCCACCGTTGGATTGGCATTGAAGGAAATGTGCAATACCGCTTGCCCCCACACTTGGGTTGTACTGACTGACCTACCCTGGTAGAAAACCAGCGTGTTAGGCCAGGCCTCTCCCATCTGCAGTGGGGAGAGGAGACGGGCACTGAGTGAAACTTGGAGCTTCCCTGCTCCCGCTCCATTTACAGCCCAGCAGAGGCTAAACTCTGTTTCTCTCCCCGCCTAGAGCAGGGCTTCTCAAACTTCAGTGCACCGCAGCCCGCTTCAGACTGCAAAAATCACTGCATGGTGCCGAGCGGGGAGTCCTCGGGCTTCGGCTTCAGCCCCGGGCCCCAGCTGGCCCTGGTGAGCCCATTCAAATGCAGCCGTGACCCACTTTGGGGCCCTGACCCCCGTTTTAGGACCCACTGGGCGACTTGACCCACCCCATGCTCTCAATATCCACTTCAGCATGAAGCGCCGCTTGTCTTCACTGGTGCTCGCTTGAGCTGGAGAGCGGATATGCTCCTGAGGCAGGCTCCCACCCTCTCTGTCCTTGGAGAGGACAGACTGTGGTCTGGTCTGCTGGGAAGAGTCCACATAAGTCCCTGCCTGGTCTCTGAACTCCTTTCCGGAATGGCTGATTTGTCCAAAGCACCCACTGGGGCTGGGAGAGGTTAATGCTTGGGAGGGGCATTCGCCATCCCCGGGCAGTCGCTGGTTCGGCTACAAGGGAAAACGTGCTAGACTAGTTAGGCTGGGAAAATGCCACTTCCCCTGGTGAGGCCAGCCATGTGCTCAGGAGCCTCCCTGACGCCTCTCACTAGAGCAGGGGTGCTGAGACCGGGCAACAAGACTGGATCTTCTACAAGCCCTGCTCTAGGAGTTACCGTGGGGCAGCGTTCTGGCCCTGGGGCTGCAGGAGCTCCCCATCCGTGATCCCTTCTGGTCTTGGAATCGGTGAATCTGGCTCGGCTCCTCCTTGGAATTGACCTTCCGGCCCCCTGGATCCCGGTGACGCTAGTTTTCCATATTGTTACTTTAACCTCGGTGTGAGTTCCTGTGTGCTGGGACCCAGCTGCTGTGTTCCACCCCAGAAGTGGCTCCCTCTTAGGACAAGTCTACACTAAAACGTTGCATCTCCTGTTGGCACAGTTAATCCACCTCACCAAGAGGCGGTAGCTATGGCAACGGGAGAAGCCCCCCCCCCTCCACACACACACACTGGGTGTGGGGGTAGGTCGGTATAGTGGCATTGCTTGGGATGTGGATTTTTCACACCCCTGAGTGATGTCATTACACTGATCTAGGTCTGTAGCATAGACCCGATCTTAGTGGCTGCCGTTGGACCCCCTTTCACGCGCACAAGATGTGAGCTGCACGTTGAGAGATTTGCGGAGCTGGGATCCTTCCACGGTTCCCTGCAGATAAACAAATTTGCCTGTCGAGCTGTTCCTGGCGGTTCTTGTGCTGCTTGAGGAGAGCAGGACGTTCCAAACCATTCAAGCAGAAGCCGTCCTGAGCAGCATCCCAAACGAGCTGTTGTGTACAGAACAAAAACCAGGGTTTTGTTGGTTGTTTCAGCCACTTGCACTGAGAACACAACTTGTGCCAGGATTTTGGCACTGCCTGGCCAACTCGAAACGCTCTTGCTTGTGTGGGTGCAGGCGGCCAACCCGTCGGCTTAGCGCTTCCTGGATGAGTGTGGCACCGTCTAAACCAGCAAACCCAAAGTCCTCCGGAGAAAAGGACCCTTCTTCCCCAGGCGTGCACTTCCAACAGCAGCACCACGAACCCGCTGTGTATCACCCCAGCCGGCTCTGCACAGCTTCATACTAAGTACTCCAGGAGCATGGAGCACAAATGGGCTGGGTCCCTTGCCAGGCATGTTCCTCCGTGCGTAGCGATTGTGCAACAGCCCCCCTACTAGTGTGAGATGCCCATTAACTGTGACTGGGCCCCACTCAGTCCCCAGTTCCTAGTTCAGCAAGGATCTTTCCCGGGGAAGTGGCTGAAAACTGCCACCACCCCCACCAGAAGGGAGGGGAGTCACTAGTGACTCTGTGCTAGACTCTGCATCTCATTAGGCAGCTCCCAGATGTAACGAGCTCTGTGTTTGGGGGCCACTTTGTGCCCTTTAAAGGCAGCTCGTTAGTCTCCGGTGATGTGCAGCTTCTGGAAAGATTTACATTTTTCCCCTGAAGCACGTGTCAAACATTTACTAAACCCAGGCGATGTCCTGCTCATTGGGCCCTACGCGGGCCACCGTGATCTCTGGGGTTTGGCGGTTACACTCCAAACCCAGCCGGTCGCTCGCTTGCTCTCTGTCTCCCTGATCCCATTGCTCTGGATGCAGCCTGCAGGTATTCAAGGCTGCTCACCCAGCAGGACTGGCTGGCTCTGAACCTGCATGGTGCCTTGCCCCGCACTTGCCTACGCCAAGCCAGGAATGAGACCTGGACAGCCCTGATCCCTCTCCCTCCCCTGCCAGCTCCTGCCAGGCATTATGTGGATGCTGGTGACGTGCCGTTGGGGGTGTGGTATGGGCGTGCGCGTACATGGGAGTGTGGCTGATTCATTCACTCTCCAGCTGGAGTGAGAGGTGGAAGCGGCTTTCCCTGGACACAGCCAAACGAAAGGCCCCGTTTCCTCCTGGCCTGGCGTCGCTGGCCCCGAGGCGGGAAGCGGTGGAATTGAAACGTTTTCTTTGTCCGCTGCTCCCACCTCCTGGACAAGCTGCTCTGGCTCCAGCTCTTCCTCAGCTCTCAGTCAGTGACTGGTCAAACGGGTCCTGTCTGACCCACCTGCTTGCAGCAGAGGAAAATTATTGGGGGAGGGGGCATGTGTGTGGAGGGGGGCCATGAGGGCCCCTGGTATGATTGCTTCCCTGCTAGTGTCGGTGCAGTGATATTGACTTGCCTAGGGCAACGCTGACATGGGCTGGGGCTCTTAAGCTCCATGTCACTGCCAGGCTAACACATAGGGGTCCCCCCACCTTCCTCTCTCTGCAGAATGCCCCCTGTATATTCTTCGCCGCCCGGCACGCCAGCTCTACTTCCACGGTGAGTAGAGACCTCTGCCTCTCGCCTCAGAGAGGGGGTGGGGAGGGCATGTCTTGGTGGGAGGGGGAATGGCCCTCAGCTTCTCCAGTGCTGCTCATGTCCTCGCCCCAAAGGGAAACCAGCCTGGAGCCGCAGTTCCCATCCCGTCCCTGCCTGGCCTCGTCACAGGGGCTTTCTGTGCAACACAAACCAGAGATCCTCCCCGGCTCCGAGGTGCCTCCCTCCAAAGCGGTGCCAAGGTTAGCGGCGCTAGGCTCTGCCGTGGGGTAGTGCCCCCCCCCTCACCAGCTCTCTTGTTTCTCCCCCCGACCGTCAGAACCTGAAAGACGTCCTTGCCGGCTTGGTTCCCAAGGAGCAGTCGAGAATCAAGAGCTTCAGGCAGCAATACGGCAACACGGTCATCGGGCAAATCACTGTGGAGATGGTGAGTGCGGCTGGCGCGGCCCGGTGGGACCGCTCGTGGGGTGCCGGCGCTGGGCTGTAGACACCCCCTTCAGCTCTCGCTCACCATCAAGGGAGTGGCCGTTTACCCATAAACCCCTGCGTCAGGCTGCCAGCCTAGCCCAGTGTTGCTCCTGCCCTGCCACGCTCTGACTGCAGGGAACAAACTCCTGCCATTGGCGCCAGCCCTGCCGGGTTAAAGGGGGCCTGGCTGCGGGAGGGGGAGGGGGAGCGGGGCTCCGCTGACCCCGGCTAACTGCCTCCTGGCTCTGTCCTGTCCAGGTCTACGGCGGGATGAGAGGCATGAAGGGGCTGATCTATGAGACCTCTGTCCTGGACCCCGATGAGGTAAGGCCTCCGCTGCCCCCCGCTGCTCCCCCAGCCCGCCCTGTCCTCGGAGACTGATCCCCTTCTCCCCCCTTCTCTCCAGGGCATCCGCTTCCGCGGGTACAGCATCCCCGAGTGCCAGAAGCTGCTGCCCAAAGCCCCGGGAGGGGAGGAGCCCCTGCCCGAGGGCCTCTTCTGGCTGCTGCTTACCGGAGACATCCCCACTCAGGAACAGGTGAGGCGGGGTTCGGGGTCTGTGATTTAAGCCCCCATCTCTGTCTCCTGGCCTGGCCAGTGCTGCTGCAGCCTGTTCTCCGCTCCCCGGCTAACCCCGCGTGGCCCGTTTCCTCCCGCAGGTGAGCTGGGTCTCTCAGGAGTGGGCCAAGCGGGCAGCTCTGCCCTCCCACGTGGTGACCATGCTGGACAACTTCCCCACCAACCTGCACCCCATGTCCCAGCTCAGCGCTGCCATCACCGCCCTCAACAGCGAGAGCAGCTTCGCCCGGGCCTACTCAGAGGGCATCAGCCGGGCCAAGTACTGGGAGGTAGGGGGCTAGGCCAGGCCCCGCTGGGCCACAGAGAGTGTCTGCACTGCAGCTCCCAGGGTGGCATCTGGCCCGCAGTACGGCAGCCCTTGAGAGCCGACTGCCCGACGCCAGCGGCTGGAAGCTCAAGGGGCAGCATGCTGCAATGTGGGTGGCTCTGGGACCAGAGCATGGCTGGCTCTGCTGCTGACTCCCTTTGGGGCCTTGCCTGAGTCACTTTCCACCTACCTCAGTTTACCCACCTGTACAATGGGGCTAGTGCTGGGCTGGAGGATGGAGCGGCCAGTTGCTGGTTCCTTCTCAGCCCAATCCCCACCTCGAGGCGTCAGAGGGGAGAATGTCCTCCAGGTAAAATGGTGTATTGTCCGGAGCCAGTCCTGGAGGGATGCCGGCTGTCTGGGCCGGTGAGTCTGCCACTCCCTGTAATTCCACCCCCATTACCATCCATCTGAACTACCCAATTTCCCCTGCATCTGGCATGGTTGACACCTCCCCTCCCCCAGCCTACAGCCAGGTAGAGCGATCTGCTCACTGGGGCTGGGATGGTCAGAGGCCTGGCTCTCCATTTCCTGCTCGGAGCCCTGGGACGTGTCGGGAGTCACAAAGGTGTGATTTAACCCCCTAGCTCTACACACGAGCTGTCGCGTCACTGAAATGCAGCCACCTCTGCGGTGGGGCACGGCAGCCTTCAAACAGCAAACCCTGTACTCAGCCGGGACCGCGCCCGGTCCCTCTGCTCCACACGCCCCAGTTGGCTAGCATGGCTGTGAACGGCTCAAGGACGTGGTGGCGCCAGGCGGGCCTGGATCAAAGCAGGAAGGGGCCGGGGGGGGCCCTGGCCGAACCAGGATCCAGCTGCCCTCAGTGAGCAGCTGGCCACCTTCTCCCCTGTCCCCGCAGCTCATCTACGAGGACTCCATGGACCTGATCGCCAAGCTGCCTTGCATAGCCGCCAAGATCTACCGCAACCTGTACCGCGAGGGCAGCAGCATCGGGGCCATCGACCCCGGCCTGGACTGGTCCCACAACTTCAGCAACATGCTGGGCTACAGCGACCCCCAGTTCATCGAGCTCATGCGGCTCTACCTCACCATCCACAGGTGCGACCCTGCGGGGGGCTGGGCTCCGTGGGGCTGCGGCTGATTCTGGACGGGGACGCCCTGGAGAGAGGCCCCTGTAAACCACGCAGAGACAGAGCTCGGCCGGGGTGGAACCGGGGCGAAGACCATGGCTGCAGCTGCTTTCCAGGGGGAGTTGATCCAGGAGCCGCTCTTGGATTGGGCTCTGGCCCAGGGATCCCCCCCACATGGACGGGGCACAGGGGCTGTGCCAGGTGGTTTGGGCCTCTCTGAGCCGCTATCCCTGCTAGTGGCGCTGCCCGGCTTGGCGCAGAGCAGGAGGGGCCAGGCCAGGGAAGCAGCCGCTCCCGCTTTCCTCCCCACTGAACCCGGCTCTGAGCCACCTGCCCTGTCCTAGGGCCACTGCTGCCCCCTGCTGGCTGGGAAGTCAGAGCTGCTGGGCAGCCCCCCAGGTCGGGCAGTAGGTCGGCTGCTGCCCTCTAACCGTCTCCTCTCCGCAGTGATCACGAGGGCGGGAACGTCAGCGCTCACACCAGCCACCTGGTGGGCAGTGCCCTGTCGGACCCATACCTCGCCTTCGGCGCGGCCATGAACGGCCTGGCCGGGCCGCTGCACGGCCTCGCCAATCAGGTAGGGGTCGCCTCGCCGGCGTGGCTGGGGGAGGTGGTGGGGAGAGGGGGACACGGTCCTGGCCTCACCCCCGCCCGGCCTCTCGCTCGCAGGAGGTGCTGGTGTGGCTGACAAACCTGCAGAAGGAGCTGGGCCCGGACGTGTCTGACGAGAAGCTGCGGGATTTCATCTGGAACACGCTGAACTCTGGCCGGGTGAGTCCCCCTGGGCCGTGGGACCCACCCCACTGACCCTCCCCACCCCCACCCCCCGCGTGGTGCTGACCCCGGACCTCCCGTGGCTGCAGGTGGTCCCTGGCTACGGCCACGCCGTGCTGAGGAAGACGGATCCCCGCTACACCTGCCAGAGGGAGTTCGCCCTCAAGCACCTCCCCAAGGACCCCATGTTCAAACTGGTGGCGCAGCTCTACAAGATCGTCCCCAACGTGCTCCTGGAGCAGGGCAAGGCCAAGAACCCCTGGCCCAATGTGGACGCCCACAGCGGGGTGCTGCTGCAGGTAAAAACGCTGGCGGGATGGGGCCCGTGACTCCCCCGAGCCGGGTCTGGCCTGGCCCCTCCAATGAGACTGAGCCCCCTGGGACCTGGGCTGAGTTTCCTGCTCCTCCCCAGACACCCCCCAGCCCGGCTGCAGGCTCAGCCACTCCGAGGGCAGCCCTGCCCCCCCGGCCCCTCGCTCCTGGGCCTGGATCCTGGGGGCTGGCCCCTGAGAGCAGAGGCCTAAGCTGCCTGCCCCGCTCCTCTCCCCTCTGCAGTATTACGGCATGAAGGAGATGAACTACTACACCGTGCTGTTCGGCGTCTCACGGGCCCTCGGCGTCCTGGCCCAGCTCATCTGGAGCCGGGCCCTCGGCTTCCCCCTGGAGAGACCCAAGTCCATGAGCACCGACGGCCTCATGCAGCTCGTGGGCTTCAAATCAGGCTAGAGAGAGAGTGGGGGTGGGGTGGGGGGAGCCTGTGCTGGCCAGGGGCCGTGTGAAGAGACAGGACACCTTTTCCCTTCCAAGGGCCTCAGCCGGACCCTAGAATTAAACCTTTTCTCTGAGGCACCGACCGTAAGTTTCAGGTTATTTATGGTGTAAATTGAGATTAAAACCATCAGCCACCCCACCCCCCACCGGCGCCATTAGTGGCACCTCTGTTAAGCTCCCGATCCCCCCCAGAGCCCAGCAGCCCCCTCCTGGGAACCACCCCCCCTCACCCCGCATGGCTTTCTAGCCAGCCAGCCTGCTCGCTCCCCTGGCCAGCAGAGGAGGGTCCTTTCAGAATCATGTACCCCCCAGCCCGAGCGCTGCCTTGTCCACACCGCAGGCCCCTCCCCAGCCAGACCAGCTCCTAGGCCCAGATCAAACCAGCTTCCTCTACTCGCTTGGCTCCGAGCCAGGGGATTGGCCTAGGAATGCTCGAATCACTTCCTCTGCCTTGGTCCGTGGCTCCTGCCACCTGGAGTCTTGGGCCCCCTCTGGGGATGGCTGGGGCATCTCTAGGCTTTTCCTTCTGCAGGGGGCAGGCCAGGGCTGCTGGAGGCAGGTGCCATCCTTGCTGTACCCCAGGAGGAGCCGACCCATGGAAGTCTCCCCCTAGGGCCCTACGCAGCAGGGGCATTGCTGGCTGAGAGTCCTCGCCTTGCTCCCAGCGGGACGCAGGCTTTCCCGGGACCCCCCCACTGCAGTCTCGGGGGAGAGTTGGGCATGGGAGGGGGAAGTCTAGGCGAGGGTTTTCCTGCTGCGCGGCGTCTGGGCCAGCCCTGGGGGGCGGAGGACTAGCAAAGCTGCATTTTCTTCAGTAGCCGCGGGGCCATGTTGCTAGCCCCTTGTTTGAGCTGTTGCAATGCCACAGTGAGCCTGGCTCTGCCGGTCTCCGGAGGAAGGCCGTGATACACTCCTCCCCTGCCCCGGTTCTGTGTGTTTGTGTGAATTCCCCTAACCGCCCCCGGGGCGCTGGGCAGGCTCCGGCCTGGCGCGGCCTGTGGGGGGCTCTGTACAAAATGCAAAATAAATGTTTTTATTAACAAAACCACGTCCCCCGTGTGTCCTGTCCCTCATGGCCACACGAGGGCGCCCTTCCAAAGACTGCGGGCCCCTTAGTGAGGGGAAAAGGCTGGTTCGAATGGGGTGGGGGCTGCGTGGAAGGTGCCTCCTCCCCCTGGCAGCCCTGGGGCCCCTGGCCTGGTGGCTGGCCCTGGCCAAAAACAGCGTAACCCTGGCCATGTGGCCTGGAAGTTAGGAGCTCAACTACTGTCCCCAGGGTCCTGCAGCCTGCTCCCCTGAAGGGCAGGATGTAACTGACCCCCAACTGCGCCTCGGGGCCTTGTGCTGAGGTCCCAGGCTCAGGAGCAGATTCTGAAGCCCGGCTCCAGCCACCAGCCCAGCCTTGGGCTAACAGAGGTGCTGGCTCCCACCCGCGGCTTTCCCGGCCTGCCCTGCAGGGCAGCGGGGGGGCTGGTTCCAACAGCAAGTCAGGGAGCTGGGGCTACCTCTTCCCCCCCCCCGCAGGAAGTGTGTGTGGGGGGGAGGGGATTTCTGTCCCCCAGGGGCCTCCCACCATCTTTCCACAGCTGCTGAGCCCCAAAGGCACTTCCCACAACTCAGCCAGTCCCTGCCTCCAGGGGCCGTGACTCTTCCCTTGCTCTGAGCAAAGCCCTTTATTGCCCCCCAGCCCGCATGAAGCTGTGTAGGCTGCAGCAGGCCCCCAGGGCAGAGAGCACCCCCTAAGGAATGAGATTGTGAAGCCAGCCTGTGCCTGGAACAGCTGGAGCAGGGGGTGGGATCAGCACAGCTGTGGGCTAACAAGGGCCATGAGGAGCATCTCATCACAGCTCAGATGCAGTGTGAGTGTGGGGAAGGCCCCATCTGCCTCAGTTTACCTCTCTGCAAGGCCAGGGCTAGCACTTACCCATCTCCCAGAGAACTGCTGGGAAAGGCTTGATGCTGGGTGGGGCTGCAGGACAGATGAGTTGGGGGGGGCTGTGCCCCTCTGTGCAGTGGATGCCCAGGAGGGCCGGGCAGAGGTGGTGCAAAGCCCGGTGCAGCTGTGCCAAGCGGGAAGGGCCTGGCCAGCCGGTGAGCGGTGGGCCCCACCTTCCCCCAACCCAAGTCCAGCTGAGAAATACCCCAGCCCAAGCAGCCTTGTGGGTGCTACAGCCCCGCCGAACCCAGCCCCGGCACCGCCGCAGACGCCCCCAGGAGCCAGTGAGCCCATGTGCCAAATGCTTTTTATTGGCCTAAACCCCACCGCTCTGGGCAGGAAACTTCTACAGAGTCTCTCGGATGGAGACAAACGTCCCCCAGGCCGTGCAAGGAGGAGGTGCCCGGGGGGGGGCTCCTCACCCCTACATCAAATTCATCCTAAACCCCCACTCACCCCTCGTGCCTCAGTGAGCAGCTGAGTCCACAAGGGGCAGAGGCAGCCTGCGAAGGCAGCAGGAACCAGCTGCAGCCCCCGATCCACAGCTCCTGGCCCCCCGGGGAGTGAAGTGGGGGTGGGAGCCCAGCTGGAAGCAAAGGGGTTAAGGGCAGGGCAGGGCCTCAGGCAGGAGGCCTGGAGCAGCGGAGGCATTCGCAGCCGGCCCTGTGCACGGATGCGTGCAGCAGGGGAAGCCGCGCTGCGGCCGCCAGATGCCCAGCAGTGCCCGTGCTCTGGGCTCAGCCAGCCCCTTGGTGGAGCCGCCCCCACTCTGCCCTGGGCCACTCCAGCAGGTGACCGCAGACCTGCTCTGCCCACCCACTGGGGCTGGGCTGTTTTCTTAGGCATCCAGGGCTCGGTCCCGGGGCTGCGGCCGGCCCCCCGTGGGGCCAGGGCCCCTCGTTTGGCACCTGGAGGGGAGGAGGTGGGAGCCAGTGCTGCCGCAATGGATGCAGGGTCTCAGGGGGGCAGGGGATGAGGTGGAAGGAGAAGTGGGTCCCAACCATCCCCTGGGCTCCTCCCCCTTCCATCGGAGCCGTGACCCACACGCTGCCCCCCTTGGTGCCAGCTCCCCCCAGAACCGCTCTACACTGGCACACCCCAGACGGTCTCTGCACCCTGCCTCTCCTGCCAGGCCAACAGTCCCAGCTGTGCAGGCCCCCACCCAGGTGTGCAAAGCAGGCGTGTCTAGTGTGTAACGCACAGAGGCTGCAGCACAGCAGGACTCAAGGGAGGGGGGCCTGGGTGCTTGGCGCTGCCCACCCCCAGCAGGGCTGTGGGGCGAGGGGAGTGAGCCGGGCTCTGGTCCCGTGGGGACAGAGGTGGCCGCGGCTCGGAGGTGCCGGGGCCAGTTCCAGGCAGGCTCCGCGGCCAATGGGGCTCTGTTCTCTTATCTCCCGCAGCGCTTGCCGAGCCAGCCACGGGCGCGCTCCCCAGGCAGAGCTGTGCGGGGACGGGACGGCGTTCTCACCCCCTTCCCGCCCGGCTCACAGCACGGCTTGGGGGGGCAGCCCCTGGGAACTGGGTCCTTGCTCCCCACCCCAAAGCCTTCCACTACCAGCCGGAGGGAAACTCCCCCCAGCTCCCTCCCACCTCACGCTTCTCCAGCTCCTGCTGCTGCCCCATGGGCTTCTGGAGCTTTGGAGGGGAGGGGGGAGACTCCGGCACCCAGAGCTCTGCAGCAAGGTGTGTACACAAAATCAGTCTCCAGCCTTCCCCTGCCAGGGCTTGCCCAGGGCCGGGTGCCCAGTGGGCATCACCTCTGCGGGGGCCTTTGCCCCCCCCACGCCATGGAGCCTCCAAGCTGCCTCCATCCTGCATCACTCAGTCCTCGGGCTTTACTTCCCCCCCCATGGGGCTCTCCCACGGGAGATGGGGAACAGGAGCCCCAAGCTGCCCCATTACCAGCCCTGCGGGGGCCGGGGTGTGGCTGTGCCATCTCCCTACCCGGCGCGGGCCAGCGGCCCCACTGCCAGTGCTGTGCTTGGCCGTGCCCTCTCCCTACCCAGCGAGGGTTGGTGGAACACTCCCCCAGCACATGGCCAGCTCTGTGGGGCTTGTGGGGCAGCAGCCCTCAGGCAGTGCCCCCGCCCCTTTCTGCAGACCCAGCTGACGTGACACTTGCTCTCAGCACTCGCTTCCAGAGCGAACGCAACTCCCCCTTTGCTCCCCCGGGCCTAAGAGCTGCTGTAACGTTCGCTGGGTGCCCCTATCAGCACCCCTGGGCCAGGGAGACGGTTCTGATCCGTTTCACGCGCCAGGCAAGGGCACAGCCACCGCCCGCAGACAGGCGAGCCGAGACCCTGCTTGTCCCGTCCACACACGCCCAGGGGACCGGCCGAGAAAGCTGGCCCAACGCGGCCCTGCCGGTCTGTGCGCGAGGGCAGCACAGGGGGAAGGACGAGAAGAGCTGTGATCAGCCGGGGCAGGGATCCCTCAGCCCTGCTTGGGGGGATTTTCAACAAGACCCCGCCCCCCAAATAAAATACAATAAAATTAGCTATACAAATATGGAGCCCGGCGGGCAGGCAAGTGGGGTTCTTCTGTGCAGGATGGCAGGCCTGGGGGGGTGCCCCGAGGGCACCAGGGTGGCCAGATCCAGCCGCTCCGGCTACGGCCCCATTCCCGGCACACCGGGCCAGCGGATAAATTAGAGACCGTCAGGAGAGGTGAAATCAAATAAATAGTTAAAAAGGCGGGGGCAGGGCGTCCGGGCGCCTCCCGCCGCCCCGGCAGAGTCTGCGCGTGCGGCCCCGACCCCTCACGTTTGGTGAACTTCGTGAAACATGAGCTCCCGGGGGATCCGCGTCTCCGGCCCAAAGTTCTTGGCCGCCCGGCGCTCGAAAGCGGCCACCATCTGCTTGACCACCTCGTCGAAGAACACCGCGGCCAGCTGGGAGTGCAGCAGGGAGCGGAACTCGAAGGAGATCTGGGGAGGAGAGAGATGGGGGCTGGCAGCGCAGCTCAGGCCGAGGCAGAGCCCTGCCCTGAAATAAAGGTGGGAGACGGGGGCTGCCCGTGTTCTGCCAGCCCAGAGGGGAAACTGAGGCCAAGAGGATGACACAGCATGTCACTGACAGAGCCAGGAGGAGAACCCAGGAGTCCTGACTCCCCGTCCCCTCTGCTCTAACCACCAGGCCCTGCCTCTCACACAAAGGGGCCCAAATGGAACATTTACTCCTGCTTCTCTCTCCCTCCAGCAATCGCTCAGTGGCTGAGGGCAGCATTTCCCGCCCTGCTTTCCTCCCAGCTCCGGCTCCTCCTGGAGGCTGACGACAGGGGCTTTTAACCCGCTGTAGCAGGGTGATCACCCCACGTCGGCCCTGACGGGGTTAAAAGCAGCCCTGGGGCTGGGAAAGGCTGATTGGGGAAGCAGCCACAGCTGGGGCCACACCCCAGTCAGGCCACAGCTAGCCCTATAAAGGGCTGTGAGCCAGGCATTAGCAGGAGTCTCTCTCTAGCAGTGGAGGGAGAAGGGTCCAGCTGCCTGAGACCACAGGTACCTAACGTACAGCAGGGCTGGGGAAAGGCAAGAGGAGCTGGGGGGCTCCAGCCTGGCAACTCCCCAGGCTGCAGGGCCTTGTGCGGAGCCTGAACAGCTACTGGGGTTGCAAAGGTGCAGCGTGGGACTAGGACCTGCTGCCTTTGCCTAACCCGCCTTGCCAATGATGAGTGGCCATGACAGAGCGCAGCCTGCCCCAGGGAGCTACTGCCAGTCGCCAAGGTGGGATTACAGGGTTGGGGGTTCCCCTGGGAGGGGAGACCCAGATCTGTGGGCTACTGCAGTGGGGAGAATGCAGGGACACAGGGGTGCTGCCAGGGGGCAGCACCCCAAGGGAAAGGGGCAGTGGGGTCTGGGAGGGACACGGGGCCAGCGGCAGGCGAGACAGCGGCCAGAAGGAGGTGCTCCGGAGCTGAAGAGAGCTAATTCCAAGACAGCCAGCAGGAGGCACCGTGCTGGTGAGTGTGACATCACTACAGCGCCCCTTACACAGCATGGACAGGCTGACCGGCTGGCACCACCTCTCTGGGTCTATCCCCAGTGGATTCACTGTGGGCGTGGCCCCATGTGGCAACTGGGTGGGGCAGGGGATGGGGGCAGACCGCGTGGAAAGGAGAGGCCGAGCTGGGGGCTTACCGAGAAATCCACCGTGCAGGTGCGAGGGTAGCCTGGGATGCCGGGGCTGAAGCGCCAGCTGGTCTCCAGGTGGTTGAAGAGTCGCCCGTCGGTGCAGATGGCCTGAGAAGGGGCAGCGGGCGCGTCACTCGAGGGCTTTGCTACCAGGCTCCCCAGGGGGCTGAGCGCCCCCACCCTGAGAATCCCCAGGCGCGCCCCGTAGCCTCACCTTGACGAGGTGTGGGCGCACCAGGGTGACGATGGAGGTGTATCTCTCCAGGACCGGCGGGAAGCCCACTTCCAGCTGGGCCTTCACGTGGCCCGTGCGCTTGGAGACCACCACCGACTTCTTGCACCAGGGGACAAAGTGCTTGTAGTCATCCACGTTGGACACCACCTCGTACATCTCCTGCATGGAGTACCTGCAGGGGGAGATGCCTGGGCTGACTCGTTGCAGGCACAGGGCTCGGGGCGGGCTAGGGAACCGCTGGCCCCCGTGGTGCTGGTTCAAACCCTGCTCAGCTCCCCTGCCTCCATGGATCCCCTGCATGTGCAATGAGTTTCACGGGGCTCAACCTGGTTTGCGGTGCCCATGTCACGTCACAGACAGGTCAAGGGTTGCCCAAGGCCTGGACACCAAACACCCCTTTGCCACCAGTGCTGGGGCACGCAGGGAAAGCCCCTAGCGCGCTCCATCTCATCCCCCTCCGAGGGATATGGTCCAGGCCACATACCCTATAATCCTCCGCTCCGAATACTCCTTCCTTTTGTTGGTGAAAGGCCCCGTGAGATTGATGAACGTCCGGCTCGGGTGGGGGCCGCTGCCCCAGTCCAGGCTGTTTATTGCCCATGGCACCCGGCTTAGCAGAATCCCACAGAGAGACACGGCCCTGCAACTAGAAACGGGGCGGGATTAGCAGTGACCAACCGAGCGGAGCCGGCTTGGCCAGGCAGAGGAAGGGAGCGAGGGCCACTCCCCTTCAAGAGGGCACCTGGTGCTGAGACTAGCTAAGCCCAGAGTGGGGCTGCGGGAGACGGAGGCGGCGAAACCCCCTCCCCAGCCAGGATGAGAGAATTCCCTCTCATGTGCTAGTCCCGTTCCCCTGGGATCTCTCGGCCCCTAATGCCACCTGGCCAAGCTGCATGCTGCGATGTTTTCACCGCTCCAATGCGGCCACCACAGGGTTGGGACCTGCCAGTAGTTTAGTGACGTAGCAACTCTACCAACCATTTGTTGCAGGGAGCGATGCCGATGCCCGTATTACGGTAAAGGTGCCGCTGATGCCTGCTCCCACCAAGGGGATGTTTAATGAGCTACTCCTGGGAGAATTCTGCGCCACTGCACTCATGCAGAATTTATGTCCCCCGCAAATTTCTTTGCTTCCCCACAGAATGATGACTCTCTAAGGGGGAAGCAAAGGGAAGCCACAAGCGCAGTCCTACAAACCTCCCCAGCAGTATGTTTTGGATGCCCACAGCAGCCGGCAGAGAGGTAAATCACTGTGGGGCAGTGGGTGAGACTAGGGAAGACCCGGCTAGTGGCTCCTATCCTGCACCAGGCTCTGCTGTTAGTCCCGGCTGGGCTGGGGAGGACAGGACTTCCTCCTCCCCTGCATGGTATCTGGGGCTGTCAGACCCACCCTCAGATTTCTCCCCTGGCTGTAGGAAGCTCTTCAAACTCCCCCCATACTCGCTCCACCTGCAGGAGGGATCTCTGTACAGGGAACTGTTCCCACATCCGTCCAACCCCCATGCATCCAGTCCCTCATGCTGAGCTTCTCCCCCATCACACTGAGAACCCCCCCCCACCACTGAGTCCCACTCCCTCCTGCACCTGGACCACCCTGCCAAGCTACCTGCATCTGGATTCCCACTCCCTCAGCATCTGGACCCCACCAGTGAGCCCCCCACACCCAGACGCCCCTGCCAAGCTCTATCCCCCCCACACCCAGACCTGCCCCGCCACTGAGCCCCAACCAGCTTCCCCTGGGCCCCCCTGCAGAGTTCCATTATCATTGCACTCAGAACCCCCCAACCAGCCCCTGTGCATCCAGATCCTCCCGCACCTGGATTCCTCACCGAGCCACCCCACGCAGAACCTTCTCAGCCCACACCTGGATCCCTCCACACTTGGATCCTGCTTTGCTGAGCCTGCCTGCCCACACCTGGTGCACCTGGCATGGCCCTGGGGTGTGTCTGGGGAAGGCCTGGTCCTTGCGCTGTGTCAGGGTCGGGTGCAGCCTCCCTGCTGCACATCACTTGCTGCTGAGTCAAGAAGCGGGCAGCCCCTCCCCTGTGCCCGGCGGGCCTTATGCAACAGCTGCCATGAAACCCGCCCCCAGGAGGGCAGCTCAGAGCAGGAGGAGGAGAGGTTCATTCACAGGAACTGTACTCAGCTGAGTCGGCAGAAAGCCAATAAGGAGTGGCAAGCCCTGGGAGCCGAGAACCAGATGGGAGGGGGCGGGTGCCCCTGGGAAGGGCCCGCTACGAGGCCCAGGGGCCACGCTTGCCCCATCTCCTTAGTCAGGATGGCTGGTGAAACACAGGGCACCCTGCTGAGCTCTGCCCCCCTCCGCGTCAATATGGAGCGAACGCTGGCACCGACGTGGGGGCAGAGGGTATCTGGATTTCTTGAGAAGGGGGGTGGCAGGGGAAGCAATGCGCCACCCTGGCAGGTTTTCTCCGCTCTCCCGCAGGCCCTGTAATAACACCCTGCTGCACCAGTGACCCATTGCTGCATAACCAGGCCCGCCGGCTCTGCTGCCAAGCGGAGCTTTCAGGAGGAGTGGTCGCCGGCGTTCTAAACCCTGGCAGGATGTCCCACGGCCCAGAGGCTGGGTTTGCCCTGCCCTGCCTGGACGTTCGCAATCCCTGGCGCTTTCTGGAAGAGCAGCGGTTGGCCAAGGTTTCCTTTTGGATCCATCCCCAGCACGGCCGCCTTTCAGCAGTCCACAGCCGCTCTGGTATCGTTGGACGAAAGGCGCTCTGGAAAAATTGGGTCAGACAGTAACTGGGAGCTATGTGTGCTGGGTTCTGTGGGTTCTTCTCCACGGCCCTCGCAAGGCGGGTCAGTGTTGTCGCTGATTGCTAGATGGGGAAACTGAGGTACTGACTGAAAACAGGACTTATCTGCCAAGGTCACCCAGCCTGTCCGAGGCAGAGCTCACTACCCAGGTGAGGCAGAGCTCACTACCCAGGTGAGGCCTCTAACTCCCTTGTGTCCCATTCGGAGTTTGTCCTCTGGACCTCGCCCCCTGATGAAATTTCAGCGGGTGCTTTTGTTCCTTGATCCCCACAGCCTGGCACGCCCACCACAGACAAGAGAAGAATCCCAAATAAAGCAGGGAAGCCAGCAACATGTGACCTCTCTCCTGCAAACAGTCCAGAGGCAGAGAACAGCCCTGGCCGCTGGAATGTTTGTGCACACCGGGAACGGGCCTGTGCTCGTTTCCTTGGCAGGCCAGGGCTTAGATCCACCCCCAGCACAGTCCCACTTTGAGCTGCCCTGTAGCGTGGCTGGTCTCCCACGACAGCCTGGACAGACACTTCATTTCCCACAAGCCCCGAGTCAGCGGCGACGATCCAGAGTGCAACGGTGAACGCTCCCCCTTCTCCGCCACTCGACGCTGGCGGCAGAAGGCGACACTTGTGTGCAAGTCAGAACAGACCACTCGGTGCTTTACAAACCAACGCTCGCTGGCCTTCACCGCCCCTTCTGCACGGGAGGTGCCTATCCCCAGCTGGGGAGACTGAGGCACAGGGCGGCAATGCAACTCGCCCATGACTAGGACTAGAACCCAGGAGCTCCTGACGTCTGGCCCACAGTTCACTTGGTTAAATGAAGTTCACAACCCCCCAGAACGCTTCCAATTCAGCTGGAAGGGTGGCAATCAGAGGTTATAAAGACACTAGGAACGAGATTCAATCCTGCCGTCAGGAACTGCCTTCCAACACCCCGGCAGCTTCCACCCAGCACAATCAGGAGGTCGCATTCCATCGTCACTGGAAACTTTCCACTCAGGCTGTTCACTTCCATGTATTTATAGATGCATCTGAAAACGGGTCACTCCCCCTGTTCCCCAGAGGCACCCGCAGAGGGGAAAGGTCTTTCTTTTCCCACGTGCTAGGGCCACTCCGGGTTCAGGCAGCCCGATGCCTCCTCTCCTTCCACGTTGCTGGTGGTTCGGATTCGGTAACGCAGCGGGGATCTACATGAGCCGAGAGGTCACCTAGGCCCCCCTCAGCCCTGCCTGGGTGGATGGACAGACTCTCCAGGGGACAGACTCCAAGCTCAGAACCATTTCTGTACCTGGCGCTGTGCAGCAGAGGACAAGAATTCATGCAGCAAAGAGCACAGCCTGCAGCTAGGGGCACTCTTCCAGCCCTACCATATTGCTCCTCAAAGCAAACCCACTCCAGAATTGCCTGCAAGGTGCCACCTCCTATTCTTGATTCTGTGCTAGGTGCTGTGCAGATGCATAGGAGAGGGCTGCTGCCCTGAAGCCCACGGCATCTCTTACACCCAACACGGCAGTGACGAGCAGGCGCCCTGGCTCCATTTCACAGCGATGCACAACACCACTTAAACTCGCTGCCCTCCAAGTTCCGGGAGCATCCGCTGTGCTAACAGAGAGATCTGAACTGGAAAAGCACCACGGTTATAGGTTGTACCCCAGCGGCTGATTATTTCGCTCCCACCTGCCAAGCAGCA
This sequence comes from Dermatemys mawii, assembly GCA_007922305.1. Taxonomy (NCBI): domain Eukaryota; kingdom Metazoa; phylum Chordata; order Testudines; family Dermatemydidae; genus Dermatemys; species Dermatemys mawii. The sequence continues at coordinate 228,597 of ML677402.1, forward strand.
GGACTGCTCTGATGGCCAGAGGCATTGCTGACAGACAGAGGCATTGCAGCAACTTCCTGGCAGGGCACCTCCCTCCACAGGTCATCGCTGGAGGAGGTGTGAGCCCTCAAAACTTCTAGGCCTTTTGCAAGGGAGAACATTCATTTGCAAAGCCTGGGCAAGAGGCGACAATGAATTCAGATCCACCAGCCAAGGGAACACCGTGTTTTCTGATGAAAGAGAGACTTACAAACCCCCGTCTCCGGCAATCGCCCTTCAGCTAGCACCCGGTCGCAGGGCTGCACCCAGGAGCTCGGCTGCTGAATCTGGATCCGATCTCCTCTTCCTGCAAAGCGGACCGCTCTCTGGAAAGTGCTTTACATGTTCTCATAACATTGTCCTTTGCTAAAGAAACCAGCACCAACCTCCTATACCTGAAGGATAAACCTAAAGTCCTGGTGCTGTCTAGCAAATCCAGGGGCTTAGGGCTGGACCCATTCTTGGTTCAGTGATGCTACATCCCAGCAAGTTTTAGTAAGCCAGTGGTTGCCCGTGCGTGGCCCATAGATCCCCCATGGTCTATCAAGCCTCTGCAGCCAGCTAAGGTGATTTGCCTGGGGTCTGCAGCCAGCTAGCTGCTCACGTCTGGCTCTTTGGTTCCAGAAGCTAAATTCCATTCAAAGAAGCGAAGCGTCCGGGAAGAATCCCCCTCACGTCACCGCTTCCTACAGACAATCACTGAAGCGCGGCTGGGAGGGGAGCTGTCCACGAGAACATCTCTCTGGGAATAGGTGTGCGGGCTGGGTCCCCCGAACGTAAAACACCAGCTTTGGGGCTGCATGCCCCCCCCCCCCACCCCCCCCAGCCGGGTCCCCACTGCCTCTTCCCGTGCACCCCATGCTGCAGACAAGTGACCCCCTCTCTGGATCCCAGTCCCCAGAAACCCCTTCTTAGGGCCCTGCTCCTATGGCCCCTTCCCCCAGAGACCTCTCACTCTGGGACCCCTCCCAAGATCCCCCTAGAGACCCCCCCTCTGACCCCATGGCCGGTCCCCCTAGACACCTCCCACTCTGGGCCCTTCCCCCCCAGAGACCCCCCTATAGTCCCCCTAGAGACCCCCCCCAACCCCATGGCCAGTCCTCCCAGAGACCTCCCACTCTGGGCCCCTCGCCCCCCAGAGACCCCCCCCTCTGCCCCCATGGCCCCTCCCCCTCGACGCCCCTCCCCCTCCTCCTCTCAGGACCCCTTCCCTCCAACCCCCGCCCCGCCCCGCCCGGGGCCGCTCTGCCCCCGCGGGCCCCGCTCACCTGCCAGGCGGGGGCGCTCCCGGCCGCAGCCCCTGGCGCGCCCCCAGCCGCAGCACCGCGCGCAGCCGCCGGGCCGCCATGGGGGAGGGGTCCGGGCTCCGCGCTCCGTCCGCCGCAGACACCGGCTCCGCCGCGCTGCACTCCCCCCTCCCCCGCCTCACAACGTCACGAGTCACTATAGAACCCACCGCGTCACAGCCAGGGGGCGGGGCGAGAAGGCGCGGGGGGGGGACGGGGGAACCGGTACCGTGGTGCATCATGGGGGTACCGTGGTGCATCATGGGGGATGTAGTTTCCGGAAATTGGGACACAGAGAAGTGAAGTCAGCTGCCCAAAGGAAGCCTGTGTCCCAGCCATGTCTAGAACCCAGGAGTCCTGACTCCTAGATCTGTGCCTTAACCCCTAGCTTCAGCAACCTATCACAGGACTGATTAGCAGTTACTGTCTAAACCAGGGGTCCCCAAACTACAGCCCGAGGGCCAGATCCGGCCCGCAGCTTCGATTTGTCCGACCCCACCCAGCAACAGGGGAGAAGCCAGCAGGCAAAGAGCGCTCCCCAGGCTGAGGGGCTGCCGGCAGCAGCTGAGCTGTGCGGAGGGGTGAATGCCCCGGAGAGCCAGCGTCCCCCGAAAAGGGGAGCCAACTTAGGGGAGAGTCGCTGCTGCAGCCGCGCAGGCATGGACCCTGCCTCAGAGTAAAAATACAAGCCAGATGCTAAATTACATCTCCAATAAATGGAGTAAAGAAGAGGGAAATAAAATTTAAAAATGTGAAATGATTTTAAACGTATAGACAAATATTTTGTGTGATTTCACAGGACCTGCATTGATTATACAGTTACTTTTATACCTGATTTAGAATTTAATGCAACACTAACACAGTAATGTTTTTATGATTTGCATATACTTTGCATCTATTTAATTTTTTTCAGTCACTTCGGCCTGTGAAGCCCCTTCAAAAATCTAATATGGCCCTTGTCTCGTAGAGTTTGGAGACCCCTGGTCTAAACAGTTCCAGATGTCCCTCTGTTTTCATCCTCACAATGGTCCCTTTTGATCTTGGAATCTATGAATCATCTCCCAAGTTCCATCTTCTTTTGGGGAAGCCGGTTACAAAAACTCCTCAAATCCCAGCTCCCAGAGAATTGTGCTAGGAACTCCCCAGTTTTGCTTCCTTTGCAGATAAGGAGAGAAGAGGAGGGGAGGCTACCCCACAAAGCCTATACAAATGACTGGCAAAGAGTTGTGAGTAGGACAGCATAAAACACAAGCCCAGTGATCTCGTGTTGCCATGAAATGTCTAGTTCCAGTTCCACTGCTTCCTCCTTCAGGCAAATATCTCACTGGCGAAAATGTCAACAGCTGTTCTTTATGGCCTTTCAGCTCTCTGATTTCACCTTGATTTCACTGTTAGGTAACACTCGGAAAATTGCAGGTCCAAAGCCACGATAAAAATAGCCCTGCTACAGTATCCAAAGCACAAACACAATCTCCCGGCTCCTCCTCCTCTGAACTCAGTTCAGCCAAAAGATCAAAAGTGAAGCTGCCACATTAGCCCCTGGACTATGTCCCCTCCACACTCCGTGGCAGTCAATGTAAATATGTCTCTGGATGTTATTTCAAGACACGGAGGTAGTAATTTAAAGTGCTGCCTCGTTATCCCTCCTAAACAGTGACAGGAAAATTAAATATAAACACTTGTAACTGCAGAAAACAATTATTCAGCTCATCTTGTTGCACCGAATCATTTCTTTGTTTAAACAAGTCCTTTTCTTCAAGGGGCTCCCAAAAGTTGCCCTGACAAAAGCCAGATTGGCAGCTTTTTAAAGCCATCCTGATCTTTAGCTGTCTGGTGGAGACTACAGGGCCCAACATGCAACGCTCCACATCAAGCTAAGCTTTATGGCCACAAGGCCCACTGGAACCTGTAGTCTCCCCAGGGTCGAGTGGTAAAGATGTGTGAGCCACTTTGAGGACCTTGGCTCTGGCAGGTTTCAGTTGCACAAGATGTCGCTACCAGAATTGTCCAGAAATGCTGATGTGAGGTCCCATGCGGCACCCCTTTGTTATTAAGATTCATTATTTGTTAAGCACAGACAATGTGCTAGGCACTGTATAAAATACAGGTCTCAAATCCCTAGCCAGAAAAGCCTACAATATAACAGCCCAGTCCTGGAAACATCTTCAAGGGCAACGCTTCCTTCCATGAGTAGACCCATTGAGTTCATAGGTGGAAACATTTATACCTGGGAGTGAGCGTTTGCATGATTGGGATCTAAAAGACAGGCACAGAAATGAGAGCAAGCACTAACTGCACAACCCAGAGAAGGGACTGGATTTTGGTTTTGTTTAACAGCTAATTTCTCGTGGGCATGATGGAAGGAGCAGGAGTTTAGGAGGCACCTGAATGAAGAGGTCTGAGTTCTACACTACATGATCATGATGGTCCCTTTGGCCTTAAAGTCTATGAGATTCACTTCACTTTGTGACCCCCTCTCTGTCTCAGCTTCCTGAGTTCAAGCAGAGAGCCAAGTTCACGAAGAACACAGATCTCCTGATTCCCAGATTGTGTGTTAGCCACAAAGGACCAACCTTCCCGCTCCGAGGCCTGGTCTACACTAGAAAATATTATTGGCATAGCTATGTTGGTTAGGAGCCTGAAAAAAATCACACCGCTAACCAATATGCCTGGGCTGACAAAAGCTCTAATATAGACACAGTTACAGCAGCAACAAAAAATATTTGGCAAGTCATAGCTATTCTGTTCGGAGAAGGGGTGGAAGAACTCTTTTGCCGGAATCAGCTGTGTCTCCACTAGGGGGTGCCAGTATATCCATATTCACAAACCCTTTTAAGTGTAGACAAGGCCTGAGAGGCAGCTTGGCCCGGATGCGACAGTGTGCAAGGACTCAGGAGACCTGGATTCTGTTCCTAGCCCTCCTAATGTGCTGCATGACCCTGGGGGAGATGTTTCATCTCTCTGTTTCCCTCCCATCCTTTATCTGCCCTGTCTAGACTCTAACTCTTTGGAGCAGGGATTGTCTCTGACCACGAGTTTGTACAGCAACTAGCACAATGAGATCTTCCACATTACACCACCAAAAGAACCCGAGATCGCCCTTGTAACAAACTGATTTGTTTAGTTCGAAGACTAAATACAAGTTGGTGGAACCTTGGATAATGGGCACTTTTGAAGCGCAAAGAATTAATGTAATAACTCAGCTATTCATTCTTCTTCTTATTAAATGTACAGGGGCTGCAAAGCCGTCCGTAAACGATGGTAGATCCATATGGTTACTCTGAATTGACCAGATGTGTAGGTAGCGCAGTTCCTCACCTGACTCCCTTCCGCCATCCCTCGGAGAACACCGAGGCACCGAGCCTCGCCCGTGGGCCGAGCCGATCCATCGGTTTGCCCAGCCGGGACCCGATGCCGGTGGCGGGGTCGATGGACGGGATCGGCCTGAGGGAAACTCACGGGCCCCCCCGTGGGAGGGCGGCTCCGGCCTGTCCTGCCCCTGATGATGGGGGCGATGGTAAAGCCCAGGAGATTCCCGCGCCCCGGGGCGAGCAGGCGGGGGGCC
>ML677402.1:238465-299020 GCA_007922305.1 Dermatemys mawii
CTCTGTCCTCTGCCCCCATCCAGCCCTGCACCCCAGCCTCTGCTGCGAGCCCCTGCCCCCATCCACTCCTTGCACCCTCTTTCCGACCCACTGCCCCATTTCCCCAGTGCCAGCCTCTGCCCTTCTGCATCTTTGCTTCCTGTGCCACCTTCCCTTTGTCCTCCATATTGGTGTCCCCATCTCCTAGCTCTGCCTGTTCCCCATCTTCTCCCTGGCTTCCCTGTTCCCATCGCCTTCCTTATCCCCCATCTCCCCCAGCCATTCTTTCCACCTCCTTACCCCCCATATCAACCCCTTTATTCCTCCAAAGCCTAGACAGAATTTGAGCCCCCTCATCTTGATTCCCTGCCTTTCTTCCTCGACACCCCTTCGTCTCCCTCTCAGCCCCTGATTTGGCACCACCCGTGTATTGCACCCCACTTTCACAAGCTGGGGGTGATTCATCTCTCATTCACTCGGAGGGGGTCTCCTCTGTGCTGCTGGATGCCCTGCCATTTCCCTGGGTGTGATGAGGCTTTTCTCATGGAGGTATATGTGATTCAGCTTCCTGACATACAGGGTCGGGGGATTACACCCCACTTTCCTTGGGCAGGGATGTGAGTCAGTCCTGTCTGCACCCCACTTGACTTGTGTCCCAACCCCCAAATCAGCAGGGCTGACTGTTTGATCTCTGGAGGTACCCCAACTCCCCCATGCGGGGTGGGTGGGGAGGGAAGAGTGTCTGTTTAGATGACCATCGCCACGTGCGATTTCCCTAAAAGGGTCAGGTTTCAACCGTCTCTGCTTTGTAAGGGGCATGAATCAAACCTCCCGGCCCCAAGGAGCCCCATTCTGTTTTCCCTTCCCTAAGGCAGAGCGTATCAATACACAGTCGTTCTTGGCTTCTCCCCTGGCCTGTCACCCCCACGACTCCGATGACACCCGGCACCTCCCTCTGCTCCTCCAAATACCCCCCTGGCCTGCAGACCTCTCCTCTTTACCCCCCTGATTTGACATGAGCCCTTTTTGTTTGTACCCCGGCAGGGCTGCTGACGCCTCAAAGCCAAATATTTACCCCCCTGAGGTCCCTGCTGTTGCAATCGCAGGGCTAGGCTGGGTGTTTAAAGCCTCACGTGGTGGGGAGGGAGGGGAACACCGAGTAACTTTTTTTTTTTTTTTTTTTGGAAACCAAAAAATTCAGCTTCCCTTGTGAATGGTGGGGGGGCGGGTCAGCCCCAGCCTTGCTCACAAGCTCCGCTGGAGTCCGTGCAGGGCATAATTATCCTCTATGCATCTTTTTTTTTTTTTTTGAACTGTCTAAGGCTGGTTGCTGAGTCCACCACATTCCACACGCATGACTCGCTCCTTCCCCTACCTTTCCCTGCTTTCATGCATGTGTTTGGATGGAGGCGGGATCTGGAGTTAGCAGATGAGCAGGGGTGAAAAGTCTGCCTTGGAAATGCAAGTTCAGGGTTCCCTCTGCTGAGCAGACCTGTCAGGATGAGCAGATGTGGTTGGGGTTGGTTGTGGCATGGGCCGTTGAGGGAGACAAAAAGTGAGGGCAAGGTGGAGCCGGATCACTCCAGTTGCTGTAGGGCTTGGAGAGCTGCTTCGCGGAGAGAGCTGATTTCCTGTGCTACCTTGAGCAAAGGCTGGTGGTTTGTTTTCGGTCTTGGCCATAGGAGCGCCTGGTTCTATACAGATGTAAAGGTGGCCGCGGTCCCTGTCCCAAAGGGCACCCAGGAGAAAGGGCCGAAAGTCCAAGCTAGGCCTGTGTGACAGGAAATCCCCAGCGAGGTTCTGTGACTGCTGCAGAGAGGCGCAGGGTAGCTGCCAAAGATTGAGGCTCCCTTGGGGAATGTTCACCCACCGTAACCGAACCTGCACCAGGTTCCCAAGAGGGTGTGTTACCCCCTTGTCATCAGAACGTGATTCGGACTTTCCCGGAGGTCGGTCTTCCAGGGTGTCACTCCTGTTGCCTGTGTGCTCTCGGCCATTGAGAGGAGAGAGCACATGGGGTTGGAAGGTGGATTATAGGGTGAAGTAAGGGACGGGACAGAGGCTTGTGGAGCCCATAGCAAGTGCTTGTTCATACAGATCCATTTTAGGCCAGTGGGAAGTTCAGCCGGATCAGTGCCGGCATGTTCTGGCTATAGCCAAATCTTATGGCAACTGAAGCTAGACCCAGAAGTAGTCCCAGGAGAGGTGAAGAGGGTTTGGCTGTTACCAGGCAGCGTGAGATTTGAGAGGAGAGACCCGCTCTAGGCCTTGTTCACTCTCTTCCTACTGAAGACAGTCCGTACAGAGGTTCTGAAAAGAGAGCGTCTTTGGGTTCAGGCCTGTCCCTTTCGCTGAGATCTCGGTTTCCTGCGTATTTGCTCATCGGATGCTTTATCCTGTTGGGAGTGGATGGCTATGGGGATTTAAACCCTTCCCCTCTAAGGCACTTGTTAATATTCAGGCTGGGTAAGACGTGTAGGAATTGCCAGACCGGATCAGACCTGTCATCCGTCAAGCCAGTATTTTGTCTCAGACAGTGGCCAGCACCGGCCACTTCAAAGGAAGTTGCAAGAAGCCTGGGCGAAGGCAGATGTGGGATAATCTACACCCTATGAAGCTCTGATCCCAATAATGAGAGAGTGGTTTAGGCCATGAAGCTTGAAGGTTTACATCTGTTCCTAAATGAGTTTTGTTCATTCTAGCTTCTTATAAATGGCTAGTCCCTCTTTAGGTCTTACAAAGTCTTTGGCCTCCACAGCAATCAAAAGCTGTTGTCAGCTGTTGAGTGTGGTCCCTGTGTGAAATGGGTTTGGGTCTCGGTCCAGTTCCCAGTGGGTAAGTGTCCACATCAGGGACTGGCAGCAGTTGGTTCTCTTCTTGGCTGAGAAGCTAAGGGGACAGATTCCCACTGATATCTGGCCAGGGTCAGGGCCTGAATGGGTGCCCCCTCCCCCGATGTAGTCTTTTGAGGCCCGTGGGTGGTCTGCAAAACTTGTACCACACTTCTTCTCGTGGCTTTATTCCCTAGGGTAGATAACCCAGCAGTTTCCACCAACACTCACTTTGCTTCGGTTTTTTAATCCTTGCAGAAGCAGCAGCATCCTCTCTCTCTCTCTTAAAAAAACCAAACAAACCAGAGATTGACTTGTATGACTATGAAAAGCCTTCAGCTGCAAGGGGTGGGGGAGAATTCCTGTTAGATGCTCCAGTGGGCCTGTCTCCACAGCTGCAGCTCAGTAGAATGGCTCAGTAGATGTTGCGTTTGCTATAGAAGCAGGAGATCCAAACACACACAGGTGGTGTGACGTGACTAACTAGTCGGGCTGGTCTTGGGGTAGATGAAGGATGTTGCCGGCCATTCTCCTGTCCCTGTCCTTGCACATTCGTTTGACCTGCGATTGTCTCTCTCTTTGCAGCCTCCTCTGGTCCAAGCCATCTTCAACCGCGATATAGAGGAGGTGCGGTCGTTGCTGAACCAGAAAGAGAACATCAATATATTGGTGAGTGCTGGAGCAGCGTTGCCTGGCCTCGTTTGGCTTGCTGCTGCTCCTGTCTCAGATTGAACTGCACTCCTCCGTTTTGCCTCTGAACTGTGGTTGTGTAGCTAAAGCGGAGAGGGTTGAACTTGGACGCTCCTGGTAAGCGGGCGAGAATCTTTTCTGCAGTGTGATCCAGGGGTTAGAGGAGGCAGCTTGGAGGCAAGGCCCCTGGGTTCTATTCCTGGCTCTGCAACTTTGGCTCTGGTTTTTAAAGGTATTTAGGGGTTGCAACACTAACTGACTTAGGCTCCCAAGGTAGGCCTTGGGAGGCTGAAATATCTTGAAAAATCTGGGCCTTTGTCCCCTGGCCTCCCACTCCCCATCTGTAAAATGGGGTTAATGGTACACCCTAGTCACTGGGAGACTTACCTGCTTATTTATAGAGTGTTCAGATAATGCAGTGTCTTGTCGGTTCATTCGAAGGCTGCAGGTGAATGGCAGGGCAGTGAACTGGGACTGGGTTGGCTGCATCCCCAGCATACCTTGCTCTGCTTTGGAAAAGAGACCCAGTGCGGTGTGATGAGAGCATGGCCTGACTGGGACGTTAGCCCTGCTCCACCAAGGAAGACAGATGCACTTTTAAAAGCTGGGTGCGGATTACGCCCGAGCGGGGTGGGTGTGGCCAAAACGCAGCCTTGCAAGCGCTGCCACCTGGCTGTTCTCCCCTTGGATAAGGACGTGTGGCTTGCCAGGTCCGGAATGCAGTGGTCCAGATTAAGTTGTTTGGGGGGAGTGGGGGGTTGGCCCGGTGGATGAAGATGCCACGTTGAATGCTGCAGCCTGCAGTCTTCAGACCACACCCCTGTGTTGAGGAGCAAGGCTCCTGCTGCTCTGAGTGGCATGGTGAGGGGGCAGGGAGCCGGGAGGGGATGGGGGTTTGATAAGGGGCAGGGGTCCCAGGGGATAGTCAGGGGACAGGGAGCAGGGGGCAGTTCGATGGGGTGGAGGTTCAGGGGGAGGTGGTCAGGGAAGGGAGAGCAGGGGGTGGTGGATAGGGGGTGGGGTCCTGGGGGGCAATTAGAGGTGAGGGGGGTGGATATAGGTCATGCAGTCAGGGAGCAGGGGGGTTGGATGGGGGCGGGGTCCCGGGGAGTGGTTGTGGGTGTGGTCCCTGGAAGGGGCAGTTAGGGGTGAGGAAGTGGGAGGGGGTGGATGTGGATGGGGCCAGGCTGTTTGGGGGAGGTACAGCCTTCCCTACCCAGCCCTCCATAGAGTTTCACCACCCTGATGTTGGCGCCCCCCTGCCCCCCTGGACTTGTTGCTCTTTTAGGCTGTGTCTCTAGGTCAACTCATGGGGTCTGTGTAAGTGTCTGAGTCTGGTTCAGCATCTTACTCTGGGTTGGCTGGGGGCATTAGCGAGGTTCTCACTGCACGCTGCCCCCAGCTCTGCTCTGGCCCAGTGTTGTTTTTTCTGCACGCTCTTGGCCATTGCATCTAATGCGTCAGCCGCCTCCTGTCCGTGCTGCAGCATGTGCAGGTTTGCACGGTTGTGGACCCTGAACGAATGGTGAACGGGACCAGCCTGGGTCTGGACCGAGCATCGTGGACTCGGCGCTGGCTCGGAGGAGCGGCCCAGCACTGTTCTGGGTGCCAGCCACGGAGACTAATGATTAGATCATATCTTGACATGTTACAAAGGGATTAGGAGACTTTGTTCCACGGTTGCCTCGTTCGGGGAGGTGATAATTCCATCGTCTCCTCTTTAAAGGGAGTTGCTCACGCTCATCCTTCCTCTAAAACGCCTTTACTTTGTTGCCCGCTAAACGAGAGAACGATTAACATTTAACACACCTATCTCTTCGGGGGCTGATTGCACTGGGGAAATGAGATTGGTCAGTTTCACTTTCTGCATCTCCACACAGTTTGTGCTGGTTCTACCAGTCATTTCCTTGATTCTCTCTCCTTTTTTAATGAAAAAAAATACAACCATCATTAAATGCAGCTAAAACGTGGGACCTACAACTCTCTTCCATGCCCCTCTAACCCATGTGGTGTTTGCCGAGACTGAACCAGAAGAGGTTCCCAGGCTGCCCAGCACCAAGCGAAGAAAACTGATTCTGTCTAAGCTGTTCTTCCTGCCCCTTTATGGCCTCTCACAGTCGTTTGGGCTTGGTGCGTTTTGGGAGCTGCTCCCAGTGCTCACAAGCTTTTATCAGTGTTGGCACTTGACATCGAATGACGGGCTGTGTGAAGGGCAGGCGGAGCACCGGGGTAATGCCGCTTGGTGGTTTTATAAACCTTTCATGTAGCGATCGCCACGTGCTTTGCAAACCTTCATTAAGCCTTGCAACCCTGCGAGCAAGATACCATCTTCCTTCAGGGAAGCTGGAGCAGGGAGGAAGCGAAGTGACTTGTCCAAGGTCACAGAGCGAGTCAGTGACAGAGCTAGAAATTAGCCACCCGAGAGTCCTGCTCCCAGCCCCCTGCTCTAACCACTAGACCCCACTCACCTCCTCATCTGGGACTAGAACCCTGGATTCCTGGCTCTCAGTACTGCTCTAACCACTGGACAGCCCCCCACACTCACCTCGCCAACTGGGACTAGAACCCTGGATTCCTGACTCTCAGCCCTGCTCTAACCACTAGACCCCACTCACCTCCCCAACTGGGACTAGAACCCTGGACTCCTGGCTCTCAGCCCTGCTCTAACCACTAGACACCCTCCCCCCCCCGAGACTGGGACTAGAACCCTGGATTCCTGGCTCCAAGTCCCTGCTCTACCTGACAGTGGACTGAGGTGTGAAAGATATTCCCCATTGCTTCCCCACCAGGCTGTCTGGTTTTGCTGGTCCTAAGCAAACTCCTCCATCTACTCAGACTTACCCAGACGTGCTTAGGGCAGGAAGCAACGTTCTGGTCTTTCGGGTGGGGAAGGAGCTGCGCTCGCTGTGTGGATTGGTGCATCACGGCCGCCTCTTATCTCCCTGTGCAGGACCAAGAACGACGAACCCCACTGCATGCTGCTGCCTACTTAGGAGATGTCCCAATCATTGAGCTCCTCATACTGTCGGGTAAGACCCGCTGCTGTCTCTGCCCAGTGCAGCCGGCTGCACGGATGTGCTCGAGTGTAGCCGGCCTGGCTCTCCTCTGGGTCTGCTGCTCGAGGTACAAGGGCTTTTCATCCACAGGAGAGCTGGGGCTTGCGTCACAAGGGAAATGTCCTTTGTCGCTCTCACCCAGATCCCAAGAGGAGGTTTGTGCAAATTTTAAAACAACCTGGAACTGGAATATTGGGGCTGCGGGTTGGGATTGAGGGGACCAGTGACTTGGGATTGAGGGACAACGGCAGAGCTCGGGGAAGTAATAGGGGGGGCTGTTGGTGAGGACTGGGGGCATTACGTTCTGTGTGGGGAGCCCAGGGCTGGGTTAGTAGGGACTGTGGGTCAGGATTGAAAGGTCGTGACAGAACTGGCTGGGGGTGGGGGGGAGCCCCAAACCGGGGGAGTGGGGTGGGAGGCTGCAGATCTGGGTCATTTGCCGGGGGTGGGATGAGGACTAGAGAACTGTGCTCAGCACCTGCCTGCTGCATACTTGGCTCTAACCCGAGGTACCAGCCCCTCCGTTTTCCTCTGGAATCGCTCAAATCTCCGTCCAGGCTCACGCTCCACACGCCGTTGGCGGGCGGAAAAAGGCCCCGTATCTGGCATTCGTGGTCATTGTCCCCTCTAGGTGCCCTTGACTTGTCAGCAGTTTGCTGGTGGTGTGGAAGAGCCGCTAGTGATCCTAGCCCAGCCCCTGACAAGCAGAGATTGGGGGACATAATTTCCCGACACCTCGCTACGTAGGCCTTGCTGCTGAACGATTCAAACCGTGAAACGCGGCTCCGTGTTCCCGTGGCTCTCAGGGCAGCTCTACACAGTGGAGTCGAGGCAGCTGGGCTTGGATGGTCCCAGCTGGCGCAGAGGATCCTGCTGTGTGGCTCTGGTCTCCTTCACAGCCCACAAAGACCCACTGACTCCAGTATAAAATGCATCAGCTTCGTCTGAGCAGCTTCCTTTTAGATCAAGATGACGAACTGCATTCTGGAACCGGTAGTCTTGTGGCCACTGAGATCAAGGTGGAGCAGTGCATGCTGGGAAATGTAGTTTTTTTCCCATCTACCTCAGCGCTGCACTCTCTGCTGGGCGCAGCCCATGTCCCTAATGCTGACGGGTGTCTTGTAGCATCTAAACTAAGGGTAGAACTACGCTACAACAGTGTGGCTACAGAATGGCAACTGTACCTCTGTAGCCCCACAGTCTAGACCTTTCCAACAGTGACAGAAGGGGTTTGCGGATGTAGGTAGAATTCTTGCATCGGCCCAGCTGTGTCTACAGTGCGGTTTCAGGAGTTTCAGGTGCTGTTTAACCAAGCAGATACAGCAAGGAGTGTTTAAAAACAGTGATGGCGCCTTGGCATATCGGGCAGCCTTGTACCCTGGCAGTGCCCCATGACCAGGTGTGTTCACCTCCCCTTTCTGCTCCGTCTCCTCAGGTGCTAACATAAATGCGAAGGACACTGTTTGGCTAACTCCGCTGCATCGCGCTGCAGCTTCTCGCAATGAGGTAGGTGCCCCTGTGAGCCTTGCAGTCACAAAGCAGACTGTCTCTGGGCTCTTTTCTGAGTAACCATTTTCTTCCCCCTGCTTTCTGCATGCCTTCTCTGATTCCAGCTGAGAGCCCTGGTGGGGGTGCAGAAAGGACCATCCAGACCCCATAATAATTTGAAAAATAAAAAACAGAACTGGGAAGGACCCATAATATTCCCTTTACTCTCTCCCCAGTACATGGGTTATCCCTGCAATATCTTCCCACTAAGGTTTTGTCTTGTTTTAAATGCCCAAAGGGATGGGGCTCCCACCCCTTTCTTTTAGGAGATGATTCCACAGCCTAATGGATCTCGCTGTCAGAAGTATTTTCTGAGTCAGCCTTCCCTGGGCTTAACTTCACTTTATTCAGTGTAATCATGGTCCTGGGACCACCCTAGCCAATTCCCCTCCCACCACGGTGCTTACACCTTTCAACTCTCCGCTCGTATCACGTCCGCCCCCCTCTGAGGGCTCACTTCTGCAGTCACATCTGTGCCCGTAAGGTTCTGTGTGCAGCGGTCCCATGGGGCAGGCCCCCAATAATGTTGTTTAGCCAAGGTAGGCATAGTTAAACCTTCCTCCCATGCAGCTCTCTGCATCGATTTCCAGAGCGTTCCTGTGACAGTGGTAAAGGTCAAGCACAATTCCCCCGCAGATGAATAGAATTGACTCTGTCAGCGTGCGTAGTATAGAAGGGTGGCAGCTGACCTCGTGGGCAGCAGAACAGGCTGGACGGGCCAGGCTAATTCAGTGACTCCTGCATGGGAAAAGAAGGGCTTTTGTACCAGGGGAATACTCCCTGGCATCCCACATGCTCACTGCTGATGGGAGTTTGTCTTGCATGCCAGGAATAGCAATGAGGTGTCTCAGAAATTTCGTCTTCCTACTTCCTCTGTGCCCTGTCCTCTCTGCAGTTCCACGAGAGAAACCAGGCCAAGAAATGAAGGACTAATAAGAGTATCGCTAGCTAATGCCTGGTACGGCACCCGCTGCCCCAGCTAGCCTCCCAGCCCTGAAGGGCAAGCCTTGACCCACAGCCCTTCCGGTCTCAGGCTGCGTCTGGGCAGGGCAACTGGACTGAATGGTCAGGGCAGTGTTTTTGGAGGTGCGGACAGAATTCGCCCCGGAGATGAGCCCATCATAGGCTGCTCGGCTGCTTTGGCCCCAGCTACACTAGGAAAATGGGTGTTTCACACGCGATAGCCAGCACACTTAACATTGTTGTAGAGACAGGGCACGGTGTAGCTTACCGGGTGTCAGCGAGCTAACGTGTGTTAAGCTACACTGTGCCCTGTCTGCACTAGGATTTTGTAGCTTCCTAGCTAAAGTGTGATCATTCCAATCCATTTTAAAACACCGCCAGGCCTTTTTGTCTTAGTGGGGACGGCCTGAGAACCAGTCTCCCTCCCACACAGACCCACCCTTCTGCAGGAGGCTGCTTCTCGGTCAGGTGTCATTGACAAGGGAAGATGATGGGCAAGGAGCTGCCCAAACTGGCAGCCATGGTGATGAATGTGGTGTGCAAAACCAACCAAATTGCAGCCTTCCCACACCAGCTTGGCCCACTTGGGCTACAGCATCCAACAGCTGTGATCAAGATGAAGCATTGCCTGCTGGGAATTGTAGTCCCTGGGATACCTATAGGTTGCCATTACCAGGGGTAGGGTAACCAGACTCGTTGCTAGTGATGAATCTGCCCCTTCACCCCGGCTGCTTGGTTTAATTTCAAGACCGAGCGACGCTGCTTTGCTTCTGAGGCTTTGTCCATCCCCACCGGCGGGGGGTACAGCCACCCTTTCTCTGTCCTGGCAGAAGGCACTTAACCTCCTCCTGAAGCACTCGGCGGATGCCAACGCCCGCGATAAGTACTGGCAAACGCCGCTCCACGTTGCCGCCGCCAACAGAGCCACCAAGTGCGCGGAGGCCATCATCCCCCTGCTGAGCAGCGTCAACGTGGCGGATCGCACGGGTCGCACGGCGCTGCACCACGCCGTGCACAGCGGGCACATGGAGGTGAGCGGGGCGCTTGGAGCATTGCTCCCGTGGGGTGTTCCTCCTTGCGGGTGTGGAGGGAGGAGTCGCTCAGGACTTGGGGGTCCTGTGACGTGGGCATCTTGGCTTCCACGTCTGTGAAGTGAGGGTGATCGCTCGAGGGAAGAGACTCTGGCCAAGCGGCTTTGTTTGTCTGCTGCCATCGTTCCACCTTTTGGCTCGGGAGCTCTTGGGAGCAGGGGCTCTTCCATGCTGTGCGCGCAGCAGCACCCGGCACAAAGATTAGAGCCGTTACCGGAATACAGAGAAGGTGAGCCGGGAATGCATGCGCTCTAGATGCAGGATCCTCCAGGTGCTGCCGAAAGCGCGAGGCTCTCGGAGGTGCCGGAATCTGGGGGGAGCCGTTCCTCTGACTGTCTCCTCTCTCCTCCAGATGGTGAACTTGCTCTTAAACAAGGGGGCCAGCCTGAGCACCTGTGACAAGAAGGAGCGTCAGCCCATCCACTGGGCGGCCTTCCTAGGTATGGCTCCCCCGTGCCTCGCCTGTCTGTCCCTTTGTTGGCCTGATACAGGGGCATCCCAGTTCCCCAGCGTCCTCTTTTGGGTCTCTCCTGTGGGTACAGCTCATGGCACAGGCAATGAGTCTGGGGGGCAGAGGGCTCACAGCCGTGTATGTTCTCCCCTCCCCATCATCTCACCAGTTCTGCACGTAGTATTCCAAATCTGTCCCCTCTCCCTGCAGCTGTGAGCTCCTCGGGTGTCATTCAGCACCTGGGCTGGCATACGCGGGCCTGTTTGGCAGCCAGGCTCCAGATCTCTCTTGTCCCAGGCCTGGGTGTATTCGAAATCACATGGCTTGGAGGAGAAGGGACGGAGCCAGCCGAGATCTGGCAGGCAGGGTGGGAGGAGACCTCTCTTCTGGACTCCCATCAGCATGTGGCTGTAGTGGGGTGGAGGAGACGCCGGACTTGGGAGGACGCGTGGCACCTTTCGTATGCAAAATGCTTTATGAAGGTGTAACAGGGCAGCCTGCCCTGCGGAGGGTGGGGGCCAGCCAGCATGGATTGCTCAGCCCGCTTGTGCCACAGGTAGCACGGCTCCCTGGGGCCAAGTGGTGGCCTGTTCCGCCCCTGGGCCTCGTAAAAGGGCAGAGAACTCAGGTTGGTTGGGGGAGACTATAGGAAGCAAACTGGGCTTCTGGGGAAGGCCCTGAATTAGGGGCTGGGAGGACTCCAGGGAAGCAGCCTGGGCATCAGGGCTCTACCCCTGAAAGAGGGTGGTGGGAAACTGAGGCAGGGAGTGCTACAGGGCAGGTATGGGCTCTTCTCTCCCTCGTAACTTAGGGGGGAACAAAGTCTGGGCAGTGAGAGCCGGGGGGCAGCCTTGTGCCACTTGTTCGGCTGCCGTCAGGCCCAGGCCCTGCTGGCAGTAGCAGGCCGTGGCCAGTCACAGGGCGCTGCACAGGGGGGCCGGGGAAAAGCAGGTCCCCTCCCATTGCTGGCGTCCAAGGTCCAGCCCATGAGAGTCCTTGGCGGGAGGAGTGAACTGTGGGGAGTTTCGGTGGAGGATAGGGAGGCTGGACAAAGCTTTTGATCCACTTATCAAAGACCCTGCCCATCCCATGTGGAGCAAGTGAAGTCAAGCTAAGGCATTTCTGTTTGAATCGTCGTCTTAGCAAGCTTCCAGGCATGGCTGGGGGACGGGGGATCTTTCCCCCTCCAGGCCGCCCAGGTGGGTGGTCCATGGAACGCGATGGCAGGTCCCAGGCCAGTGGCTGCATATCAACCCTGAGGCCCCCATAGCTGCCGACTGTGTCGCAGTGCTCGGGACTTGCCAGCTGCTGATGTGCTGCAGCTCTGAGTCCCAGTTTCCTCGGCGCAGGGCATTTGGAAGTTCTGAAGCTGCTGGTGGCCCGGGGAGCTGACGTCACGTGCAAGGATAAGAAGGGTTACACCTTGCTCCACACCGCGGCGGCCAGTGGCCAGGTCGAGGTCGTGAAACATCTGCTGAGGCTGGGAGTCGAGGTGAGGCCAGGGGCGGCTTGACAAACGAACGTGGCTGACTCCAGTCCAGCGCCACTGCCTGACTCTGGCTTCGGAGTCTGAGGAAGGCACTGGGTGTAGACAGGCGAGATGTTCCAGGAGAGCGGGCGGCGTATCTGCCCGTCTTAGTCCTTGGATGGGTGACTGCCAAGGAAATCCATGGGGGTGCTGGAAACTCTCTGGCTGGTGTGAGTGGGTGTTCTCCCCCGCAGAGGCGGCACGGGTCCCGGCAGGATGCTGCTGGATTTGAAGCTAGAGAGGAAAAACCGAGGCTCTGGTCACTTGTGCTTTTTAAAGCTCCACCAATGCTTTCCCCAAGAGTTAAGGAGTTAACGCCATTGCCCTACCCAAATTCCCCCGGGAGTTAACGGCATTTGGCCCCCATTTCTGATGGACGTGGGACTCTCCGTCATCTGCGCTGAGCGGTCAGCGTTTGCTCCTGTTTCCTGTGATGTCTTGAGGGGGTCCCCAGGCACTGATGGGAATGGGGGGTGAGTGACTCGGTGGGCATGGATGGGGGATGTGTGGAGGAGGGGATCAGGGACTGATGGCAGAGAGGCCCTTCCAGGTGTCTAGAGTGGGCTCCCAGGTTCTCTGTAGGGGGGCTTTTCCCGGCCAGTCCCGGCCTATCCTTGCCCGAGGTCCCCTGAAGTCTCTTGGCTCTGTTCATACCTGTAGATCGACGAGCCCAATTGCCTTGGGAACACTGCACTTCACATAGCCTGTTACATGGGCCAGGACGCCGTGGCCAACGAGCTGGTTAACTACGGCGCCAACGTCAATCAGCCCAACGAGAAGGGCTTCACCCCTCTGCACTTTGCTGCTGTCTCCACCAACGGGGCCCTTTGCCTGGAGCTCCTCGTGAACAATGGCGCCGACGTTAACTTTCAGGTATGCCGGTCAGGGCTGGCCTGCGCACAAGGTGTGCTGGGGTGGCCTGTGGGGTGGAGGGGAGGGAGGATGGAGTTCGGGACCCAGACACACGGAATCCTCCAGGCGTGGGCAGAACTTTCTCCCTTCGATTGCCGAGGCCGGGGGCAGTTTGCCACCAGCTGGCTAGTTCCCCCCGCTCTCTTTCTCTTTGCAGAGTAAGGAAGGGAAGAGCCCTTTGCACATGGCTGCCATTCACGGACGGTTTACACGTTCTCAGATCCTCATACAGAACGGTACGTGGCCCACTGGACGCTGAGCTAATGTTCTTCCCCTACCGGGCGTTTCACTCCAGCGCTCACCCCCCGGTGCCTCCCGGGCACCCCGTCCCTCTCTCCCTGTTTCAGTGTTTAATAGTGTCTGCCAGGGGAATGAAGTGCCCCAAATCAGCTCTGTTCCTCAGCTGAACAGGGAGACACAGGTTAGGTCCAGATCTCGGATCTCATGGAGCACCAAGCTGAAATTCCAGCCGCACGGAAGCTCCGAGCTAAAGAGCTGCCAGCGCTGCGAGGTCCTGCCACAAGAGACCATCTTCCTCTGAGTGCAGTGCCAGCCAGGGACCGCCCGAGCCGGACGCCAGAGCTGACACAGCTTGAGCCGGACTCAGAGGCGTTGCAGGGAGGTGTGGGGAGCGAGGGCAGGGGCTATAACACACACATCCCGGGAGTAGTTACGTTGGGCCTTCTGCCTGGCGAGCAGTGGTGTGACACTGTCTTGATGCAGCACCCTGCAACCCTCCGCAGGGAACGGGGCAGGAGCCGGGCTTGGGCTGCCTGGGCCAGAAACTCCCCGCTGAGCCGGCTGCCTCTTGCTTTCTCTCCTAGGCAGCGAGATAGACTGTGCTGACAAATATGGCAATACCCCCCTCCATGTTGCTGCTAGATACGGCCATGAGCTGCTAATTAGTACTTTGATGACGAATGGTGCTGACACTGCAAGGTGAGGAGAACCCCCTTCTCCCCGGGGCGTGACGATTGGGGAAGGGCACTCGGGCAGAGAGCAGGGGGCAGGCTTATCCGGCGGGAGGCAGGTTCCCCCAGATGTGCAATTGACATGAGGGATTCTGGGGTTTCTTGCCTCTCTCTGAAGCGTCAGTGATTCTCCACAGCTGGAGACAGGACCGGTTAGACCCATGCTCAGAGGCAGAGCAGAGAAGCCTTCTCTGCTTCCTGCTGGTGGATCTTGCTCATGTGCGCAGGGTCAAGCCGGATTTGGGGCAGGGGAGCAATTTCCCCCCAGGTCAGATGGGCAGGGGCTTGGGGCGTTTTTGCCTTCCTCTGCAGCATGGAGCCCGGCTTGCTGGATCACCGCTCATGTTTCCCCTATAGGCCTTTGGCATGGGTGGCCTTTCGTGGCAGAGGCAGAG
The DNA here is from genome assembly GCA_007922305.1 of Dermatemys mawii. Classification (NCBI taxonomy): domain Eukaryota; kingdom Metazoa; phylum Chordata; order Testudines; family Dermatemydidae; genus Dermatemys; species Dermatemys mawii. The sequence continues at coordinate 252,881 of ML677402.1, forward strand.
AACTGGAGACACTGGTTGATTTTCCTGAGGGCTGGAATGGTTTGATCTAACTATAGTCGTTGGGCTTGATGTAGGGCTCTATGGGTGCCCCTGAATGGCCTGTGTTAGACAGGAGCCCGGACTAGGTCATCCCATGGGCCAGTCTAGCTTTGGGCTCTGCTGCTGTGCAGAAGGAAGTTTGCTGAGGGTAGAGAGGGCTGAACAGGAGATCCTCCAGGCTGGCGTGGGGTAGGATTCCTTCTCTGTGCGTGCTGCGCTTCTGGCCACTGTCGGGAGCCCTCTGGGCTAGGAGGCAGGACTGTCCGCTCGCGGGGGCTAGGGCATCAGAGGGCAGCGAGCTGTGACCGTTCCTTTCCTATCTGCCCTCTCTCCCTGTTGGCAGGCGTGGAATCCACGACATGTTCCCTCTGCACTTAGCCGTTCTCTTTGGATTTTCGGACTGTTGTCGTAAGCTACTTTCCTCAGGTGAGCAAAGCCTGCGGTGGCTTGGGGAACGGGGGAGAGGGGCAGCCTGGCCTGGCAAGTCCTCGCCCGACCCGTCTCCTCCTGCCCTGCAGGTCAGCTGTACAGCATTGTCTCCTCGCTGAGCAACGAGCACGTGCTGTCTGCGGGTTTCGATATCAACACGCCTGACAACCTTGGGAGGACCTGCCTCCATGCTGCTGCTTCCGGAGGGTGAGTCCCTGCCCCGGGCATGGCGGGGCATCATGCCAGGCTGAGCGGCCAGCCCTCTAGGGAGAGGCAACTGCAGCTGCTTTCACCCTGTCTCTGGGACATCCAGTCCTTTAGCCCCAAACGCAGCCTGCCTGGCCTCTGCGTACGGCCATATATCACATAGGCGGGGTGGGCCAGCAGTCAGGACACGACTGGGGTTCGGCTCAGCTGTTCCCAGCTCTGTGTCTAAAGCAGGGCCCGGGAGAGCCGAGCCTTTTGATTCCTGGTTCCGCGGTGAACGCACCATGCCTCTGGGCAAGTCACTTCCCTTTGTTCCTCAGTTTCTCCACGTCTAAAATGCTTCCCTGACTCCCGGGGGGTATTGTAAGGGGGAATCAGGTCACGCTGGTGAAGCACTCTGAAGAGTGACTAGTGAATTGAATTTCCTCGGCGCGTTTCGTCCGCGTAGCCCACTGCAGGTCGACGTCCTGCCGTTGCAGGATGATCTTACGGAGCTGAAGGAGAACATTTAGCCCTGCAGAGCGGGTTGCACAGCTCTCATCTCCATGGGGAAAGAGAGGCTCATGGGAGCGATGCTTTTCCTCCACTCAGTCAGCAAGTCAGTGGCCAAGCAGGGAGCAGCATCCAGGAGTCGTAGATCCTATTTGTAGCGTGAAATCCAATGCCTAGATCACGCTAGCGGCCAGGGTCGAGTTTTATTGCCCATCACTGCCTGGCTGGAATACGTAGATACAATTCCCGTCACTGCAGAGCAGCAGGAAGAGAGAAATGGGGGCATGAGCAGGTTCTGTGGAGAGCTGGAGAGTGATACAGGCAGCCCCCAGGACAGTGGGTCTCTAGGCACCATGCCAGCAGGATCAGGCAGGGCGCTCGATCGTGCGCTCTCGTCTCTCAAATGTCAAAATGGGCTGTGGGCAGACGCAGGCAACGTGTTTAGGCAGAGCAGTCCCAGAGAGCCGGCGCTGACTATCAGAGGGACGGCGTTCAGGTTCCGCGTGGTTCACCCCGGCCCCTCTCTTCCCGCTGCAGGAACGTTGAATGTCTTAATTTGCTGTTGAGCAGCGGCGCTGACTTGAGGAGGAGGGATAAATTCGGAAGGTGAGCACTGATGGTGACAGGGCAGAGAGCAGCTTTCTGTGAACAATCGCGCCCTCGGGGCTGGGGGACGGAGAGCTGGGCATTGGGGGCGAATCTGGCTTGGGGTGAGCCCTTTGCCGGGAAGATCTGCGGGCGCGAGTGGGTGTCAGCCTGCGGAAAGGTGCTCGCAGAGCAGAAAACACCCATATCCACATCCCCTCCTCCCCCACCGTGGGAGCCCAGCTCCTCTTCTCGGAGAAATGATGCTGACCCAAGGAGGTGCCCTGTAGCCTGGGGGGTTACATATTGCTGTGCAGTGCCAGCGTGTCAGCTGGGCCCGGCTGCTGCCCGGCGGCCGCTGTCTCTGCAGAGTCCTGCCTTGGGAGGCTGCTGTCTCCTTGGGTTTGCCGCTGGTGTTCCTCACCCCGTTTTCTGCTCTCCTCCTCAGGACTCCATTGCACTACGCGGCTGCCAACGGCAGCTATCAGTGTACGGTGACGCTGGTCACCGCCGGAGCCAGTATTAACGAGACGGACTGTAAAGGCTGCACTCCCCTACACTATGCTGCTGCTTCGGACACGTACAGGAGGTAGGAAACCCCGAGGGACCTGCTGATGCTGGATATCACAGGGCAGGTCCCTAACCAGGGTGGTTCCTGATTGGAGGGGGTACCCGGCAGTTCCCTGGTGCCCGCCAGCTGGTGGGAGGTGGGGCCAGGGGGCGTCTGATGAGGAGGAGTGCTGCACAGAGCGTAAGGGGAAGATAAGCCAATGCCTCTCTCTGGACTCCAATCTACTCCCTCCTCTGCTGTGTGGTGTCAGCGAATCACTTCCACTCTGGGAGTGGGAAATAAGCCACCGAGGAGGAGGCTTACTGAGGGTTTGCTCAGTTCTTGGTCCGAAGAACAAAGCCCCCGGCTTACGCTGCTGGGTGGGGGATAGCACACTGACTTGAGCGTCTGCTAAACGCAGGGTTGTGAGTTCAGTCCTTGAGGGGGCCATTTAGGGATCTGGGGCAAAAATCTGTTGGATGGTTTAGTTGGGATTGGTCCTACTTTGAGCAGGAGTTTGGATTAGAACCTCCTGAGGTCCCATCCAACCTTGATATTCTATGATTCTGCTACGAAGGCAGCAGGTAACAGGTCCAAAAGAACCAACGTTCACCCTTGCGCAGCAAGGGGGGAACCGAGGCTCCTCCAGGGCTGTGTGGCTGCAGGGAGTGGGTCTGGACCTGGCTTTCCAAGAACGGAAAGCGTCCAGGCCTTTGGGAGCTGGCTGGGGTCTCTCAGACTTCCCCATCCCCCTCGCTTGCTTTGTCTCAGCCAGCTGATGCTGGCTTGCTTGCGATCTTTCAGAGCGGAGACTCATTCAGGAAACAGCCATGACACTGACGAGGAGCCACTGAAGGAGTCCAGAGTGAAGGAGGCGTTCTTGTGAGTGGGATAACGTTTGTCATCCATCCTGTTCCGCTGCCATCCCATGGCATGGGTGGAACCCCGTCATTTCCCCCACCCTCTCTCAGCTGAGTGGCACCCCCTGAGCTGGCAGGCTGGGGGGCATCTCCAGTGGGCATTGGAGTGACTGCCCTTGGAGCAAAAGTGCCTAGAGGCAGATCCAGCCCTCACTAGCTGGGGTAACGGGGCATGGTGCTCTCAGTGCCTTTAGGGGGAATTTCAGGGGGCAGGTGGGGGCACTGAGTCATTTTTGTGCCCTGTGTGCTGGGTGGCGAGGATCTGGCGTTTGCACTGAATCTGTGCTGGCTGCTTAGAGCTGGCCTGGCGGGCCCGTCCCTGGGAACGCGTGTCTGACCACCTCCTCTCCCCGTGCGTGTTGCAGTTGTTTAGAGTTCTTGCTGGATAACGGTGCGGATGCGTCGCTCCGGGACAAGCAGGGATACACCGCTGTCCACTATGCAGCTGCCTATGGCAACAGACAGAATCTCGAGTTGGTAAGCAGGCTGGGGGTGGGGGGCAGTCGAAGCCGCCTTGTGCCCTTTGGCATACAGGAGACTCGAATGAGGAGTCCTCCCAGGGAGAAGTAGGGAGGAAGTTTCTGCTCAGCCTCCCCAGCCGAATCTGGGAGTAGGGCAGAAGGCTTCCGGGGTGGGGAGGGGCAGAGCTATGTGACGAGGGAGGGAGGAACTGGGATTATGGTGTAGGTTTAAAAACCCTTTGGGCTCCTAGTCCCCTTCCCTCGGATCCGTGCTTGCTAATTCCCCAAAAGGAGGAGATGGGAGCAGAGGATTCTTGGTGACTGTGCAGACTCTCAGGCCAGCTCCCAAAGATGGGATGGTCATCTCCGCCGAGGGGCCGCAGGCCAGTGAGTGACTGGCAAGGGGCTGTCATGGTACTGGGTGTCTCGAAAACACACGGAGATGCTGTCCTAGAAGACGGCTCCCTTCCAGCGTACGTGGAAGCCATCTTCCGGGTGTGAAGAGCAGTGAGGCCGTTTTTAAACACCCGGGATGAAGGAATCCATTTGGGGTGCACCAGTGCACTGGGCAGGCGCCCTGCTGAACGGAATTGGACTCAGATGTCTCGTGCGCTTGATCTCGTTAGTGAAACCCCCTTAAAGGAATTTCTCCATCCCAAGTTCCAAGCGTGTGGCTGTGGTGCAGTCGGGGACTGGTTTCCAACATCCCCCTTGCACCCCACGGCACGCTGTTGGCGTTGTCCGTGGAGGTCAGAGCGGAGGAGCAGGACAACCGGAAGAGTTTACCGTGGCTTGTTTTGTTGCAGCTCCTGGAAATGTCTTTTAACTGCCTGGAGGATGTGGAAAGCACCATTCCAGTCAGCCCTTTGCACTTAGCTGTAAGTTTGCCTCTTGTTGACCTTTGACCCATGATGTGAACTTAGGTGATCAGGAAAATAAACATCTGTATCTTAGAGTCCAGATGCCGCTGAATTAGCGCAGATGAAACAAAACCCCCTGTGCGAGTAGGAATAAGCAAAGAAATGTAAAGATTATTTGAAAATAAGCTTGGTAGTGAGCCTGCAGCCTGGTATTTGAGGCCTAATGATATAATAGAAGCTATAATAGAAGCTAGCATTAGTAAGTAACCTTGGGTTAGAAGCTCTAGCAATATTTACCTTGTGCTGTAAAGGTTTTATTTAGCCAGACCCATTAACTGCACTGTATAGCAAAAGTCTGTCTCTGCCAGCCCTCACAATCCCTAAACAGTCTTGTGGGCAGCTGGGCAATGGCTCACTTCTTTAAAGCTTGGCGAATTTTTCAAGGTTTCTTTGTAAGAATTCAGGGCTTCAGGCCAAAAGAGACTATTAGATCATCTAGTCTGGCCCCCCACAGGCCGGAGAAATTAACCCCGTTACCCCAATAATTCATGCTGTCCGGACGAATTCGTTTTGATGGTTTTCAAACTAGAATAGCCTCATTCGAATTAGTCACTAGTGGCATTTATACAGCAGCAGCGGACAAGTTACGCGTGGGGGAAACCTGGGCATGCGTCAGCGTATTGCAGCTGCCGGGCAGTCGTATGCTGCTGTGGCAGTCACTGGGGCGAGAGGGGGAGGTGTAAGCAATCTGGACAACAGCGGGAGGAAAATGGGGTATTTCACACGGTCCCTTCCGTAGCGTGGTCGGCGTGGTATCGAGCTTTAGTTATGATGATGGTAGAAAAATTTTGCTGCCCCTTCCTCCTGGACAGCGTATGTCTGGTTCCCCCTTGCCTAAGGGGATGTGCTCTGTGTTCCTGCAGGCCTATAATGGTCACTGTGAAGCCCTAAAGACACTTGCCGAAACCCTCGTGAACCTTGACGTGCGGGACCACAAAGGGCGGACGGCGCTGTACCTGGCCACGGAGAGGGGCTCCACGGAGTGCGTGGAGGTGCTCACCAGCCACGGAGCTTCTGCCCTCGTGAAGGAGAAGAAGAAGAAGTGGACGCCGCTCCATGCTGCAGGTGGGAGTGGAACGGCTCCTCTGCTGGTTCGCGCAGTGGATCGGGCGCCACAAATCTCGTGTTCGATTTGTGATCCACTCTAACCCCCCGATATTTTTCCGCAGCACTCCTTCCTAGGCAGCCATTCCCCGTTGTTCCTTCCCAAATAGAATACTTTGCCCCTGGTCTTTACTGAATTTCATCTTGTTGATCTCAGACAAATTCTCCAATTTATCAGTCGTTTGTCCCCCAAAGTGCTTCCAACCCCTCCCGGCTTAGTGTCACTCACAGATTTTGGAAGCATGTTCTCCACTGTATGATCCAAGTCATTAATAAAAATATTGTCTAGTACCGGACCAGGACTGACCCAATGGGAACCCACTAGAGACGCCTTTCTCGTCTGACAGCAAACTATTGATAACTGCTCTCCGAGTACAGTCTTTCGACCGGTTGGGCACCCGCCTTATAGTAGTTTGTTTGACTACATCTCCCTAGTCTGCTTATAAAAGTGTCATGCAGGACTGTGTCAAAAGCCTACCCCATCTACTGCTTCCCCAGGCCAGTAATGCTGTGTATGCCTCTATAACTCCTCCCTCCCTGTGTGTCTCTCAGCTGCCTACGGGAACACAGACTCCCTACACCTTCTGATAGACAACGGGGAGAGGGCCGATATCACCGACGTCATGGACATCCATGGCCAGTGAGTCAATTCTGGTTTCTCCGTAATATCCGTTGTCTGCCTGAGGATACTCTTCCTGCCCCAGAGCATTATGTGGCAACCGAGGCAAGGAAAAGTAAAAGAACTCGTTCAGGGTCGTGTATCAGATCGGATGCAGTGCTGGGAATAAAGCTCAGGACTCCCAGTCCTGCTGCTCCAAGCCCTGCCTTTCCTGCTCTTACTCTAGACAGCACTGACCTCCCAGAGCTGGGGTAGAACCCAGCACCCCTCTGCTCTCACCCCTGGACAGCACTGACCTCCCACAGCTGTGGTAGAACCCAGGAGTCCTGTAAAATAGGGATTTAAACTTGCAAGTGTTCACTGCCCTTCCCAAGCCAACATCCTTCTCCTGTGCTCCCCTGATCGCCCCACAGAACCCCGCTGATGCTGGCGATCATGAACGGCCACGTCGATTGCGTCCATCTCTTGCTGGAGAAGGGATCCACAGCAGACGCAGCAGACAGGAGAGGCAGGACTGCGCTGCATCGAGGGGTGAGTGGGTGGGACGGAGCTCAGTGCGAGCCTTGGGGTTTCTCTCACTGGGTTTCCTGCAGGTCGCTTTGTTCTAGGAAGGGCTGGTGGCGCCAACGCACTCCATTCTAAGACCCTGTTTTCAGTTACTTGTGACATTGCCCAGCTTCGACCGTTTGGGCCGAAATTTCACATGCCAGGCGTCTGCCTCAGGCTGCCCCAGGCTGGGGCAAATTTCAGCCAAAACGGGCAAAGGGACAATATTTTACAAAATTCCGGCAACCTTTTCCTTGAAGAAACTCTAGCACCCCCCAACTGCGGAGCCAGGAGTTGAAATTCAGTGCGGCGCCTTTTGCTGTTCCTGTGCAAATCCAGCCCCGTTCGCTGACACACTGCCTGCGCTTGGCGGGCTGAGCGGTTTTCCTGTGGGCTGGGGACACCGGCTCATAGGCGTGGCTGTTCTTTACCCGGCACAGGCGGTGACGGGCTGTGAGGACTGCCTGGGAGCCCTGCTGGACCACGATGCCTTTGTGTTGTGTCGGGATTTCAAGGGGCGAACCCCTATCCATTTTGCGTCGGCGTGTGGGCATTCGGAAATCCTGAAGACCTTGCTGCAGGCAGCGCTCTCTACTGACCCTCTGGACTCCGTGGTGGATTACAGCGGCTACTCGCCGATGCACTGGGCTTCGTACAGCGGTAAGAACCCAAGAGCCATGACGTCCCTCTGTCCTCTCTGCCTTATGCCCGTTACAGACCAAGCGGGAGCTCCGCTAATGCAGCCTGAATGAGGCCATGGACAGAGCACTGTTGTTCTGGGTGCCCTACTGAGCCTCCCACTCTGGGTCCGGAGTGACAGAATGTCATTGCCATCTGCGGCGGCGGCCAAGTATCCGCAACATGCTGGCCACCCCCTGGTGGAGTCCCCCAGCCCGTGTGCTGGAAACTCAGCCAAGAGGCCAACGACCGGGACAGAATTAGGGCTTGTCTACACTTGAAATGCTACTGTACCACCGGAGTAGCGCTTCGGCGTGAACCCAAGCTACTCCTCTGGGAGGGATTCTCTTATCGGCATAGTTAACCCACCTCCCCAACACTGGGGACAGGTCGGCTGGCCTCCATTTCTCAGTGTCACCTAGTGTAGGCCTTTGAAATGTCTGAAAATGCAGCAGGGTTTTTACCGGTCTCTCTGTGGCCGAGAGGAGGAGCCGAGGGTTTGCCCTGGTAGCCGGACTGGCATCTCCTCGTCCTACTGGTCCAGGCTGTTCATGTCCAGTCGGGTATCCCGTTGCCAAGACTAAGTTTCAGATGCATGCTGCTCGCTCGTTTTCCCCTCCTTTAAATAATGCACCCAGCCGACTTGATCTCCCCCCTTGGGAGACTGCAAGAAACTTCTTCCCGCTTGCACCCCCTGACAGCTTCCCTGGGCCTTGGAAGGAGCAAAGGGGTGGTGGAGGGTGTTCGTTCTATTCAAGTCTCCTCCCCTCTGGTGTCAGTCTCCCAGGGATGGGAGATGATTGCCAGATACTGCTCAGGTCACAGCTTCTCTGTCCGTTCTCCCTCTTTGCAGGACATGAAGATTGTCTGGAATTGTTACTTGAACACAATCCGTTTGTGTACCTAGAAGGAAACCCCTTTACTCCATTGCACTGTGCAGTGTAAGTCGCCACCGGTTCCGGAGCCGGCTTCTTCTGCATCCTGGTTTGGAACGTGTGCTAGAATCCAGTCACCAGACTCTTCCCCTCCGGGTCCCTTCTGGGGCTGAGTGGTCAGCGGGAACTACTAGAGGGTGCATTGGAGCCAGGCAGCCAGGGTCCTGCCATCAGCCTGGGGGTAGTTCAGAGTTTCCTTCACTTCATAGCCAGCTGGACTAAGCAGGCCAACGCCCCGGAGGCCATTCAGCTGGCCAGTGGGAAGTGCTGCACCACAGCGTGTGACCTTCCTTCCCCTGCCTGCGGCTCTTTGGCCCGGGCAGCAAACGACTGAGCTAAGCCATTGCCTGGCGTGTTGACAGCCCAGCCTTGGTTTTAATTTTCCTTCTTGTCCCCCTTGCAGAATTAACAGCCAGGAAGGCACTGCTGAAATGCTGGTGGAAGCATTGGGTGCCAAGATTGTTAATAGCAGAGATGCCAAAGGAAGGTGAGTGACATCTTTTAATCTGGTCTCTCTCAGCGTTCAGTGAAGCCTGGGGGATGCCAAAGGCCAACGTAGGCTCCTACTCGATCGCTTTTGTGCTCCAATCCCACTGGCTGTCGCTAGCCGAGCCAGGTGTGTACCGGGAAACCTCCCGGGGCACCCACCAAGTGGTGACGACGCTCTGCCCTTACAAGTTACTCCTGACCCCGATGTAGTGCTGGGGCATTATGCTGGTGTTGTGGGTTGGAGCAGATGTGGAAACAAGGTTCTCACGGTTTGGAGTGATCAGAGGAGAGTCCCCTGGGACGCTCTGTGGGTCAGACTCACCCTAAATTCCATCTTGGATATCTACACCTTATTCCCTGTAATCTCCGCTTCATACAGCATTTGTTTTTACGTCCTGTCCTAAATGGTCACAGAGTGGCAGTGTGCGCCTGCTAAACAGCTGCTGTGTCCCCCATTGTGATGCAGAGCAAGCCCTGGAGTCAGCAGGAGACTCCCTGGCTGGAAATTTGTCCATCGCTGGGTGGTCATGGAGAGCAATTGATCACCATTCAGTACCGGGGCTTAGGTTTTTGACATGTTTCTGGGTCCTTGGGAATGAAAGGCATCAATGTTGCCCATCACCGCAAGTATCCGACTGGGGTCCTCAACCAGGCTTCTTTAGTTGGCTCATCCCCCCGGAGTCCTGGCAGAGTTTTGCTAGTGCGAATGCGACGGCGTCTCCCCTCACGCCCTCCCCTCTCCTTCCAGGACACCCCTTCACGCTGCTGCCTTTGCAGACAACATCCACGGTTTACAGCTGCTGCTGCGCCACCACGCAGAGGTGGACACAACTGACCAGTTGGGAAGGACCCCTCTCATGATGGCTGCTGAGAACGGGCAGACCGCAGCCGTCGGTGGGTAGCAACCCAGCGCTTTCTTCCTGGCTCCTCTCTCTTATTCACCCCGGCAGATCCTTTCCACCCACTTGTAATGATGTTTAGTTCCGAGGGAGCTTTAAGATCAAGGCCGGGCCGTGGTGACGGGATGGAATTGACAGGCGGGTGGGAGGCTCTAGGTTGGCAGTTAATCAGTTGCAGGCTGGGGTGTCGTAACCAGAAACCCACAGCGTTCTGAGTGTTAAACACACCCAGTCGGGTCCCATGCCATTCCACAGCTCACAGGCCTGCTGTTCCTGCTGCTGAGCTAAGGGAGGCCTGACACTGTTTGCCTCCCTTGCTTGTAGAGTTCCTGCTGTACAGAGCGAAAGCAGATTTAACTGTGCTGGACGTCAACAAGAACACCGCTCTTCACCTGGCCTGCAGCAAGGTACGGGGCTGACCTTTCTCTTAACAGTCACATTCACCATGACCTTCAGTCCGTCAGAGCGTGCTTCTGTGCCCTGCTGGCAAAAGGAGATTGCACCCCTAGGCCTTTTCTACACAGGCATTTGCACGGGTTGAATTAAGCCAGTGTCAACCCAGCATGGACACTCTTGTGTGAATGTCAGTGGCTTATTTTGGTTGATCCTAAATCTGTTTTTAATCAACTTAACCTAAATGGTAATAAGGGTTTGTCTACAGGGGGAGTTATTCCTGATTAACTCCAGGTGGGGACGCTCTTATTCTGAAATGAATGTATCTTATTACAAATTAGGTTTAATCCACTTTGGTAGTGGGTTAAACTGATTTGGAATAAGGCACCTGATTTTGAAATAAAAGCATCCACATATCCGGATAATCAGGAATGGCTAATCTGCTTTAAATTCCCACCCTACCGTATTCCAGAATACATTTCATGTGTAGACAAGCCCTAAACCTGGCTTAAACCGAAATAAGCATCCACGCAGTCTTTACTAAATCAATTTAAAATCTGACTTTTGGGCCAAAGTCTGCGAGAGAGAGCCAGAATCTAGGGAAACCGAGTACCGGGCTGTGAGACAGACCCCACGTGAGTTACCGCTCTGGCTCTCAGCCTGGGAGAACTTGGGCAGGTCGTTTCAGCTGGGATTTTCAGAGGAGCCGAAGGAGTTAAGTGCCCAAATTGCTTGGAATTTGTAAGAGATGTGGGTGCCTGGCCTTACCCCCACCTCAATCTCCTTAGCTTTAAAACAGGAATTACGCTTGTCTGTGCTTGGGGAGAAGGGCCGGGGGGATGTGTGGAGTCGGGAAAAAAGTGGGTAGGATCCCAGATGTTCTTTATGATTCTGTTAAACCTCCTCCTGGATGGGCTTTGGGGTGATCCTGGTGCATGAGCGACGGCACAGTTAGAGCGCTCCATCAGCATCAACTGGAGTTGAAACCTGGTGGGGGCGGGAGCTTCCAAACCAGTGTGTCGAATGCAAACGAACTGAAAAAGGGGAGCAGTTTGTTACCCAGCAGGGTGGTTATTTTCAGACCCCTGAACAGAGAAATTGAGTAGGAGGAGGGAGTAGGGAACAGAGATTGGAAGGCCCACTAGTCTGTGCATTTCCCCATGCAAACGTGGGTCAGCACAGCAGCGCATGAAACAGGACTCTGCAATGCACAGGGCTCCATTTACAGAGACACCTGGGTTCTCCCACCCCACCTTACGCTCCTTATTTTTCAACCGTTTGGTTTTATTTCCAGGGTCATGAAAAGTGTGCCTTGTTGATCCTGGGGGAAACCCAAGACCTTGGCCTTATCAATGCAACTAACAGTGCTCTGCAGATGTGAGTATGTGAACAGCTGGTGCGAATGCAGGGGAAGCATGTTGGGGGCTTTAGTTTGATTTGGGCTATTTTCGCCAGGTGACTGTAAATGTTTGGAGGAGTGAGGGAAAGGAGAAGATGGGAGGTTGTGGGTGAGCCCAGGAGGAGGGGCTGTCCCCTGGGACACAGTTCTAGGTGGAAGAATCCCATGTTCACACACAAGAAGGAGCCCTTTGGGATATGGATATTTTCCCCCCAAAGCAGCCTCTGACCTTCTCTTAGCCCTGGAGAACCTCAGTCCAAAGGGAGAATGTCCTCGGTTTTGTCAGTCTGCACAGCCTGCTGGCCTTTGCAACAACCTTGTGCTTTCTGGGCGTTCAAGGGAGGTAGATTAGGCCGTAAGCTGCTGCTCTGTCTTGAAACTGTCCAAGGGCTTTTACTAAGTTGCACAAATCGCAGCCACCTGCCCCTTTCATACCGAGACCATTCCACCATGTGCGGGGCCCAGACTGCTCCCAGCAGGGTCAGAGCATTGCCTGCTGGGACTTGGAATCTCCATGGGGCACGCCTCTGCAGAGTGCCTTTGTCTCCCTGCATCCTCCTGTGGGTCAGCCTTCCCTAGGTCCAGCCTTCAGTTGCGGTACCGTTTGTGTTGCTGTCCAGTCCAGAGCTAGTTCACCTTCTCCCCAGCTGATCAAAAGCTCTCACGGGGCCAGCGTGGAGCGGAAGCCACGTGCCGCTGCTGAGGCATCAACGCTGTGTGCGAGTTCACTGGATTGGAAGTGCGTCGGGGGACTGCTCCGAGTGGAAAAGGCAGCAGAGTTGTCTGCCCTGGCAGGGGTTAGTAATGCCGTCCCTTTCCCTGTTGCCTGCAGGCCGCTTCATATTGCAGCTCGGAACGGCCTGGCCTCTGTTGTCCAGGCCTTGCTCAGCAGAGGTGCCACTGTACTTGCTGTGGATGAAGAAGGTGCGTATGCCTCCCAGCTGGGATCTCTGGCGGACGGGCGGGGTCAGGTACAACATAGTCTCTAAGTGGCATCTTTTTGGGCAGGGGTGGCTGGTTGGGGTTCTCCGACAGGCACCTGAACCGTGACTTGGCTTATTTCCTCACCCCTTGTACTGAACATTGTTCTGCTCTCATACTGAGTTCGTTGTTGGTGATGCGGGAGCAGCCCTGGCAGTAATGCCGTGATCCCAGTAGCCTGGCGACGATGCATCCCAGCTCCACATCCCGGTGGGGCAGCTGGTGTTATTGACGTGGCTTTTGCCCCCACGTCATTCTCTGGGTCCCCTGGGGCCATGCATGAAAGCTCAGAGCAGGGATACAGATAAAGAAGCCATTTCCTCATTCGCATGGTCTGTAGAATCTACATATTGGGGGATCAGGGGGTTTTCTCTCTGCTTGGATAAGTATTCGCAGCGCGTCCTTTCCGCCGCCAGAGGACGGGTTTCTGGGTCTCGCAAATAAGACCCAGTTGCTTTTGTTTTTCGCCCACTTGAATTCTGGTGTGGTTTTAGCAACTGCAAAAAGCCTCAAGAACGGCCAGAACCCCAAAGCAATAGCAGGCAAATTTCTGGGAGCCTGGTTTTCAAATAACACCCCAGGCTCCAGTCCTTGCTCCTCTGCTCAGAGAGTAGAAATTGCCCTGGCTTTAAAAATTGAATCCACTGTTCTGGGCATGCTTAAAACACAACCGTAAAATGGGTGAGCCAGTTGCCTTTCTCAGAGACCACAAATGACTAGCCCAGCTGCAGCCCTGCCCAGGGAAATAGATGACGAGTTTTGCACAAGGTCTGAAGACTCCTGCGGGGGGAGAGTGTGAAACCCAGTGAGCAAACACCCCTTTTCTAAATCAGCAGGGTCCGGATAGCCCCCTGCACTGGTCCTGGTGGCCTAGTCTGGGATGGGGAGAGGTAAAAAGGTGCCGCCCATGCAATGCTCCAGCGTGTCGTGGGCCCAGTCACCAGGGTATCTGAGCACCCCAGAGTTTTAAATGCCTTTCTCTGGGCACGCTCCCCTGAGGCCAGGCAGTGATCCCCACTGGGGAGCTGCGGGACAGAGACATTAAGTGACTTGCCCGCAGGGTCTCCCAAGGAGTCTGTGGTGGAGCGCGGCATTGACCCCCAAGTCCCCCTTGTCGCTGGACAATACTTCCCCTCCACACTGTGGTGAAGCTGGTTGAGCAGCGAGCCTTGTCCTGCCTCTTAATGCAGCAATGTCCCAGGGCTGGCTCGACGGCTTCACTAGCGCCACCTCGCGGCTTCCTTCCAGGTCACACCCCTGCCTTGGCTTGCGCCCCCAACAAGGACGTTGCAGACTGCCTGGCACTTATCCTCTCCACCATGAAGCCTTTTCCACCTAAAGACGCCATCAGCCCTTTCAGCTTCAACCTCCTCAAGAACTGCGGCATCGCGGCCAAGACAGCGGCCTGCGGGGCCCTGCCTAACGGCAGCACGTGCCCCTACACCAAGGACCGGCACAATGCTATTGGCTTAGACGGCTGTTACTCGGAGTAGCTTAAACTATGGGTATCTAATATCTTCTTCTATTTATTTAGAAAGTCTATAAATATAGGGCACTTTAAAGGAGAACAAGACTGGACAGGCCTTCACACAGGGCTTGGCAACCGACGTTAGAGCTTCCTCTTCTGCCTAGGCCCTCACTCGGTTGCCAGCAGCTAATTGACTTAACAAGCAGCTGGCAAAGATCCTTCCCCCTCCCCATGTTCAGTGCAGGCGAACCCCTCCTTGAGCGACAGCTGGGGAAGGCGGCCCCATTGCATTAGCACAGCTGGTCCCGGACAGGGGCTAGGGGGTGTTTCAGGTTTTCTGCAGAAGGGACTTCCTGATTTCTAACTTTCTGTTTCTAGAACTAACCTCTCCCTGTTGGGAAGCTCCTTAGCAGGGCAGCCCTGCTTGGTGGTTCTTCTATCCACTTCTCTTGCCAGCAGACTCAAACTGCACCCACAAGGGCCAGGGCTGCCGCTGGGTTTCGTTTCTTGGTGACTGCTGAGCTCAGAGGCTAGGAGACCTTCTCCGTCATTAGGAATTGGATTGCAAATTCCTTTCACCCAGTAGCTGGGAAGAATGTTTGGTCCCTTCCAGCCCCGAGGTTGGGCTGATTTTGAAGCCAGTTTTGTTTCACATCCTCCACCTGGAAGTTCCCTTCCTCCCTTTCGAACCCTCCACTTTCCTTCCAGTTCCTCTCCCGGCTCCCCGACTCTGCAGCGGGCCGGCTCCGTTCATTCCACAGCCTAGCCAGAAAGCGGAAACTTGAACTTTGGAGGAGAGAAGGTGGGGGTCGGGAATTAGACAACCGAGCGACCGCTGAGTGGTGGGCATTAGCATCTGCTCAAGTGCCACTGTAACTGCTCCTTCATCTGAATTGTTTTGTTTTTGTGCTCATCCTTCGATTCCAATGAGAACACTTGAATCCCGAACTACTGTACCCAGGATATTGAGATAACCTCTGGCAGCTCTCATTCCTTCATATGCAAAAACGGATGCTACTGTCCATCCGCCACGGTCTGCTCCAAACCCCGCTTGTGCACTGCTGGAATCTTCCCTCCCCACACCAGGCACTTTAGGGATTTGAATTTTTTTCTTTTTGATGGATCCTGAGAGGGGATTCCTTCTTAAGTTATGTTCCTCTCCGTATTGTGCGGCCATTCCCACGTGAGAGTCCGTCAGTGTTGCTTTTTAAAAATTTATTTATAATGAAATGAGCTTTTACCTTAAAAAACAAAAAACAAAAAAAAAAAAAACCACAAAAAAATAATTTTCTGAAAGTTTTAACCTTTTAAGGAAAAAAAAATGCACTTCAAAGTCCTTATTCACAACCCTAAGTCTATTTATTTTTCTAATGTGGCATCTTGGCAGGTTTTATTAGCGTGTGTGTATGTGGGATTGGTGTTTTCATTTTAGTGTTTTTTTATTTTAAAAATCCTATTTATAATGCATGTTTTAAACATTCAAGAATGTGCACTACTTTTTTTTTAATTACTGTAACAGTATCGTGCAAAAAAAACAAAAACCTTTCACCATATCGCAAGTCTGTTCGAAGCCAAAGACATGGATGTAGTGATCAGAGCGGGTCGACAGGGCAAAACATTCGATGTACGATCTTGTCCACTGACTCTCTTTCCTTTTGCAGCCTTGGGGGTGGAGTAACATCCTGGTTCTCACATGATAGTCAGGGACGTTTGTGCAGGCTGAATTAAATATCTTGAGAACCAAGCATTGTCTTGGGGCTGGCGGGACATCCAGGAAAAGATCTCTGTCCTTTTCATTCAGCAGACCATTGGTGCTAGTCACTTTCTCTTCTTGGTCAGTAAGACTGTTACAGGAAATGGGTGAGCCATAGGTTTTGGCTGTCCTCCCTAAAGTTACATCTGTTAAAAAAAATCAACATTTCTTGGATCAAAATAGTGTATTTTTAAATGAAGGTGAATTCTGGTTTTCTTTTTGGTTTTTGGCCAGACATTTACGTTACGTAAAATGGGCATTGCAACGAATTGCTGTTTCCCACAGGCAATAACAAAAGAGGGCCAAAGAGGGAGCGGAGAGACGGAAAGCTGGCCGTGGTTAGCGTGCCGGCAGAGAGAGGTGCTTTATCCGGGCAGGAGTAGAGTCTGGAATAGTGAGCAGCTCCTGTTGCACTGTTAGTTTCTTTTACCAAAGTTGAACTCTTAGAACCAATTGTGAAGTTACAGTCTCGGCCTTTGAGTGGTCAGCGCATCTTCTTTTCATTTCACAGAAGGGTTTCACCCGGAGAATAGCAAAGACTTGGGTGGCATTTCTGTCTGTTTTTCCTCTTGAAAGTCGTCGTCTTTATCCTCACTGCATCAGCTGAGCTTGGTTTCCCTTCATGTTACCATCGGACGCTCTCTCCGCAAAACCTGTGAAACATGGGCTGCCGATGGGAAGTAGCTAGTTCTTGTCTTTAGAGAGGACCTAAAATCTCCAGTTAGGGAAGAAAGAAAAGGCAGAAAGCCAGCCTGTTTCCCTCAATGCACTTCAATAAAACCTTCCTTACTGGTGGCTCTGATAGTCTAGGAATTCAGAAGCTGAGTGAGGATTTCTCTCCACCCACTGGATGCTGGCCCATTCTGTGAGGCATAAACAACTTGGGTTTTAGGCCACTGTATAGGATGCTCTTGGCCAAGTAGCCTCCTGGCCTGTTTGAATCGGTCCTTCCTTCCTCTTCTGAAACGTGTTACGAAAGGCTCAGTTCTTAGGTACGTTGCGGCAAGATCAATTCTCTCCTCGCCTCCACCCTCAGCACTAAAGTTCTCTACCTTGATAGCAAGTGTTACCTTTCTACACCGAATACCTCAGTTCGGAATCAAACCACACAAAACTTGAATGAAAGATCCTCTTGAAAGATCGTTTTCAGTATTCTGCAGAGGGAGAACTGGAAAAAAAAAAATTGTTTACATTATTGTTGAGTTCGGGTACTTGCCTCTTGCAACACTTTCTCTTTTCATTGTTAAAATCCTGAATTTAGGCACTGCCTATTTCTCATCCTTCAAATAAGCCCCCCAGGGGGCAGGAATATGGGTCCAAAATCAAGATTTGTCTCTTTATTTTTTTTCTTCAAGGGCAAATGTTCTTCTCCTGCTGTGCGGCAGCGGGCTGGGCATTCAGAAGCATACGAGAGCACTACACTGAGAAAACTGCAGGTCTGGAAGCCCTGGCTTCCCTTATCTTTGTCCTTTTCCTGGGGGGTTTGAAGGAACAGGGACAGAATTGCTGGGGTGAGTCACAGAGACCTGGCATATTTAGGGCACATGAGAATTGCTTTAACAGCTCAGTACTTTTGAGTGAATCTTCACCCTGTCGAAGTAAATGGCAAAGCGCCCATTGACTCCAAGGCTAGGGTATCATCCTCTTGTGTGCAGGTACAGCAGAGGGCAAGACACGGACGTGCAGGCACTGAGATAATTTTAATGCCATCTTGCTTTAATTTTAATGAAATCACAGGGAGAGAATTTCAAAATCACTTCAGACAAGGGCAGCCTTTTTTCCCCTCTTCAGGGCAAGGGAATTTCTTAGCATAGTGTTTGGAGTGTGCTATTTTTAGTATAGTTTTGTTAAGCTTTTTTTTAATTTTAATTAAGAGGAAAAAATTGGCCTTTGGTTTGCCTTGTTTTCATGCTGTAATGCGTTACCTCTTCACTTGACGCGGTAAAGACTAAACTCTGACAAGACAATCAATGTGATCTCTCTAAGGGCTTCAGGATTTCTTCGCTCAGCTGCATCGTACTTTTTAATTTAATTTTATTTGCTCTTAGTAAGTATTTTGGGATTATTTTTATTCCTCCCCTTCTGTCTTTTTTAAAAATAATAATAACGGAGCGGAAAAAAATTCCAGCAGTGCATCCGTGGGTTGGGTATTTTGGGGAGGGGTGGAAGGGTGGGTTTGGGGAAGGGGATGGGAAAGTGGCCATTTCTACCGCAGGTGCCAGTCTTGTTCTCCTTTAATGCTGTAATGTATACATTTGACAGCACAGCTTGACAATTTAAGTAATAATGCATTATTTTGCTAAACGAGATTTGTGATGGTTTCCCTAGTGCATTGTAAAGAGGGTCGGAGGGAAACTTCCGCTCATCTCCCCTCCCCCCCACCCCCCCAGCCTCCAACTTTGTGTCTCTCGACACCTCATTTGCATCGGCATAAGAACGTTAAGTGTTTTGTGTGTGGTGGTGGGGGGCGTTATCTAAAACTTTCTCTACAGACCTTTATGCCAAAGTCAGACCATTCCTGCTTATCGTTCTGTTCGGCTCCGTGCATAGATTTGGCGTAGAGTGAACCTTTTCAGCTGTCCCCGTGCTACTTCATTTTTGAAAACTAAGCGGGTGTGGGATTGCCCCCGCCCCTCCCAGAAAAGGAAGTTTCTCTCCCCACCCTCACTTCACAGCACTTGCTTCAAGCACTTTTGTTAAACCCTGAGCGTCTGGTTTCTCTTTAGTGACCCACGGGACAGAGAGCAGCAGGGGGTGGGCGGGGGACGGGAGAGGAGTGTGTGGGGGGTTATATTTTAATGTTGAAAGTTTCCGTTTCTAGGGAATGAATGAACAAAGGGAAGTTGTGTTTTAAAAAAAAAAGGAAAAAAAAAAAAACAGCACAAATGCATTTCAACTCAAACGATGTATTTGCACTGCCATTGTTAGACATGCTGCCAGACAGGCAGTTCAGCTGAGCCATATAACTGCTGACAAACACTGAATGTAACGTTCTCGGACAGGGCAGTCCGGGGAAGCTAGGAATTGGCTTTATTCTCGATGGGCACTTCCATGAATTCAAAAATAACCTGAGGGTGGTGATGAGTCCGTCGTCACTTTTGTTTTGGGTCCCGAGTTGCAGCAGATTAGAGGCTTCTGCGTTTTATTTCCTCCACCGCCCCGTAACAATCTGATTTTCTCCACCTTGTCCTACAAGGACGGAGAGTGGGCACTTAGTCCCAGATCTTTGGTATCCTTGGGCATTCTGAGCGCTTGAGTGACGTCCGTAGGGACAATGGACCTTTGTCATTTTTCTGAGCGTAGAAGATTATAAGTATTAGTAAAAGAAAAAAAAAATCTTTTGGTTAGGTGGGAGCAGCAGGGGTGGGGACAGTGTTGAGATCTTCCCAATCTCTTGTCCCACTCCATCAAAAAAAAAAAAAAAAGAATCAATTTCATCTCAAGATTTCCTCTTGCACTTCAACCCTAATTGGGTTGAGTGTTTCTTTATCACCAAAAGGCTCCATGCCACAGGGACCAGAAAGGGGGAGCGGAATTTGTGTGATCCCACCCCGAACCCCCAGTTGTGAATGTCAAAAGTCTTTTCTGTTCCATTCTCCTTTAAGCCCTGCTCTCACCTTTGCCTTCAATGAGAAACCAAAGGAAAAAAACAACCCTCCATTTGACATCATGGCCGTGGAAACGTGGACCGTTCGGTTTCAGGGGTTTGCGGCCACAAAAAGGCGTTTGACGAGTTCAGCTGCACTGGGGGCGGGGGGGTGTTGAAAATCAGAAACTGCCAGCAGCAGCATAAAAACTGGGCACGGGTTGTTTTTTTTGGGATGGGAGGGGTGATGTAAAACTTTTCAGCTGAAGTAAAAGAGGGAGACAACGGAGGAAAGGAACTCTTTGGAATTTAGAGCAATGGCTCTATTTGGATCATGAATATTTAGTCAAAGTCCTTAATGAGAGAATGTGAAACAAACCAACTAGACTCCAAAGGGCGGGCGGGCGGGGAGCGGGGAATAAACCTTTAAGGACTTTTAAGGCATCTGTAGCAAGCTCTCAGTGTCTTTACAATATCCGACGTGTAAATGCTGCACCTCTGTATATTATGCACATAAAGCATTTCTTTGAATAAGATAGGACAGACCTCATCACCAGTCAGGTATAAACAACTCTTCCTCTTCTGTGTCTTGGTTTTCCAGTGCGCGCGCATGTGTGTGTGTGTGTGTATGTGTGTGCGTGCGCGTGTCTTTCCAGTTCACTTCCGACGCAGAGGAGAAGCGGGGAGCGGGGGGGAGGAAAATAGCCTTACTAAATCCAATCTTAACTATTGTTCGTCAGCTTGAAACAAATAAAGTAAATGTCTGGACACTCACGCTGCCGTGGTTTTAAGAATCGGTATGCAATCTCACCTGTGTTGGGCATTTATAAAGCACTTGATCCGAACCAAACAGTGACCCGCTCTCTGTTATATGGGCACAGACAGGAGCTGTTTTAAGGTTGCCATGCCCACCTGCTTCCAGTCTGTGCCCTCAAAGAGCAGAGGCCACAGCTAGCTCTTCGCCGACGGATCACAATGGCAGTTTCTTTGGTGCTCCTCGCTCAGTCTCTGTGGGGCCACAGTGTTTCTGGGATCCCCATTCGGACGTTCAGTGGATGGGGGGCTTTGCCTGCGTTGGCTGCCTGGGCTTGGTTAGCAGTGGTCGGCAGAGGCCCGGTACTTGTCCGGACGCTGTAGCATTTCTTGTCTTCTCATGCCCAGGGCTCCTTCCGCTTCCTGTGAGGTGCTACGTGCCTATTCTAGCTCAAGGACGAAATCTCGTGCCCGGGGGTGAGGGTGGGGGGGGATTGTTTGTTAAGCCAAGGTAGCAAAAATGCTGCCAAGAAGGTGAAGCTACTTAAAATGGGAGAGAACAAGAGATTTCTTGGGCTGCTTGCAAAGGAGAGGTACCTTTAAATCCAGTTTACCTTCCCGGGCAGAGATGTCTCCTCTTCCCTTCCCAAGAGAGAGGCTGTTGTATTCTGCTTCCTTTGTTTCTCGGAGGCCAGTGGCCCTGGAGCACAGAGGAGGGGTCCCCTTTGAGTCCTCTGCCAGACAGCCAGGAAAGCAAAGCAGATTGGCAAGATGGGCACCCTGGCATTGAGGTGTCGGGTGGGTGCTGTCGGTGACCAAAGAGCAGCTAGTGTTGGGTTGACGCCCAGCAGAGCTGGCGGGGCCTGTAGACCATCATGCCCTGCATGGAGCAGAGAGCAGCTATTCCCCAGGAGCTGAGCTGAACGCCTCCCTTGGAACGGAATGGGTTCAGAAACCACCCCAGCCCTTCTCTCTCACACACACTGTGGGACCCAAGCATGGATGTTTGACCATTTTCCTCTCGTCCATTGAATGTTATAGAGGGGGAAACAGCTGCATCTCCTGGGGGCCAGCGGGGGCTCGATTTCTGAGGCACTGTGATCAGCTCCCTCCCCCCATCTCTGGCTCCATTTCTTTGCTAGACAGAGTCTCTGGATACACCACTAACTTTTGGATTTCCAGTCCCTGTCACTGGGGTAACACGCTGGAGAAAACTCCCCCGTAACAACCCCCATCCCCATCTCTCCCTCTCACCAGAGGGACAACCCACAGCAGTGGAGAAGGGAGTTAGCCACGTGCCCCAGACCACTGGAGACGTTTTGATAGCTTTGTCTTTTGTGTCCTGTCTCTGAATTTGCACTACTGTGAAATCCGGCTTGTTCAGGAGAGAAGTGTCCCAGAAAAGCAATACGCGAACTGCGGTGACGCATACAAGGAACGATAGGAGATGACCAAAAAAAAATATAAGGCCAGTTCTTCAGTTTGGATATCCCCTGCGGGTGATACTGTGCGCCTTATCCAATATTCGTGGGGTCTGAGTCCCTTGGAACTGCCCCCTAATCCTGTCCCCATGCAAGCGTTGTGGTTCTGGTGGGCAGCAGGGCATGCTAATGGAATCGGATTTCCGTTTCGATGTGAAAAGTCTTTTTCTTGTTGATCTACTTGAAGGTACTAACCAAAACGGCTGCTCTTTAAATTTTTAGGTTTTTTACTGGAGGCGGGGCAGTGTTTGGAAGTTGCTTGGAACTGTCCGTTCCCTGGGTGTGTGGACGGGGCGGGGAGGGTCAAATTTTCACAGAGAACCATGGCCCAGAGCGTAGCGGGGCCCCAAACAGTGGCCTGCCGCCATTTGAATCTGATGGCTTTGCCCCCTCCTTGCTCTGTAGGATTCTCCCTCGCATCCCCCTCCCAGCTCTCGTTGTTCCTTTCTGCAGTTCGGAGGCAGCAGATGACTTTAAGCCACTAGCCCTCGCTTGGTACAAGGGTCTTTTCTTAAAACCCCCAGTGGAGGTGGAAGGTTTTGAACGGTATATGGAAAAATGGAGAGTGGAAATCTACAATGATTTTCCTTCTCTTTTTTAGCCTCCCACAAACAAAAACAGGCCCCAAAGATAGACCAAAAACCCCACCTGGATTTAAAGGGGTTTCTGGCAGGTCGGGTTGAATAGCGGGATCCTTCCACACACACACCAAGATAGAGGGAACAGATTTTGCAGCCTGATCAAGCAGAGTTCACCCCTTTGGGGTCCTAGCATTGCCTCTGGCTTGAGGAAACAAAGGGCTCTTTGACCTCTGGGGTTTGGGGTGCATTGCTAACGGGTCGGCGGCACCTCTGGCTTTGCGACGTGATTGCATCCGAATTTAGACGCTGCAAAAAACCAAAACCAACCCACAACTTGGTGTGCCCCTGAGGTGCAAATGTCGCTGAGATGGTCCGTCGCCCCCAACCTGAAGGGCCCCTTCTCCACCATGCTGCTTTCTTAGGGGCTTGCAGTAGTGCGAGTGGTCTAGTCACGCTGTGCTTTGCCATCCAAGGCAGTGGAGCAAGTCAAACCTTGTCAGCGAAACCCAGACTGGCCTTGGATTAACTGGAGAAGCCGATGAGTGCTTGACGGGTGGGCCACCTTCTTCAGTGCAGCAGGGGCAGCTCACTCCAGAGCGCAGGACCATCGCTTATGGCAAGCAACCACGTGCATATGGGCTTAACTGAAGCATCGTGTGTTAGGAGTCTGTGGCAGCTTTTTGTAGCCACTCCCTAGAATAGTTGTATCGCGTCAATGCAGGATTGAAAATTGCACTGAAAGTAGCTATATGCCAGCTTCTGTCTCCCCTCCTTTAGCAATGCTTTTGATTTGGGGGTTGGATTTTTTTCCTACGTCTGTATCCTCCTCCCTTAAAACCAAAAATGAAAAACCTCTGTCCCTGGAGGATGTCAAGTGCTGTCTCTCTCTGTCCTGCATCAGCCTAGCTTCCCACTCTGTCAGATCAACATCTTCTCTGTCTCCCCTACCTCCACCCCCCGCTCCGCACGCTAGGGAAACTTCTGATTGCCGGAACTGTCCTGCATATTAGTTTGTCTCATCCCTATAGATCTGTCAAGTTTCTATTTTATTTTTGGCCTTAGGGCTCCTTATAGCTTTCCCCTGCTTCCTTCTTTAAGGATGTATTTCAAAATCAAAGACGAAAGCCAGCAATATGTAGCAGGAATCTTGTTTCCTCCCGAGCTGCATGCTCTTCAGCTAATGATACCCATGCCACTAAATTACTCTCTCAAAAAGAGCTGGTAACAGATGGATGGGCAAGGTGCCTTGCCAGTATATTTGCTGTCCACATGGGATCAGAACCCGCTGTTTAGAGGGGCAGCACCCACTTAAAAGGCATGCTTCTGTCTTAAACCTCTTTCTTCGCTTGTTCTGTTAGAGAGTTTCACCCTGTGCCCAAAGTCAGTAGGAGGTCCTTGTGCTTCTTAAGTCAGTTTCTCCCATGATGACTATAAGGCAGATTAGAAGAATCTGTTTCTCTCTTTGGTTCCAGTTGGTTGAGTCCAGTCGGTTTCTTCTGTTTGTGCGGAGGCGAGAAACGCATTCTTTAAAGAGAGAAAATATGGTGGTCAAACCACAAAACCTGCCACCGGAGCTCAGGGGCAGCTGTGGGACATGAAACTACTTGACAAATTCACTAGATTTGTAGTCTGCACTGGCCCTTCAAAGACTCTGTGTCACGGTACACTTCCCGATATGCCTGCAGATAAGGGGATCTTGTCAGAGAATCATGTGGCTGTGAGTGACCTCTAGCAAGAGTAACACTGCTCTGCAAAGCACTTCCTGTAAACTTGCCTGGGAAACCTCTAACCTGGCTAGCATTGGTTTTGGCACCAGGCTTTACTGTGTGACAGGAAAAGAGCAGAGTGTTGAGGGGTGTGTTTGCTTACAAGGCTCCAACTTTGCTATTTAGCAAGGGTACCTGAATGCCTGGAGTTCTCCAATCCATCTGCTGGAAGATTGGAACCGTTTCCCACGCGCATCCTGCCAGTAACTTGCTTAAATATAAAGTAAGATTCCAAAGCAGAGCACTTTCAAGACCTCTCTTTAAATCAAGCCGTTAGTTTTTCACGATCCTTTTCTTTCTTGTGCACCTGCGTGGAGGAGAGAGTTTTAACGTTCACACTCATTGTCTGTCTGCCTAGGAAAAATGAATTACACCCCATCTCCCATTGGGTGTGTTGATCTCTAGCAGCCTACCTTCAGAATTTCTGCTTCTGGACCTGTTCGGTCTTGACAATCTCTGTGTATTTTCCTGTCCCATCTCCCCTACCACCACCACCACCCAAAAATCTTGCCTTGTAGTGTCAGTATTGGTTAAATAACCCTCCAGCCAGCCCCTTGCCCCGTTCCCTCCTCTCTGCACCGTACCCGCTCTGTTGCGGGCCTGTTAGGAACTGGATTTTGAAGGAATTCTCTGAGCTTGGTTGCAGTCGTCACTCCTGCTGAATAAGTGAATCTGAAATCAGGAGAGGAGGAGGGAGAGGGGAAGGAGAAAGGGAAGTAACTTTAGTTCCTTCTGTTCTGTTTGTCTCAGATGTGCCAAACTGAGGAGGGAGGGGCCAGTCTGCCCGAACTGTCCCCTCCAACGTCTCTCTCGCTAAAGCAATAGACATCGGATGAACCTTGCAGGTTCTTCAGTCCGCACTCTCCTTGGGGCAGCAGTGGGGGATTCACAGATGTTCTCTCTGAAAGTCCAGGCGCTGGCTGGGACTGTGGGTGGAGAGGAAGGCGGGCTGGGAAGGGAGACCCCGCCTGCCTGTCGGAACCGTAACATTTGCTGTAGAACTCTGGTGATTTCGGTCCCGATTCCCTGAGCCCTGGCTGCTGGAGTCTCCTGTCTCCCTTCAGGGCGTGCTGCCGCCCTCTAGTTTGCACTTGTATTCATCTTGGATGCACCGATACAATACGCGTCACTCTCGGACATCCCCCAACAATCACCCCGTGCGGTGTCTCTCCGCATGTAGGGTGTTCAGGTGTGTTGTGTATGTCCCGTATCAAACGCCTCCTGTGCGTCCGTTTCATTGAACGTGCTGTGTCGGGCGAGATGCATGATGTGTGATGCCGCCTATCCATCACCGGGGGCGGGGTGAATCTCCTGCCCTCCCCAGACCTCCCCTCTCTGCCGACACACCTCACGCCCTAGAGCAGAAACGTGGCGGATGGTTTGGACTTGAATCTCCCTGGAGCCATTTCTCGTTCCTCACCCGTTCCCCGGCAGTTGCTGTCCGTGGATGTCTAGGCCCAGGCTTAGTGAGTGTCTAGTCCACCCAGTCCGATTAATACGGGCAGCAGGGGGATTTTTCCCCCAAAACTTCCCCCACAGGCCGCATTGGCGTGAGCGGATTGCCACCATGGTTGCCTTTAACGTGCTAGTGGCGTCCTGCGTCGACCCATTTTCTGCCTTCAGGGGTCAGTGGAACATGGAGGATGGTGCTTTTAACTCATCCTGACTTGGACTGGCTTAGAGAGCTCATCCGTACACCCCCAGACCCCTCACTTTCTTTGCCTCCGCTTCCCCTGGCCCCGAAATCAGCAAGTCACGCTCCAGGGCAGCCGTTCAGGAGCTGGTGATCTGGCGGACAGTTTGAAGATGCCTGTTCCAGACCCAAAGTTGTTGTGGGCTTCAGGGAGCAAATTCACCTAGAGGGCGAGCGGCAGATCCAGCCCCCAGCAGTGACAAACCTGGCACTGACTGAAATTGACTTCCTGAGCCATAAGTGCCGCATGCAGGAGACGAGGCGCCGGAGGGTTCTGCAGCTCGCGGGGAGGCAGGATCTGGCGTCTCAGCCCCGCTCGGTAGATCGGGGTGACTTTGTGTTGCTGCGGAGGACGCCAGTGTTGCAGCAGTGTCGCTTGTTGCATTTACAGGCAGGGGCAAGTCCATCTTGTCCGGGGCTGGCTGACCAGGCAGGAGGGCGTCACCTCAGACGCCAAGTTCCCCTCTGCGGTCTGAAGGAGGCCCGGGGAGCCAGCGCTCATTGGCCGCAGGCTGAAAGCAGCCCTGGGGTTTTGAGCATCACCTGTGCTCCAGTCCAGTTTTGGGGCTTGTTGGCTGCCATGAGGTTTGCGGGGGCTTTTCCTGGCCTCTTTCCCGCTCGTGTCCCTGTGGTTTCCATTTCCGGCTGCCAGAGTGCTGGGCCGGCCCAGCTGGAAGATCCGTCTGGGGAGCTCTAAGGAGAGGGTTATTCATGGGGGTGGAGGCGAAAAGGGGGCTTACATATCCCCTGCCCTTCCCCCCCAAGGAGTTAACTCTCACCCCTCACAAATTGAGAGTACCAGGTGGGGCTCCCTGGCCCCCAGAAGCTGGCTTGGCCTGTGTGCATGCACTTTAGTGAGCTTAGGGCAGACACTTGGACTCCCCCTCCCCCCACCAACATTTTCAATTCAGTTCAATCATGTACATCTGAGGCCTGACTGAACTGGATCGGAGCTAGAACTTAGCGAGCAGGGACCCAATGGAGGGGTTGGGGGGGGCATGCATGTGGCGGGGAGGTGTCTGCATTGTGTGCTAGTTTTCCGTCGGGATAGGGGGGCTGTTGTGTGTTTGAGATGGTTGGAAACACAAAAAAGCTTTTTATTTTAGACTTCACTGCACTGTTCACACCTACCTCTTGCAATAAACGGCACGGCCCCCAGATGTGTAGAACGCTTTCTTGCCACTGAAATCCCACCCCCTAGGGCGGACAAACTCCCGGCATCCCAAGCAGCTGGCTGCGTTGCTGGGGTGGGGAAAACTTCCACTAAGAGCTTTCTCCTTCTCACCAGTCCCCCTGCGTCACGTTACCCTTCCTGGGGAGCACTGACACACACCGGCTCTGGGTTTGCGGGGCCTGTGCTCCGGTGACCTGTTTGCTTGTTGTATCTGACCGCTGCCGGGTTTGGTTTGGGCTTTGAAAGAAAAGGGACCTTTCGTTCCGCAGAATTCTTCTCCTTCAGAGCACTGAAGCTGGAACCTGCTGAGCAAAACCCAGCGGGCGGTGACGGTGTTCCTAGTAGACAGGGGCCTTAATTGGAGGTCACGTTGCAGGGCAGCGTCATTGGAACGCCTTTTAATCTCAGCAGGTAGGGGAGAGGTGAACCGTAGATATCTGAGATGAGTATTCCCCTAGGAGCGCTCTGTGGAAAGACGCCGCAGCCGTCTTCTCTCCCCTCCCCGGTCCCCTGAGCCAGCGAATTCTTCCTTCCTCCGCTGGTTTAAAGCACAAAAACTGCCCTTCCGGTTGGCGGGCGGGCGGAGTCTCGGGACGCCCCTGCTTTCCCGGCAGAGGGGCGTGGGACCCTGCGGGGACCCGGCGTGAAATACAGCAAAGCTTTGATGTGCAATTAAAATTTGAAAAGAGAAAAGTGTGAAACCTTCTCCTACATGTCCCCCCTCCCCTCCCCCCGGGCCAGAGGCCGCAGGTGCCTGGCTTGGCAGGATATGACCCATGCCGGTTTCATCTTAGCAGCTGGTTTCTCTCCCCTCCTGTACAATCTGCTAATCAAGTCCTGACCAACGAAGCACTTGTCTCTGTGGAGGAAATTTAAAAAAATCCTATTCTTCAAGGGACACCCAAAGCTGTTAACCCCCTTTGTGGGGCTGTGAAATTGAGAGAGAGAGAGAGAACAATAAGGAAACAAACCAAGAAGCCATCCATCCCCACAGCGTAATGCCACCTGTTTGCCTTGTTCCACTCCCGTGTGCGAACCTTGTGACTGGTTCCTTTTTGTCTGAGATGTTCCATGTATGTATTTTGAGAAATCCTGCATCAGTTTTTGGGGGGGAGGGGGGGAAGGAACTAAAAATAAAATAAAAGCATTCAGACTTGATCTATTTTATACAATGTATGCTGCAACCAAGTCCTGTTCTTCATATTGTGGCTTTGAATCAATTATGTTTATTAAAATGCTATTGCTTCTACTACTTCTCCCGTACTCCTTTCCCACCGCCCACCCCTGGGGGTTAGTGTCGTCGGGATCGGGCCCAGGGGGAGAGGGGGTAGGCAGGGAGCCTCACTCTCCTGCAGCGCTTTTCAGCTGTAGATTAGATCTCAAAGCAGGGCAGAATCATCATGTCTGTTTTACAGACGGGGAAACTGGAGCACGGGTAGGGGGGGCGGTGAGTTGACCAGGTCCACCTAGCAAGTCAGCAGCAGAGCTGGCAACAGTATTCTCGTCTTCTGCCCTCCAGTCCAATTAAATTGGATTTCATCCGTACAGAAGCTGTTGGCAGAGGCTAGTCGGGAAACTGGGCTGCCACTGTAACAGCAGAATCTAACCTTGCAAGACCAGAGATTCGATGAGCGGGGGTGGGGATGGAGGGGGGATTCTTTTTGTTCCATTCGGTTAAATCGTTAGCTGCCCAGCAGATTTCAGAGGCTCCGTCCCAGGCGCCGGAAGGAGTGAGGAGCGCTGGTGCCTGCCGCTCGTTCCCGGACAATGGTGACGGTAAGAGAGTTCCCCTGTCCGCTCCCTCGATGAACAGCTCCTCCCGTCGGACTCTGGCGCTTCCCCCATCTCCGAAATGCTCGGTTCTTTAGGCAAACGTCTCCTGCAGCCGTCCCAACATCGCCCAGAGATCTGCCACGTTTCCCTCCCTGAACCACCGAGACTTGCTCGGGTCCCTTGGGGGCCGTCGGGCCTCGTGCACTTGACGTACTGAAATGGAAGATGTATTTTGGAAAGGGGGGAAGTGGGGGGTGCTGGCCATATGCTCTCCTCCCTCCCCTGCACCAGTCAGCCCAGGGCCCCACCGAGTTAGGACCCTGGCTTGCAAATGGGGGGGGCGTTGCCTGGGGTGTCCTGCTCGCTCCGTCAGCAGAAAGCATCCCGGGGTCCCAGTTCTCCGCAAAGCAGCCAACAGCGATGGGGCAGGAGGGCGCCTGTAGTCTCTGACCCGTCCCACCCGAGTTCAGCGAGCTGGGCGGGTTCCCCTCCCGTCACAGGTCCCCCCGGAAGCTCATCCGCCCTTCGAAGAGGGCGATGCACAGCATGATGGCCGCTCCCAGGAGAAAGCCCAGATTCTGGAGGGCGAAATACGTCACGGGCCCCTTCCCGCTCCCGCCGGAGCTTCGCCGCAGCATCTCGGGCAGCTGCAGGGGAAACGGAGAGGCCTGTGAGAGAGGACGGACGTCCCGCCCGGGGAGGGGAGAACCCCAGAGCCCCGAGCGTTCCCGTGCCTGGCGCTGAATCGCTCGGCCTGCCCTCTGGCTAGCCCAGCAAGAAGCCTAGGCCGCCTGGACAGGCTAAAGCGGCCATTCAAGGCAGGGCCAGGCCCTTGATGCGGGCGAGGGGGGTGGCCCTAGGGTTATGCTGGGGGAAGGGGGCAGTTCTTTGGAAGTAGCAAAACCCCTTTGGAGCTGTCATAACCATACAGCTAAGGGGAGCCTGGAATTCCCCCTTACCTGTAAGGGGTTAAGAAGCTCAAATTAGATGGTTGGTACCTGACCAAAAGAACCAATGGGGAAAGAAGATACCTTCAAATCTGGGGAGCGGGGCGGGGAGGGTGGTGTTTGTGCTCTTTGTATTGGGGGTTCCCTCTTGGGACTGAGAGGTACCAGACGGAAATCCATCTCCTCCGAACCATCCTGAACCAGTCTCTCATATCACAAAAATTGTAAGTACCAGCCAGGCGTCTTAGATTATCTTTTATTTTAGCTTGTGAATTTTCCTTTTGCTAGAGGGAGGTTCAGTCCTGGTGTTTTTGTAACTTTGAAACTAAACCTAGAGGGGGTTCCTCTGTGGTTTTGAATCTTTTGTTCCCCTGTAAAGTTCTTTTCCATCCTGATTTTACAGAGGTGATTTTTACCTTTTCTTTCAGTCAGATTCTTCTTTTAAGAACCTGATTGATTTCATTGTCCTACGGGTCCCAGGGTTTGGGTCTGTGCTCACCTGTAACCATTGGTGAGGATGTTATTCTCAAGCCTTCCCAGGAAAGGGGGTGAAGGGGTTTGGGGGGATATTTTGGGGGAGTAGTGAACTCCAAGTGGTCCTTTCCCTGAATCTTTGTCACTTGGTTGTGGCAGCGATATTATCTATCCAAGGACAAGGGATTTGTGCCTTGGGGAAGTTTTACCCTAAGCTGGTAGAAATAAGCTTAGGGGGTCTTTCATGCGGGTCCCCACATCTGTACCCCAGAGTTCAGAGTGGGGAGGGCCCCCTGAGAGGAGCGTTCCCACCTGGAGACTATTCTCATTCAAAGCCGGCGCCTGTCCAACACTCGTGATTCACATCCCTGGAGCCGCAGTTGTGAGTCGGGACCCCACGGCGCCAGGGGCTGGGCAAACCCAGAGCCAAACCAGCCCCTGCACCAAAGTGCTGCCCATCAAAATGCAAGACAAGAGAGGACACAGAGGGTAAAGGGGTGCCCGGTATGGGGCCTCAGGAGCACCGGGATCTGCTGTGAACCCAGCCAGGCTGCAGCAACGCCACCGACCAGGACAACCCAGGCCTGGGAGCCCCCCCCCCTTACCATGTCCACCAGCGCCACGTAGAGAAAGATGCCTGCGGTGATGGAGAAGATCCAGGGGGTGACGGGTGAGGCGCCATGGCTGACCACCGTGCCCACGGCCATGCCCAGATACGCCAGGAAAGCCGAGGTGAGGTTGGTGAGAAGCACCTTCTTGACGGGCAGCCCAGCCTGCAGCAGCATGGCCAAGTCACCTGCCGGGGAGAGGGAAGTGGCAGGTCAGAGCCCCTGGGGGAGGCCAGGCAGCTGGCGTGGCTGGAGCTGCTCCCCCCTCCCTACAGCAGTGCCCGCGCCGGCCAGAGACTTACCGAGCTCATGGGGTAACTCATGACAGAAGACGGCCACCGTGGTGCTCAAGCCACCAGAGATGCCGTCAGAAAACGCAGTCCCTGCGGGAAAGAGAAGCCAATGGGTACCCGGAAACCAGTGCCCCGGCCTCGGGGTGGCTGCTGCCCCCGCCCCCTTACTGGTGCCCCGGCCCTGGGGTGGCTCCTGCCCCCGTTCCCTTACCGATGGCCAGCCCGTCCGTCAGGTTGTGTATCCCGTCGCCCAGGATGACCATCCAGGCGATGTCGGTGACACCAGCCGCCGGGCCGTGCGAGTGTCTGTGGTGACTCGGCTCCTCCGTCTGTCCGTCCGCGCTCGGCGCTGGCTCCTCTCCCCGGCCGGGGCTGCGCGGTCCCAGGGCCGTCAGATGTTGCGATTCGGCTTCTGCGCCTTTGAAAGAGCAGCCGCAAGCTGGTAGCCCCGAGCGGCTGGCGGGACGGGGACGGGGACCGGGACCAGGCTGCTGGGAAAACTCAGCCGCTCCAGCGGTGAGTGCCGGACTGGAGAGGTCGGGCGGCCTAGACAGCGGCCTCTGTACTGGCCTCTCCCAGCAGGGGGCGCTGTGGGGAGGGGGCAGGGCAGGAGCACTGGCTGGGGGGGGGGCCCCCCCCCCGGGGGGCCGGGGGGGGGGGGGGGGCGGGGCGGGGGCCGGGGGGGGGGGGGGGGGCTCCCAGCAGGGGGCGCTGTGTGGGGGCAGAGCAGGGGCGCTGGCTGGCCAGGGGCTGGGGGCAGCTTCTGGCTTCTCCAGCCTCAGTGCGGGGGGCAGGAGCGAGCGGCAGCTCCGGACTCACCTGGAGAAGGAGCCGACGCCCGCAGGGTCCTGCTGTGGCTTCCGTCCGCTTCCAGAGAGGGGCTCCTGGGGCCTCTTCCCACGGCGCGGCCCTGGGGGTGGGAACCGACGGCAAGAGCTGAGAGCTGCCCAAGGGGCCAGGCGCACTGGCGAGGGGAGACCCTGGGCCTGCCCCACCCGCGTTGTCCTAGACAGGTGCAATCCCCCTGCTTCCAGGATGGGCGGCACCTCGGATCTGGACAGACGGGCTCCGTGGGAATGGCCGGCTGTGCCGCCCAGGACCCGGGACAGACCCGACGCCGGGACATGGTGCTGGACGAACCCAACGCTGGGACCCAGCCCGGGGAGCCAGGACAGACCCGACGCTGGGACGGGCCCAAGAATCTGGTTCACACCGCTGGCCGGACCCAGGTACAGGCCCAGGGAGCCGGGACGTGGTTCCAGACAGACCTGACACTGCAGTAGCCGCTCCGGACAGGCAGCGCCACCGCCACCCCCACTCCCCCAGCAGGCGCTAACCCGGGCAGGGCCTGGGCCAGGACACCGGTGCCGACGCTCTTGTGAACTCTGCGGCCCCCCCCACGGCGGCATCGGGCCCGTCTGCAGCCAGCAGCGCGGCGCCCCCTGGCATTGCCCCAGGGCGCTGATGGGAAGGGCGCCCCCTGCTGTCCTGCCCTCTTACCGGCTGGCTCCGTCTCTGCCTCAGCGTGCCCAGGAGGTGCTCGATGAGGAACAGGAGGTAAATGCCCCCCAGCACCGACAGCCCCTTCAGCACCGAGTCCCGCGGCTCCAGCGGCGTCTCCTGGAGCCTCCCTTGGGCCTAAACGCAGGAGAAGGGAGGGGAGCCTGGGGTCCCTCTCTGGGGGTCCCAGAGGCGGGGGGTGGGGGGGACAGGGAGGAATCAGGGGGATTCAATGGTGGGAGCTGAGGGTGGGTGGGATGGCTGAGGACTGGGGCCCTGCCCAGGTGCCAGGCTGGGCCAGGCCAGGGGCTGGATGGACCTTGTCTCCCCCCTGCCCCCCATGTGTGGGGGCCCAAGGAGCCCATACGTACGTGCGGCCACAGGTGAAGCAGGGCATCCCCGCACAGCGTCCCCACAGCCAGCGCCACCAGGAAGGCCAGCAGGAGCCGGCCGAAGTCGCGGCCCAGGAAGGGCGCCAGGAGCAGGGCCAGTGCCGAGGGCAGGCTGATCAGCGTGATGGCCAGAAAGCCCCAGCCCAGAACTGCAAGAGGAAGCAGAAGGGTGAGGCAGCTGGCGGCGGGGTGGTGGTGGTGGGGGGCCTCTACGTCCCACGCCCCCTCGACACCTTGGGCTGGGGGTCAGCAAAGCCATGGGCAGGAAAATCCCTTGGCACAAGGAGAGGCCACGGGCCAGGCTCTGGCCCCAGGGACTGTCCTCTCCCTGCTCTGTGCCTCGGTTTCCCCTCAGGGTGGCTGCCCCTTCCCCAGGCCCTGGGGAGGAGATAGCGGTGAAGGTGAAGGGCAGACCCCAGGGCTGGGGTGGGGGAGGGTATTACCTGGCCACAGCGCCCCCCCCGGGGGCCCCGGTGTCAGCTGGTCGTAGTGCCGGATGCAGACGCGGCTGTCGATCTGGTAGAGCAGCGCCGGGCACAGCAGCGTGAACTGCTCGGGCGTGATCGTGGAGACGGAGTTCAGCCCGAAGTTCATCAGCAGCTGGGTCACGTTGAGACACTGTGTGGGGGGGGGCAGTGGGGGTTAGTGAGGGGAGAAGTGGCGGAACCTAGCTGCTCTCCCAAGCCCCCAATTACTGGGACACGAGGGCTGTCTAGTGACTAGCAGGGGGCTATGGGGCCAGGACGCCTGCGTTCTGTTCCCGGTGCTGGGGGAGGGCAGGACACCTGGGTTCCATTCCCAGCACTGGCTGGAGCCAGGACACCTGAGTTCTGTTCCCAGTGCTTGGGAGGGCAGGGGAGAGGCAGGATACCTGGGTTCCATTCCAGGGTGCTGTGGGGGCATGGGGTCTAGTGGTTAGAGCAGCACTATCCTTGTGCATGGTGCAAGGAACCAGGCTGGCCAGCACTGAGACTCCCACCCCTCGGGCTGAGGACCTGCCCCCTCTTTAGGGTCCCCCCCTTTAGACCCCGGAGCCCCAGAGGCTCTGAGAACCCGCAGGGTGATCCCCCCTCTCACATCCTCGTGCAGGTGATCCGCGACGGAGTGATCCAGCGCCAGCACCCTCTCCAGCAGGGGCAGGTGGGGTGGGGCTGGGGAGGGCTGGGGGGAGTCTCTTCTGCTCCCAGGGTGCCCTGGGGTGTAGGTGATGCTGGGCCCTTCTGTGTCCAAGGGCAGGCGGGTGCCCCCGGAGGCAGCTCGTGGCCTGGGCGTCGGGTCAGCCTGGGGCGGCCGG
Organism: Dermatemys mawii; assembly: GCA_007922305.1. Taxonomy (NCBI): domain Eukaryota; kingdom Metazoa; phylum Chordata; order Testudines; family Dermatemydidae; genus Dermatemys; species Dermatemys mawii. The sequence goes on from ML677402.1 coordinate 287,063, forward strand.
GCAGTGTCTGGCTGGTTCCATCCAGGAGCTCCCGGCCTGAAAGAACCGAACAAAACCAAATTCCCAGGTCCCAGCTGCACCCCGGGGAGCCGGGAGGGGATGGCTGGGACTGACGGGCAGCGGCAGGACTAGACTAGCAGGGGGCTGCAGGTTGGGAGTGAGGGGCACCAGCAGGGCTGTTTGGGGAGCCCAGGGCTGGGAGAGCAGGGGGCTGCGGGTCGGGAGTGAGGGGCACCGGCAGAGCTGGGGGTGGGGGGGAGCCCAGGGCAGGCTAGCAGGGGCTGCAGGTCGGGAGTGAGGGGCACGGCGGTACCTGGAAGTCTCATTCTCTCTCAGCACCTCGGGGCCCAGGCCAGGCGGCTCCCCCTCAGCGTGCTCCCGTGCCGAGTGCGAGTGCCGGTGCTGCTGGTCCTGCACCTCCAGGATGTCTAGGTGGATGACGTGCCCGTGGCCCAGGGCCTCGTGCTCCAGCTCCACCACCTGCACCCGGCCCAGCCCCAGGCTCTGCAGCAGGCGGGCAAGGCCGTGGGCGGACAGGGCGCCGCGCTCACCGTACAGCCCGAAGAGCTGCTGCACGTAGTAGCCCTGCTCCTGCTCCGCATCCTCCAGCCGGGCCGGCGCAGTGGACGGGACGGGCGAGGGGGCAGCTCGGGGTGGGGGGCGGCTCTCGCCTGGCAGCAGGAGGGTGGCGACGCAGAGTCTGGTCAGCAGCAGCCGCAGCTTCCTCCGGTCCATTGCAAGGGTGTGGGGGGGTTGGTACCGGGGAGGGGTCGTCAGCTGGGATCTCACCTGGCCAGGTGCCCTGGCTGGGGCGGCCCCCAGTGGGAGATCTGTTGGCACAAGGGGACGTGTGTCAGAGAACATAAGAAAGGCCGCACTGGGTCAGGCCAAAGGTCTGTCCAGCCCAGTTTCCTGTCTACCAACAGTGGCCATTGCCAGGTGCCCTGGAGTGAGTGAACCTAACAGGTAACGATCAAGTGATCTCTCTCCTGCCATCCATCACCCCTCTCTGACAAACAGAGGCTAGGGACACCATTCCTTACCCAGCCTGGCTAATGGCCATTAATGGACTTAACCTCCATGAATTTATCCCGTTCTCTTTTAAACCCTGTTATAGTCCTGGCCTTCACAGCCTCCTCAGGCAAGGAGTTCCACAGGTTGACTGTGCGCTGTGTGAAGAACTACTTCCTTTTATTTGTTTTAAACCTGCTGCCCATTAATTTCATTTGATGTCCCCAGCTCTTATATTATGGGAACAAGTAAATAACTTTTCCTTATTCACTTTCTCCACACCACTCATGATTTTATAGAGCTCTATCATATCCCCCCTTAGTCTCCTCTTTGCCAACCTGAAAAGTCCCAGCCTCTTTAATCTCTTCCCTGTTCCAAACCCCTAATCATTTTAGCTGCCCTTTTTTAATGTCAGTCTATCCTTTTTGAGATGAGGAGACCACATCTGTACGCTGTGTTTCAGATGTGGGCGCTCCATGGATTTATAGAAGGGCAGTAAGATATTCTCTGTCTTATTCTCTCTCCCTTTTTTAATGATTCCTAACATCCTGTTTGCTTTTTTGACTGCTGCTGCACACTGCATGGACATCTTCAGAGAACTATCCACGATGACTCCAAGATCTCTTCCCTGATTAGTTGTAGCTAAATTAGACCCCATCATATTGTATGTCTAGTTGGGGTTATTTTTTCCAATGTGCATTACTTTACATTTAGCCATATTAAATTTCATTTGCCATGTTGTTGCCCAGTCACTTGGTGCTGTGAGATCTTGTTGAAGTTCTTCACAGTCTGCTTTGGTCTGAACGATCTTGAGCAGTTTAGGATCATCTGCAAACTCACCTCACTGTTTACCCCTTTCTCCAGATCATTGATGAACAAGTTGACTAGGACTGGTCCTAGGACTGACTCTTGGGGAACACCACTAGTTACCCCTCTTCAGGCTGAAAATTTACCCTTTATTCCTCCCTTTGGTCCCTGGCCTTTAACCAGTTCCCAGTCCAGGAAAGGATCTTCCCTCTTATACCATCAAAACGTAACTTAGGGAAGAGCCTTTGATGAGTGGGCTGGGGCCGTGGGGGGATGTGTGAATGGGCGTCTTTCATCTGGCTTGTTTTGCCCCATGGTTCCGGCTCTGGTGGAACCTCTGGGCTGCTTCTGGCTCGGACTCCTGGGTCCCATTCCTGGCTGCCCAGGGGCCTCAGAGGAACAGGTTCTCTCCAGTTGTGCAAAGGTGTGTGGGGGTCTCCCCTGCCAGGGGTGTGATGGGGTTCTCATGTGAGAGGGGGGCCAAAGAACCCCCCCCTCAGGTCTGTGAAATATACAGCCCAATACCCACCCCGGCAAACTGCCCCCAGAGCCCGGGGATTGGGGCCGTGTCCAGCTCTGTTCTGGCTGCTGGACAGTCCAGGAGCCTCCCTCTCAGGGAGTGCCTGGGGTGGGGCCAGGGCCGGGGATCCTAGACCCACATTGCCCCTCCCCAACCCCTGGAGAAGGGGGGATTGTGGAGGAGGGGAACACATGTCCTTGACAGGCAGTTCTGCAAGCCGGGGTAGGTTTACTGGGGAGAGTTAATGATTCCCCAGGTGTAACTCTCACACCCAGCTGCCAGGCCAGCCCTGGGTCAAACCAGGGAGCGGCTGGGCCCTGGCTCCAAGGTGTGGGGGCAGCACCAGCTGCAGGCTCCAGGGGCAGAAAAGCCAGGAGCTGGGGCAGCTGAGTCCAGGGTCCAGCTGTCAAGGGAGGCACAGGCAATTTCTCCCCCCTGCTGACTTTATTGCCCCCCCCCCCCCGCAGGAGGAGTCAAGCGGTGGGGGGGGGGGGTGAGACTGGGAATCTCAAATCCTTCTCCTGCCTGTTTCTCCCCACCCCCACCCGCACCCCCCGCCGCCGCCCCAGCGAGCCCAGGCCAAAGGTAAATCCACTTGGCCGTTTGCACAATATCTAGGTCAGGTCCCATGTGCACCCCACCCCCCGTCCCCGGCCTGGAAAACTCTCCAGCAGCCCCAGTGCGGGGTGGGTCCTGGCCTGGCAGACGATGGACACCCAGGAGTCACGGGGTTAAATCTCCCCCCCTCCCAGCATTGGGGGGATGGGGAGGGGGTTGTTTTTGTGTTTCCCTCACACCAGCCCCAAGTGTTTACACCCCCACCCCCAGCCTAGAAATCACCAGATTTTCCTAACGGCTTCAGCTAAGGCCAGGCTGGTTTCCGTGGCGCTGGCTGGCACCATGTGGTTTCCTGCCCCTGCAGGGCTAGAAATGCCCATCTTGTTTTCACAGGCCTCCGCGCACTGGGGCTTTGGGAATCACCCCGCTTAGCGGGAGAGTTGGCGCTGCTCTGTGGCCTCATGGGCTTGAGGGGCCACCTGGAACCCTCCCCGCTCCCAGCCCTGGGAATGGGTCCCAGCCTAAGCCGTTGCTGAGGGGGGATCCTACCCCGGCCGCTTCCCACCCACCCCGTGGTCTTAGACACCCGTTAGATCTGTCCCTTGAGAGCTGAGGACTCATCTGGGCCTTCCGCGTCGGGCCAGCGTCCTGGGTGTAGTCATTAGCCATAGAACGGTACAGTCCTCCGAGAGCCGGGCCTGAGTGCGCCAGGCGCTGTACAAACAGTGCTGTGTTCCCATGGGGGGGGTGCCCTGCTGCCAGACGGATGCCACCCTCCACGCTGACTTTCCCGCCACGACGTTTCTGCCTCGCCAGCCAGGGCACCAGGCAAACGGGTGCATCAGGCCTCCGGGAAACTGCCCCGGTGCCATTTGCAACCCCCACCGCCCTGGAGGGCTGCGTCTGGCCATTGTGGGCACCAGACACACACACACACCCCGCCCCTGGTCCACAAACTCCAGCTTCCAACCTTGCCCCAGGGCCAGACCCCACCCCCCTTCGGGTTCCCTGCGGGGTGGGAGGGGGCTGATTCTTGTCTGGCAGCACCACGTGCTGCTCCCTTGCTGTCCTTGCCAGTACTGGGGCTTCCCCCCCGTGCCCATGGGGGATCTGGTCCCCGCCAGCACTTACCTGGCACACACGGCGTCTCCGTCCCTGCCTGTCACTGCACAGTCTGGCGGCTCCAGGACCTGAGGGCAAGGGTCAGGCAGGTCTCCCCGAAGCCCAGCCCCACCCAAGGCGGCCTGGCTGGGGCCTGGCGGGAGGGTTGGGGAGGAGACTAAAGGGGCGAGTCTCGTGTGGGTTTCCTGCCCCTATCAGCCTGCATGGCGCTGGCCCAGGGGCAGAGGGAGGGGGCTGGTCCCGAGGGTCCTGGCTCCCGGGTTTGGATCCAGCCCAGAGTCCCCAGGACAGTGCTGGGGGTGGGGCACAAGCCAGGTCTCCTGCGGCCCAGTGCAGTCCTCTACCCCCAGGCCCCCCGCCTCCCTTCCCAGATCCTGTCCCCATGGGCTCGCTGAGGGGCAGTCGTGCCCCGGGGGGGGGGGGGGGGGGGCTTGTCCCATCCCAGGGGGGAGATTTTTCTCTCTAATGTTCATGCTCCTTCTGGCCTTTCCGTCTAGGACTAGGGATCGGGCCGGCTGCCCAGTGTAACGCCCAGGGGGCCACGTTGTCGCCAGCATACGGGGCCGGGTTCTGTTATGGGGCTGGGTGGGGCATGTTTTGATCTCAGCCACTACAAGCCTCTCTGGGGCCAGATGCCAGCAACCAGGCCAAGGTTCCCGGGGCCCTGGACGCAAATGACCACACGGCAGGCGGAGGGCGAGCGGCCTTTATTCCAACGCAGCCCCCGGCAGGGCGGCCACTCAGCTCAGGTGAGACAAGAAAAGGGAGGTGGGGGGGGGGAGTTAAAACAAAAAAAAATGGGGGGGGCAGCTGGGAGCATCGGGTTTAGTGGCAGGGGGTGGGGGGAAGAGCCTTCTCCAAACCAGCAGAGGGAGAACAGCTCCGAGGTCAACACCAGGCCCCATCCTGCAGCGGGATCCGACAGCCCTTCCCTGCACAGCCATTTGGGTGAGTCTTCTGGGGGCCTGGACCCCAAAATCCTCCATCCAGCCCCCATCCAGGGAGCTGCCCCCACCAGCTCCAGGCTGCGAGGGGGCTGCCAGCTGCGGGGTGGGGGTGCGGGGAACAAAGACGTCTGTCTCCTAGGAATTGAGCTGAGACCCAGCAAACTCGTGCCATGCAGGGGGGACCCAGGCAGGGATTACAGCCGACCTGGGCTGGAACCAGCGCCCCACCCCATCACTTCCCCCTTCTGCCGCATAGGCCCCGTGGTTCCCTGGGCTGCTGTTGGCCCGGGAGGAGGGAAGATAGGCCTCCAAGCTGAGTCTTAGGCAGCCCCCACTGAGACACCAAGACCAAATGGGCCCCTCTCAGGGGCAAAGGGTGGGGGGGTGCTGCTGCCCCCCACCCCCCGCCCCCAAGCCCGGAGGCTTCAGCAGTCCCCAGCTGCCCCCTGGCCACTGACCCCACCCGGCCAAATCAGCTTTTGAAAGTTTGCTAAAAAGTTTCAGGACATTTGTAAAAACAAAACCCCAAAGGAGCGAAATCCAGTGAGATTTGGGGGGGAGGGGTGTCTGGCAGGCCTGCCCCCCCAACACCAAGGGGCATATGGGGATCCCAGCGTGGGCACAGCTTCACTTGGCTGCGGTCAGAGGAAAGCCATGAAGATAAAGGGCCGGTTTCCAGTGGTGGGGGGCACCCCCCACTGCTAGGAGAATGCCACAGTCCCAATTAAAAGGCTCAACCTGCGGTGGACTCCCTCCCCGTCCCCGTCTCTGCTAGGAGAATGCCACAGTCCCAGTTAAAAGGGTCATGCCCGCGGTCACTAAAACGTTCTTGGTTTCGCTGTCTCTGATCTAGCCCGTCGTGACGCCCGGCCATTGTCTCTCCTGCCCCCCGGCTCCGCCTCCTCCCTGCCTCGGCAGTGGGGCCCAGGGCAAGCCGGGGTGGGGGGTCCCAGCCCCGTGGTGTTATCTCTTGCTGCTTCGCCGGGTCTCTTTGCCGTTGCTGATGGGGCTGGAGGACGAGCCGGACCCAGCCGCGCCCGCGCCCTGGTGGTTCGGCTGGCTCCTGGTGATCCGGCCGCTGGTGGGGTGGGACGGGGTGTTTGGCGGGTGTGGGGGGCCGCCGGGGCCTGGGGCGCTCAGCCCGTTGCCGTTCTGGCTGTCGGCAGCTGAAAACAAAAGCGACAGAGTCCACAGGGAAATGGACAGTGAAGCCAAGGCAGGGCTGGGCAGAGAACCCAGGAGTCCTGGCTCTCATCCCCCGCCCCCGCTCCCGCTCTAACCACTACACTCCGCTTCCCACCCAGAGCTAGGGATAGAACCCAGGAGTCCTGGCCCCCAGTCCCCGCTGCTCTAACTTGCTCTACTCCCCTTCACGAATGACTGGCATAGAGACTCCCCTTGAGCTGTGAATGCCCCTGAGTGTTTAGTGCTGAACGGCTCCGAGGCAGGGCCACGTCCCACCCGCCTCGCTCAGGGACGGGGGGACCTCCGGCCTGCAGAGCTGCGGGGGCTCCCTTACCTGGGGACGATGCAGCAGGGCCCGGGGTGGTCTGGGAAGCAGCAGGGGTCGCGTTGTCGTTCTGGGCCTGAAGGAAACGGGAGCGAGAAATCGTGGTCCCGGATCTCGAAGGAGCCATTTCCCCGGCTGCCCGCGGGACAGAGCAGCATCCGCTTCTGGGCAGCAGCCAGCCCAGCCGCATGGCTCCGACCTTCACAGACCCACCCCCGCCCCGGCCCCGCAGGAGCAGAGCCCGGGGGACATTCCAGCCACGCTCCAGTGCCTGGCCCGTGGGCCCCCCAGCCCACTAGGAGTGGCTCCACCCCCCCACCCAGCTGGGACCCGGCTGGTACTCACGGCTTTGCTCTGGGGCTGCTGGGTCACGTACTCGGGGTTGGGTTCGCTGAAGTTCGGGACCTCGGAGTAAATCATGCAGAACCTAGGGACGGAAACGGCAGGTCAGCGAGTCCGCCGGCCAATCCCTCCCTCCCCTCATACTCAGCCTCATCCCGGGGGAGGGAACGCCCCGACTCTCCAGCGGGGAGCAACCTGGATCATCTCAGGCCAGGATCTTGATGCAAACGGTGCTGGGAATCCAATCTCCCCTGCTCTAACCACCAGGCCAGGCCACCCTCCCAGAACAGAACCCAGGAGTCCTGGCTCCCTTCCCCCATCCTGCTCTAAATACCAGGCACTCCTGAGTAGACACCTACAGGAGCAGCTGGACTGGCTGCAGGGTCAGCCCTGCGGGGCAAACCACCCCGGCTTTGGGGCTGCCCCGCACTTCTCCCCGCCCCAGCCTCTACGGAGCCAGGCTCCAGTGAGCGATGTCCCCAGGACTCCCGCAGGGAAGCCGACGGGCCTTCCTTACTCTCCAATTTTCTGCAGGTCTCCTCCGCGGCCCGTGTAGAGGGTCAGGCAGCCTTTGAAAACTGATGCGTAGCTGAAAGTAAGAGAAATGCCAAGAATGGGGTTAACTGCACAGGGCTGGCCCAGCGGCTGCAGGCCAGAAATCTCACACGGGACACGCACTCTGGACTGGGTGCAGAATGAGGGGGTCCCAATTCTCACTTCCCCTGAACCTGCACTTGGGGGAGGCACCTTTGTGCTCCCAATGCTCGGGGCTGGCCAGGGATACCCCCCTGCTGTAAGTTAGAGCAGTCCCGAGGCTGCTCCGACTTACACTCTGCTTCTCACAACCCCCTATGGAAGGAGAGAAGAACCACCCCATACCCGCCGACAGTACTGTGTGCTGCTCCAGCAGCGCCACCCAGAGGCGCTCTAATTATTCTTTCAAGTGGCTCCCACAAAAGCAGTCGCCATTTCCAGGTGCAGCGCTAGCGAGGCTGGGGCTGGCGGGGGGAAGAGATGAGATCCAGCCACTTAGAATGACAAGAGACAGTAAAATCCTGCCTTCAAGTCGTGTCTAAGTTAAGATGATATGAGATTGGTCCTACCCGCTTACGGTAACTTCCCCCCTCTACCCTCAGTGTGCACGGACAGAGAGGTGGTGTTGTATTGCTACACTGAGAGTCACTCTGTGTGTGCGCACGTGCCAGAAGGATCTTTTCCAGGGACCTAACTGGATTGTTTTAAAAAAATTGTGTCTATTTAAAATAATACAGTCTCCTATCCAAGGAGCCTTGACACCACCACATATCCACTACAACGTTAAAGTCGTCAGCGAGAACTCAGCCGCTGCCCTCGGCCTTCTCCCAAACCCAGCCCCCCTTTTCGCAGCCTGCCTGGAACGTCAGGAAATTCAGACTGTTTCAGCGCATAGAGACGACCTGATCCTGCAAGGATCCAGAGCCCGCACCTAGCTCTGAGCAGGGCCTCACAGATCCAGGCCTGTCTCTCCCGCAACAGAGGAAGGGGACCGGAGGCTTTGCTTCTGCTGAGAATGAAGGCCAGGGGGAAGAGCAGCCTTGCCCGTTCTCCCCCGGAAGGGCAGGCATCGCAGCCCCAGATGTGCGGAGCTCAAGTGAGCCCCCAGGCTGGTCTATCAAACCCTGAACGAGCTCATCTCAGGAGCCCTGGGGAGCCCGAGGCCGACGGGCTGGGCATGCAGCAGGTGCCAACACGATCGGGTCCCGTGGCCCCTGCCCCGTCCCCCAGCAGGGTCTCGCCTACCCTTTGGTCAATCGGATGATGTCTCCCGGCTGAATGAGGTTCCCCACGTCGTCCCACACCGAGATGTTGATGCTGCCAGTTTTGTCGGCTACTTTGCACGTCCGCACCTCGTGGCCGTCCTTCGTCTTGGTCACCCGACCTGCAGAGGGGAGCCAACCGTCCAGGTCGCGGGACATCTCCATGGGAACACCGAGGAGCCCCTTTGGGCTAGACGGGGCCTTGTACAAACACCGACCACAAAGGTGACCCCAGCTTCAAAGAATTCACAATCTAAGGTCCTGAGCCCACAAATGCTGCGTCGAGTCACAGCAGCAAATGTGAGCGTGGTCATGCACGCTCCGTCAATTGTAGTGTCTCAGAAATGGACCCTGACATCAATACGCAGCGGGGGCGGGGGGCAAAGCCAGCCACGAATATTGTCTGAGAACTGACTGCAACAGTTACATGGAATTTCAGTCAGACACCAGCTCTCAATCTCTCCAGGAGTCAGATCTGTCTTGCCTACTCCCAAGTTTCACCTCACTTAAAAACTACGTGCTTACAAAACCAGATACACAAATACAGAAATGGTTCAGCCACACTATGACTTCCTCATTTATACCATATAATTATCAAATCAGTCAACTGGAATATAAATACTGTACTTACATTTCAGTGTCTGGCATATAGAACACTATAAAAGAAGTCACTGTATGAAACTGTAGTTTGTACCGACTTCACTAGTGCTTTTTATGTGGCCTGTTGTAGAACTAGGCAAATATCTAGATGAGTTGACGTACCCCCTGGAAGACCTCAGCATACCCCCGGGGTACACATCCCCCTGGTTGAAAACCACTGCAATAAGATATTTAATATCTTTCTCACACAACATTAATACCCACCTGTTTCCAGTACAATAAAAATAAGATTCAAGTTTTTCAAGCCAGGTTTAATGTCCTTGACAAAGGTTTCAGTCGTCATATTGAGCGGCGTCTGGCTTTGACTACGTTATCTGTGCAAATAATAATAAAATCATATAACCACGTTTGAAAAGAAAGCGACAGTCAGCATAGAGAATGGAAAGGCAGGTGCTGGGTACTGTGCCCGAGGTGGATGTGGAGAAATGTGCAGGATCAGGGGTTACGTGTTTATTATGGAATTGGCACAGGTACCTCGCAAGGCGAGCCAAGAGGGGAATGCCCTGTAGGAAGAATGAAACACCCTGCTGTTCATTTATCCCCAAAGGAAAGAAAACACAAAATGGCAACCACAACTGAAGATTCTTGCAAGGAAAGTGCATCTGTTTTTCATTTCTGCACCAATTTCTCTCACTAAGTCTAGATCCCTACAATCAAATCGCATTGCTTTCTTTTTGCACACAGTCAGCCCGTGGCAAGAAAACCCCCATTCCTGCATACATAGATCACAACCCTGATTCACACCAACAATTTTTCATCTTGCTATTTTGCAAATTGCATCCAACTTGCAAAACGGATTCAGGCTAATTAGAATAAAATACATACACTGAAAAACCACCTGTGCATCGTTTTCTTTAACCCAAAACTGAACCAGGAATTCGACCACAGGGACTGAAATGCGGCTTTTTGATCCCTGCAGGGAAAATGCATTTGATCTTTTGCCCAAATCCCAGCCCTGATTTCACACCCCCGCCAGGAAAATGCCTGTTTCTCTTTTTGCATAAATTGCAACCCCATCCCCATTCGCCCTGAGGCAAGAAAAGTGCTTGTCTCTGGGGCCGGAGGAGTTGAGGCTGCTTCACCTCGGAGGATCGGTTCGCTCACGTGTGGGTGGAAATTCTTGCAGTGGAGGGGGAAACGGAGACACGATTTGGGGACTGGAAATTGCTGCGGTGGTTGCATGGATCCTGCACCATGCATGCTCCCTGCCCTGCAATGCACTGCATGCAAGGGGGCACCAGGCCCCCTGACCAAAGCTCTCGCGGAAGGGAGCTAATAGCAGGAGGGGGAATCAGGGGTCTCCCCCCACCCCACAACTTCCCCTGTAAAACTGACCTGATGGAACGTTGGGTTGCAGACATTCCAGGAAGTATCCAGCAGCGTTCTGAGCAGCCAATCACAGCAGCAGGACGCTCTTCGACCTGTATGAACGTGCTACCGCTCCAGCCAATCGCATTGCAGGGGGAGGCCTGGCATTGAGGAATTAAAGGGACAGCAACATCCCCAGCACGTGTGTGAAATTTTCCTTGGGGTGTGGGGGGGGACACACACACGAGCCCTTCCCATGGACACTGTACACGATTTAATCCATACACACCTAGCGCACGAATCAGACAAGTTGTGTTCCTGTGTGTGGGCCTGTGCGGCTCACGCCAGGGCGTTACGGCTAGACGTGGGGATCACATACGCCCTGGCAGCACGACGAGCCTCGTGTTGTTATCCCTGCTTAGGGCGTGTCTTGTGTAGCACCCAGTTGTGGTCCATTGTACCAGGGGGTGAAGAACCGCAGAACAAAACCATCCCTGACGCACGTATCCCTCCATGCTGTGACGGCCCGTCGGAGAGAAAAGGGGGCAGAGGGGGTCTGAGGCAATATCTTTTATCCGACAAGCCTCTGTGGGCGGAAGACACGTGCTGACACGTTTGAGTCCTGCGTGCTGCGAGGGCCTGGATGGTCACGCATGCCACAGCAGCACAGGTGGCTCCTGCGTTCCAGCCCAGAAGGGCCAGGCCTGGGAGAGGCACATGTAGGCTCCTAATCAGTACGGCTGGTTTTTAACATTTGCCACCAGCAGAGGCCCCAGCTGGTGTATGGCAGGAAGGAAAAGCCCCTTCTCCAGGGACTCAGGGGCCAGGGATACCTCCAGCTGGAGGAAGGGTTTCCATCAGGTAAAGGAGGGGGAGGCCACCCTGCCTTTGCTGGTCACTTGGCAGACAGAGGGGCACAAGCAGGGCTGGACGCACAGAGGTGCAGAGAGACCAACCCAGGGAGAGAGAGACGGAGGCAGAATCAGGAAGGGAATTACACAGGGACAGACACAGGGAGGACTAGGTGGGACAGGGACAGACAGACACATGGTCAGGGACAGACAGATGCAGGGAGGCCTGGGGTGGGGGCAGGGACAGACAGACACATGGGTTGGAAGAGACAGACACAGAGAGAATGGGGGACACGGACGGACGGACAGACAGGGAGGACCGGGGGGCGGGGCAGGACAGACAGACGGACAGACAGAGACGCCCTCCCCCCCCAGCCAGCATAGAAGCCCCGCCCCCTCCCCAAAGCCCCGCCCCTCCCGCTTTTGAGCCCGGAGCGGCGCCCCGCCGACCATAGAGTCCTCCCACCCTCCTCCGGCGGGGTAGAGCGGCCGATGACCATAGAGTCCTCGTCCCCCTCCTCCCCCC
>ML677402.1:299420-333982 GCA_007922305.1 Dermatemys mawii
GGGGGGTTGGTAGGACGGGATCTGGCAGGGGGGTCTGTGGGGAAAGGGCGGGGCTGGTTGGGGGAAAGGGCTGGGGGTTGGTAGGACGAGATCTGGTGGGGGATGGTTTGGGGAAGGGGCTGGGGGTTGGTGGGGGGGGTCTGTGGGGGTGCAGGGCTCGTTTGGGGAAGGGGCTGGGTAGGACAGGATCTGGCGGGGCGGGGGTCGTGTGCAGGTGGGGTGGTCTGGTTAAGGGAGTTTGGGGAAGGGTCTGCAGGTTGCCAGGGAATGATCTGGGAGGCCATGGATGGAGGCTGGGTGATGTGGCCAAGGACGAATGGTCTGGGTGTGGGGGGGCTGTGGAGAGAGACTGAGGGAGCCCTCAGGGTGCTGTGTGGTTATACAGCCCCCCCCCCCCCCCCCAGGTGTGGTGGTGGCCACAGCAACCTGCCTAGTTCAGGGCAGTGTCTGGAACACTTGCTGCCAAAATTGATTTTTCGCAAGTTTATGACTAAGCAAAGAACTTGCTTTAAAAACCCCAAGATCCTTCCCCTCCCCCATGCATCTGTGCCAGGAAATGAGCTCTAATTCATCCTGGCGAGTGCCCTCTGACTGTAATGTCTGGTAATGTTTCAGACCACCCGCCTCAACCTGGCCCAGGCTGGTGGAGTCTGAGCCTCTTGGGTTGTTGTTAAATTGTTGCTGAGAAAATGGGGCATAATCACTGTGGTTTGGGGAATAGGGAGGTTTCACCTCCTTCTGTCGCATCATAAATGCTTGGTGCATCACAATAAAGGCTTTCCTAATAGGTTACTATGGTTGCTTTTTAATTGGGCAGGGAATTGTTGCTGTTATGGTGAATTTTTGACATTTGTAGCCTCTGGGTGCTACTTTAATTCAGGCAGGATCGGGGCCCCTTTTTTCTGTACCCCCACAGGAAAGCACAGTCTAGAACACAATGGCATACAGAGACAAGTGGCAAGGGAACTGGTCAAATATATACAGTGTCTACATATGAATTATACATACACTCTACACAGATAAAAGGGAATGCGGAGAACATTTAGCACATTGTGGTTTTCTAAGTGCTGTATGGGTCTGTTGTCTTTCAGAGCTCGGTTGTTTGTGCAGGCATTTGAGGAAGGTTGGGGGTCTGGGAACTGAAGTGGAATAGGGTTTTATATCGTTTCCAGTGATAAATGTGAAATTACTTATCCTGCTATTGAAAATACAGTACAGCAGTGACAGACGTGCTTGAGTGGGATAGTGAATTTTGGGTGCTAGACTTACAAAAACTACAAGGTCTGATGGTTCCCAGTTCATTGCTGCATAAATAGCACAGGAAATCACTAGGGTGTCCTGGTCTGTGGTGCTTTGAAGAACTAGATTTCACCAGATTGCATAGTTTCTGAGGTTCTGCATTCACCTATAGGGGAGTAGTATACGCTTTCTCCCAATGCTTCCCTTTCTGTGGTGTGAAATCATTCCAGGACACAACGTTCCTGATCTCAAAATTCTTTGTTACCTGAAATTGGGTTCTGTCCCTACCGAGCATCAGTCCCACTGAAAACTTCTCTTAGGCCTTGTCTACGCTGCTACTTCCAGCGCTGAAACTTTCCTCCCTCGGGGTGTGAAAAAACACTCCCCTGAGCGATGCAAGTTTCAGCGCTTTCAAGTGGCAGTGTAGACAATGCTGGTAGCTACTCCCCTTGTGGAGGTGGTGGTTTTACAGCACTGGGAGAGCTGGAGCCATGACTACGGAGCCATGTTGAAGTGCTGCCCACATATCCTTAGCCAAAGCCTTACTGTGTCCAAATGACCTAGGAGTTGATTCAGACAAATGGAGTTTGGGCTGGGGACGGAAATGTCCAGTGTGAATTGAAGCACAGCTGGGAAGTGACTGAAGATGAGTTATTTGGGTTTTTAGTCCTGGCCGTTCACCTCTTTAAATTGGAAACTCCCCTGTACCCAGCATATGGCAGAACACCCGACTCAATGTCTGCATCCAGAATTGAAGCAAATATTTTGCTCCTGAAATGACGCAGCAGGCAAATGTTTAGCTGCCTGGAGAACAAGGTGTAATTAAAGGCTTGGGCACAAAGTGGTATTTCTCCCAGGTGGCTTCAGTTCCTTGTCCTTAAAGAGGATTTGTACCCGTTCTGGGTCAAAGGAGGAATATTATTGGCTGAAAAGGTTCAGACTGTGGAGGTCCTGGTTGCATCAGTCGCACTGGGGGTGCAGCCTTGTGAGGCAGGTTGTCAAAATGTTACAAATGCTTGGTAGCAAGTGGCTTTTAAGAAATGTGGGTGTGTCTGGGGGGGGCGGGAGGGATGCACGTGGCTGAATCTGTGTGGTCAGTGGAACGGGAATTTCTGGATCAAAAAGGTTAGGCCGACTTCCACGTGATGCCAGGAGTGCAGGGCGGGTGTGTGTGGAGGGGGCGGGGAGCCGCAAGCCTTGCCATATTTCTGTTTACATTACTCATTTTGTTCTCCTTGTTCCTAGTCATAGATCAAGCCCGTTTGTGACCTCCTGACGAGTCCTGTGGCAACAGCTCTCGATCGCCGTGAAGAATGAGGTTTTAATCCGGACAAGGGGGTGGGGAGAAGATGGGCCACTGGGAGCAGCTGCTTACAAAGAGCTATCAAAACCCACTTCTGTGTCTTTGCCATTTCGGGAGGAATTCTGCCACGGAAGGTAAATACTTCAGTTCCAATCTTCTTCCAAGTCTCAGCGCATTTCGTTAAAAGAAATTCAGACCCAGGAGTGTTCAGGACCAATCAACAGCTTCATTTGTAAAGAACACTGTGAGGTGGGGAGGGTATAAGCTAAGGGGCTATAACTGAATTGACATCACACCTTTGTAACAAGAGATGCAGGTACAAGCTCCGATCCTGCCTTGGGACCCCGTGTGGCCATGATGAGCCCCTCTGATTTCACGGGAGCTCAGCCCAAGGATCCGTCTGCCCAGATCCTGATGCAGAATCTGGCCCTTCCTTTGTGCAATTGCCAGTGCCTCCTATAGCCTCACGTTCAGAGTTTCTTCTGTATAGTCAATTTCTCCCACAGTGAAGTGGTGGTTGTTTGGGTTAGGGTACTGCCTAGGGGTTGGGTCTCCACTCTGCTGGGCACTGTACAGACGCAGAACAAAGTCCTTACAAGACCTTTCCTGATAAACAGCCACAGGGACAGCAAACCCATTATTCAGTTCCAGGGCATAACTATTTCAAGATGGCTATGTCAGAAACTGGATTTGGGCGGGAGGTGGTAAATTATTTGAAAAATTCAAGTTGTGTTCTTTTAAGCACTCATTTGAATGGTTATCCATTGAATTTTTTTTTTTAAAAAAAATCCTCACTCACCTCCAGCCTGATTTCCAGGGCACTTTTGTTTCCTGTGACAGTCTAGAAATTTGAGAGGTAAAATTACATGATGCCTTTCCAAGGAGGCAGATTTGCCACAACTCGCAGTAAAATGTGCAATTCTTTTAAGAAATCCTAACAGTGAAACTCCTGTTGGCCTCCAGTCATCACTCCCACAGCTGGGAGGCCTTTCCAGAGTCCATGTGTAGTTGCCCTTTACAAAAATTGTAAAGATAGTTGGGCTGCGTAGTGCCTGTGAGCGTTCGCAATAAATCAGTCCGCTTGGTGCACCATCAGCTTCCACCAGCTTGCCTAGGCTGCTTCACAGCAGAAACCAGTAAATAGTTCTCCTTGATCAAGGCCTTTAGCAATTTTATGCTGGAAGAGATTTGTTCATCGATACTTAGGCTATATCCTAAGCATTGGGATGTAAGTGAAATATTTCATCCAACAGGCCAAAACTGCTGCGTTCCCTTTTTTCATGATACGTTTTCTGTATGGTGGTCTAGTCAGCATCTACTCAGGTGCTGCCCTGATACTCCCGAGTGACTCTGCAGTGGCCACTGAACTATTTATCTGATCACAAGTCTAAGAAATTTCACTGAACTGAAGTCTGGACCCTTGCGTCTTCCCAGTGAGAACTGGCCCATGTTTTCTGTGTCTCCGGAATGGTTTGGTTTTGCAGTTGCATACACACCATTATTTCTGGCTCTATGACAGTTCCTGCAATGGACCAGGTGAAAAGGCAAAATCCAAGTTGGTGTTAGGGTTGCTATTCTGTATTGATCTGTCTAGCTCCTGCTAGAAATGACACCGTTAATATTTTCTTTGTAGCGAGGAGTCTGTATTTCTGAAAAAGCTGTCATGTCCAGTGTTGAATAAGAAACAATGAGCAATTTGAGGTGGTTTTTGGAACTCCCTGTGTATTTAAATTCCACATTGTCAGCTCTGGCTAGGTATCTCCTAATCATTTTGCTGTCTTGGAGTGATAAGGGGGAAAGAATCTTAAACTTGTTTAACTTTATTTGGAAAAAAGATCTGCTTTCTATCAGCACATGGGCAACTGTGCTGTTACAAGCGTTTCTAATGGGACTCTCTTTAAAAAGTGGCACTGTGTCTCTCGCTCATTGTGAAAGCTGAATGGCTCTGCAGTAACATAAGGAGCATTTTTAGTGTTGCTAGCCTTGCTGGGGAAATGGAGCTTTCTGATTATCTAATAGTACGAGGCCTGATTTCCCACTGAAGTCCATGTCAAATGTTCATTGACTTAATTCCTGGCTATGTTGCTACCAGTTCTCCTTTCCTGTTGTTCTCCACAGGTGTGTTGTGTGTCAGCTCTGTAGCAGGACCTGTTCTTTACTGTGTGTTTGTTTAGTATCCAGCACAAAGGTTCTGATCCCAGCCTGTGTTCACTAGTGCCCATAGAAAAGAATGCCGGGTGCTTTCACACATCTGCTGAGCAAGGTTCCTGCCCCAAAGATCCTGCAATCTGACTTCTCCGTACGCTCTTCGCCTCTGCTGGTAGACGTGCTGTGGGCTGCATTTCTCCGCCAGCCACAGGGATTACTTTCCTAGCCTGAGAGCTGTACATGCAAGGAGAGCTGGGAGGGGCTTGGGTGATGTATAATGGGACCTAGTGACCCAGAGGTTAAAGGCCCCACTTCAATTTCAGCACAGATCTTTATTGGCCAAGGCTGTTACCTCCTGCAGTTGGTCAGTGCCCCCATGTGAAATGAGCTTGTCTCTTGGGACAGCTCTCTGTAGCCAGCCCTGCTCCTCCCAGACACGCTTGCCACGCGTTGGCCCTTAACTGGAAACAGCCTCAGAGAGGGTGAAGAGTTAAGTGAGACAGGGCGACTGAACTCTTCCCCAACTCTGAGGATGGGGCTCCAGGGCAGGCTAGACGCACATTCCTGGCCACTGTCCCTGCTGTGCCTGTGCTGTCTCAGCATGGAAATCCGGAGTCCACAGGACTGTCAATCACCAGCACTAACAAAAGCCATTGCATAAGCCAGCCAGGGTGGAGTCTGGGTTCGTGTCAAACGTTCGTTCACTTGGGTATGATGAAGGCCGGTTTTGGGAGCCTGGTGCTTTGGAAAATAATGAAGTGGTGCTTTTGCTCAGGGAGTAAGTAACCAGTAATGTGCTCGGGCTGGTGAAATACCCAGATCACGATCACTGTCATTCCCAGGAGGCAGCACTTCTGATCTGAGCTCAGTGCCCAAACATCCTGATTAGGTGTATTTCCCACTCGAGCAGAAATGCTTTATGGGTAAGTATCTGTGGGTGGCTCAAATCTTTCATATACCATCCTGAATGGTCACACACCTCATCTTTAACTCTTGTTTTCTAACGATACTGACCGCCTTCGCAAAGCGCTTTGAGATCTACAGATGAAAAGCACTAGATAAGAGCTAGCTATTACTATTTCTTGCGAGGAGAAACCACTGGTATTTACAAATGCAGTTTTGCATTTAACAGTGCTATTGATACATACTTCATTGTGTACTGTGGCTCTTTGGTTTCAACTGATCTAAAAAGTGGGTATAATGGAAGTTGTTTTTAAACAGTGGAGGATGTCCGCTTTCAAGAATGGGTTTTTAGAAGATCCTCATTCAATTGTGTGTTAACTTCAGTGCGACTCCTTCTAGAAAAGTCAGAAAATCTTTCCCCTAGCAAGTGGGCGGAGCACTTCTTCCCCCTAAGGGATTTGAGTCCTTTCCAGTAATTGTTTGTGATCCTGCCTACTAGATGCTTACAAAGGATGGTCTTTGCTCTGTGGAGCTTACAGTCAACTGACAGACAAGTAGGCAGAGGTCAGGGAAAGGGAATAACAGGCAATTTGTGTACAAGTCAAGTTAGAACTATGGGGGTTGTTCACTTGGGGCCTTTAGTATTAAGCTTCTTCTCTGCTCCCTAGAAATGTGAAATGGGGAGGGGTACGTCTGACGTTCCACATTTGTTGCTGACTGGAATCACGTGAAGGAAGAGAACAGCATATATGTTACCACAAGTCCCGAAGACGAGTTTCAAATGCATGTACGTGAATCCCAGGTGGGATCCCAGCTTTTCAGTTCTACAGCAAATCATGTCATAGGGCAGAAGTATTTCTAAGATGGTATTAATAGCAAGTTATTAATCAACTTGAAAAGCACATTTCTACCGGAATTTTGTACCTGCCCTTACTGCAAATAATCGCTAACATGCTTAGAATTGAGAGATTAGTGGGAAGGTATTTCTATCTATCTAACCTGGTGCGTTACTTTCACTCCGTAGTAAGTTGCTAGTCAGTTACATTGGTCATGGACTGCTTGGGTGGAGGTCACGCACACATGCTTGCCCTGGCTCCGTTTGGCCAGTAAGGGCAGCAGCGAAGCAGAACCTGAAGAGCCACAGTGGGCTAAGTGGCAACACACTCGGGCTTGTCCAAAAGACCCTTAAGCACTGGCAGGAAGCAGAAAATCCCTTGACTGCTTGAGAGGTCAGGATGTACTGTCAGAAACCTGAATATTTTTAAACTCAAATCCACAGCATCCCTTAAACGTTATGAGCTGTAACAGACCATCCTAGCAGCTCCTGGGTAGGAGTGGCTTGGAATTAAAGTAGTCTGTGAACGACTCAGGAGGCTGTCAGACCGATGTGAAACCTGTTTCCTGTCCTCGTTTGTATCTGCTCTGAGCTGATCTTGGATGAAGGTACAACAGTTAAGGGGTTGCTTTAAAGTCACGCTGTGAAAAGAGAATGTTGCATGTTGGCTGACACCACAAAAAACAGCCAGTGACTTTGTGTGTCACAGCAAAGCCGCGAGGGGCTTGTTTTGCTGCAGAATCATGTGTTGAGGGCAGTGGAATAAGAGTCAGGAGTGGGAGAGAGAGATTGAGAGATGGAACCACCAGACTGAGTACAATTGGCATGTGATGTTTCCAGAGGACCGTGGCCTCTAATGCCAGTTTGCTTTCCAGAGCTTCCTCGCCCATCACAGTGCAAGAGAAACTCACCCATTGTGAATCTGAACTGTGATTTTAACCAGGCTGCAGCATTGCCACAGTTCAAACTGCTGAGCTCAACAGGGCTCGTATCTGACCCTGGAATCTTTTCCAGTCCTGTTTTCTTTTAGTTCCATGACTGACCCCTCGGCTGTGGTGGAGCAGAGCTGCCGTCTCGCCCTGATCACAGGACTGGGAGCTGAGCTCACTGTGATGTCTATTGAGTTCTGGGGAAGCGGGCGGGTGCAAGCCATAGTGGCTGTTCTGTAGCTTCTCTCCAGGCCAAGGGACGCCCAGGGGACAGGGTGTGCTGCGTGTGTGAAGGGCAAAGGCCCAAGTGTCTTATGAGGAAGACGGGTGAAGCAGGCAGAGTGCTGTTTGTTTGAAGGAGGCTCACCAGGCCGAGGGAGCAAAGCGTTTGTGCTTTAAACTTTAAGTAACTTATTTTGGTAGAGAACTCTAATGCGTAAAGTCCTGGTCTCTCCTGTTCTTTAGGACCCCACCCAACCCCCGTTACAGCCATTGCTAAGGCTGTTAGCTTGCAAGTTCTTCTGGGCGGGGGCTCTCCATGTACTCTTGTACTGTGCTGCGAACAGAGATGATAATACATTGATCATGGGATGCTAGCATGCCTCAATGCTCTGTAAACACTCAGGGTAGTCTTCACTGGAGAGTTACCCTGGGCTCTTACTGGAGCATGGCCTTTAGCCCTCTTCTGTCCACTCATGAAAACTTTTCTCCCGAGTTTTGTGGTGTCTTTGACCCGGGTTAGTGGGCTGGCTGTGGGCTCAGGCTAAAACCGAGATTCTGCTTTCGCTCAAGCTGGTAACCTACCCACTTTGCAGTCTAAATCCCCTGAGTGATGATAATCCTCCAGTGCCTTCCCACAATTCCCTACACATTTCCAGAAGGGCAGACAAGTTCTTTCATGGTTCCCTGGGAAAGGACCAGAGTGGCTAAGATACAGTGATACAGAGAACCAGTGAGGACACAGTACTATGGCTTCACAGTGTGGCTGCTCACATCTGGGCTAGGTTTACAAAGGGTGCAGATTGCCCAGGGTAACTCTACAGTGAAAACACATCTTCTGATCCTCCCTTCACACCTGGGAGAAGTCCACTTACAGATCAGAAAGATGAGCTATTGAGTGAGAAGTGACTTGCCCATGACTCTGCTGAGAGTCAGTAGCAGACTCAGAATTGAAACGGGTGCATTCCTGACTCTCAGCCTTGTGTTCACTTGGCTAGATGAGCTTCTCACAGTGGGCTGTTGAGCACTTAGATTTTAAGGCCAGAAGAGATCGTTGTGGTCAACTAGTCTGACTTCTGGGGTGACACAGGCCATAACACTTCCCCAAAATAATTCCCCGAGCAGATAATACCTTGTCACTGTTTGCTGCAGGGCGTGCCTTGGGGTCTTGCACAGCAAATTCTATGCACTAAAATCTCCGCAGATTACTGCGGGGGGTCATTAGTTGAAGAAGTCTTTGTACAATGGGGTAAACCTACTTAGAACGAGGGTTTTAGTAGTGGAGTTGGTGCTTCAAAAGACAGGGTTTCCTCTTACGAGTGGGAGGGACTGCACTGATCAAGAGAAACCTGATCAAACGGTTTCCTAGTGTGATGTAAATGAACAAATTCAGAGGTGGGATTAATTCCTCACTATTGTTTCAAAGTAAGTACTTAGAGCAACAACTGCTGGTGATGGTGGTGGCTCTCTAGGGATTAGTGAGAAGAGTAAAGAAAATATTAGAATTTTATTAAAAAATTTAAACTACAGTTCCTGTAATCCTCCTGGAACTGATGTCAAATGAGATCAGTCTGGTGGATTATGGCTTGAATACCTTCCCAAACTGCCACGATCCATGTTACCTGTCACACACGTGTTGGCGTCACTGCATCAGCGCCTAAATATCACAGTGTTGGGCTCTAGAGATAATTGCACTTTAAACACTTGTATAAAACTGCAAATGCTATTACTGAGTTAAACCTTTTCATTCCCTAATTTTCCGTCTGAGTGGAGCGCACATTCTTTGAAATTGCTAGCGGACTTCCTGGATGCATATGCGTGCAATCAAAGGAATTTTGTACTAATGCTGCGTGGGTGAGTTCTTTGATCACCATTCTACCCAGTGCACATTTGAGTTTCTGTTCAATTTCTTGCTCTGAAAAGACAACTGATGCCTTATGGTTAAACAGTTCTGTTCCTAGTCATGCTGTCAGTGGAGCAGTCAATGGTACTGTTGTATCGTGCCACAGGAAGGTTAATAGGTGAAGAGCCATGTGCTGTTGCTGTCGTTTTTCCTCTCTAAATCACTGTGGCAAGTTAGTGGAAAAATCTTATTTTTAAAAAAAAGACTCTTGTAAAATGTCAAGTGTGTAACTTCTTAAACCCTCTGTATTTCGGTCAAAAAATGTGTCATCCTCCCGTCTGTTACTGGCATGGAAATGTGTCCTTACCCGCTCTACTAGCCAGGTGGCATTATTCACTGTTGACTGCTTTCAGGCCCAGACTTGAGTTTTGTTCGGCCACTCCAGGTCATAAGCAAGGTGGTGCACAAATTTCATCCCAGGTTTGTGAGAGACAAGGTGGGTGAGGTTGTGTCTCTTACTGGAGCAGCCAGACCTGTAGAAAAGCTCTGGGTAGCCGGAAAGCTTGTGTCTCGCACCAACAGAAGTTGGTTCAACCAAAGATATTACCTCACCCACCTTGTCTCTCAAAGATCCTGGGACAAACATAAGAACCACCAGACTGAGTCAGACCAAAGGTCCATCCAGCCCAGTGTCCTGTCTTCGGACAGTGGCCAATGCCAGAGGGAATGACCAAAACAGGGAATCATCAAGTGATCCATCCCGGTCGCTCATTCACAGTGTCTGGCGGAGGCCAGGGACACCATCTCTGCCTATTCCGGCTAATAGCCATTGACGGACCTATCCTCCAGGAACTTCACTACGTCTTCCTTGAAATAACTCAGTTACTTAGCAGAGATGGGGACTGAAGGAACAGGGCTATAACAATACTGCATAGCCCAGGTTTTGTCTCAGTTGCTATTCCTGTCTCTGATCTTTCTTCACCTCCTGGAGTGGAGTTAAGAGCAATCAGGCTTTATCTTCAGGGCTGAAAACAGGTGGGTTTTTAGCCTCAGGGTAATGTGTGTGAGCTATTCTGAGGTAAAAACACCGGGAAGAGAAGGCACTTCAGTTTCACCCCAGGTAAGCTAGGTGAGGTCAGCACGCTGCCCCTGCCTGGGCTGACCTGGGGCGTTCAGCTCAGTAAAACCAAAGTGCCTTCTCTTCGCTGAGATTTTTCCCTGAGTGTAGCTTTCAAACATTAGTTACCAGTGGTAAAAAAGACACCTTCTTAGCAGTGAAGTCAAGGCCTCAGTTCCCATCTCTACTAAGTCATTGAGTCTGTCAGTGCTTCACCCCCACATCCACCCTGGCTAAGTGTAGATCAGGCAAAACTCATCAACAGAACCATCTTAGGAGCTGTGGCCTCTTAAAACCAAAACTCTGCATTCCCGGGTCTGACCCTCACACCCACGTTCTCCAGGTGGTTGAAGCCACGTTAAGCAGCTGCGGCCACTACGGGTAAGGCTACACTGGAAACAGGGACAGATTGAGCTGGAAAATCTGGCACATAAATAAAGGCTCCAGCTACCCTAATAAAGCAGGTCGCATCAGTTGGCAGAAGCTGTCCAGGTAGGAGACTTAATAAAATCCCCCAGAAGAATCTAAATGAGTCACAGCTTCCTCCTGCGTGAAGGTAGGAGCACCGTGTCCCCAGAGTGCGTGCTCACCTTATAACCACATATAAAACTCAGGCTTTCGTTTGTTAGTCCCTC
This sequence comes from Dermatemys mawii, assembly GCA_007922305.1. NCBI lineage: Eukaryota > Metazoa > Chordata > Testudines > Dermatemydidae > Dermatemys > Dermatemys mawii. The sequence goes on from ML677402.1 coordinate 310,592, forward strand.
CATAATATGTGTTTAACTTCCACATGGGGCCAGAGTCAGGGCACAACCTCCGTCAGAGATGTGGGGCCCAAACTCCATCTTGCTTTGATCATTTGCCCCTTGATGTTCATTCCTCTCACATGGGCCCCAAGGTGCATTTTGGGTAATAAATTCCTCACTTCCCTTCCTTGCCAAGGGTTTCAGATTTTCATCGGAGCAGACAGGTGGCAAGTAAGTGCCTGTGGTTTCCAGCCCAAGGGAAACTTTGAATCCCACTGCTTGAATCCCACTGCCGTCCAAGTGTGTCCTTCCACCATCTCGCCATGCTGTCTGTCAAAACGACCTCTGCTCACATTAGGTTTCTGTGCCACGTGTCCGTCTGTCCCCTGCATTGCACTGTGAAAACTAGATTGCTGGCCAACTAGGTCACGCGGATGGCGCTCTAGCTGGCTCTACGTTCTGCATGTTCAAGTTCAATGTCACTGCAGTTAATCGTCCTCTTCAGAAGGGGTCACGTTGCTGTTGGTGACAGCAGCGTCTGCTTTGCGCTGGAGAGGCGCACTGGGATAGCGAAAGATCATGCTGGAGCCCCCTTCCCCAGAGCCGTGGGGTCGTCCTCTGTATCTGCTATCCCGATTCCACTGTGGGGTTTCCACCCAAATCTGGGACGAGGTGAATCTAGGAAGCAGAGAGGAAGCTGCAGCGGATGAGACTTTGTGCCGGAAGCACCAAGGTTACGTGACGGTTGGGGCAGAAGATAGCGGGGCTAGATGAGCAGAAATGTTGCCTGTCAGAAACCCACAGCAGGCTGGAGTGTTTGGGCTCTGTCCATGGCTAAGCAGCTCATTTCTTCTCTTCGCTTGGTCTGTGCTTCATGTTTTACCAGTGTAGCTGTGACAATGGGGAATTGTTCTGTTTTTGCTGACGTAGCTTTGCCAGAGGAACTCGCAGCATAGGCGCCGTTATCCCAGTGTAGGGTAGCTCAGCTAGCTTGGCTGAGGACTAGCTGACCTCCTGAGGTCCCTTCCACCCTGATAGTTTTACAGCTTTAACTCTGCCTGTGCGGATCCAGGCCAGCAGAGCAAAGGTGCAGACACAGTTCTACCAGCAGAGTAGTGCAGTTCATAGACTAAGGCCTTTGATTCATTCCCTAGCTGTCTGTCCCATCTTCCTCTCCTAAACAATCTGCTCATCAGTCCAGAGCCAGATCTGTGTGCGCTTGGGCCGCCCCCTCCCAAAACCGGCTCTTGCCCTAGCTGAGAAAGAGACGACCGCAGCAGAGCCTCGCGGGGTGTGTGTGTGAGTGTTTCTGGCCAAATGTTTCAGAGATGTTGTAGTGCCTGTAAACGACCCCCTCTAAGCACCAACTGGGTGATTCCCTCAGAATTCATCTGTCCTGATCTTGTATTAGCTTAAGCAGCCATCACAGACCTCCACGTGTCGAATGTCTGTTACTTTCCTTTGGCTCTTAGGAACAGAACTCTGGACTCCCCATTTCTGACCTCTGGATTATGCTTCCTGCCTCTGGCTGAGGCTACGTGAAACACGTGCCGAAGTGGAAGTCCAGGCTCCTGCTTTCTCCTTTCATTGGAAGCTCTCAAAGAGCTTTGAACACTTAGGAATTCCCCCAGAGATGATCATGTATCGTATATACCTTAAAGATGGGGAAACTGAAGCATGAGGGTCATGCCCAGGGTCACAAAGTGAGTCAGTGGCAGGGCTGGGAATCCAGTGCTGGAGTTCTGGCCCCCAGTCCTGTGCTTTAACTACAAGAGACACTCCCTCTTGTGGCCTGGTTTTCCCTTTGGTTTTAATTTACTTTTCTGGCCCCCAGGGCTTATGAAATTGGGAAGATTATAAAAATAACATTGCTTACAGAACAGGTTTCCTCCCCGCTCACCCAGCTGCAGTGCTGTTGGCAGACCTCGTACTGGCCGTAATGAAAACAGGGTGTCTATTTGCTGAGAAACTAGGCAAAGCTGGAAATCGGAGGCTTCCAGCACAGGCCATAATTCAGTTTGATTTAGGAGATCTGTCCAACAAGTTCTGGCTCCCATTACCGACTAGTCTCTTGCATCTGATACTTAGTAAATCCCCCAGCTGTGTGTGTCTGCCGTCAGAGGAGACGGGTGGAATAACTTATTCACCAGATTCCACTTGACAGATCCCAAAGTCGAGGTGCCTGCTAGTGTGTGTTCTTGTGCACTGGTCATGAGGTTCTGCTGGAGCTGCTGCGTGAGGGGTTTAACTCCTGGCTCCCCAGGTCATTGGGTTCCCCGGGAACAGTTTCAAAGATCACTGCTTTGCATTTCACGTTTAGGGGGCTTATTTCCCACATGCTGAGGCTGAGCTCTTACCTCAGGTGGCTTCTAAACAAGTAACTGTCGTGACTTTGCATGTTCTGCGTTTAGTTCAAAGTGAGTTTGTAGCCTGCAGTTGTTAGTGAACTAAATTGCTTCACTTCTCTTAGGCTTGCAGGGAACGGACCTGAATAGTTTTCTTCTGCTTCTGTGATCTTTGACTGGACTTGATGTTGCTTTGACTGTCAATATATTTACTCTACAGTTACTGGATGTTGTGTGCTGCTGCTGTCCCTGCGTGCGAGGATCTATCAAATTAAGACCCTTTATAAAAACCCGGAGTGGTAATGTGTAGAAATTGATGCCTAATACTTAACCGGTCACTCGACGGCAAGGCTCTTGTACAGCGTCAGCAGGGGTTTTAGGGTAGAGTTTTACATATTCAGTGCCTGGGGTCTGGTTCTGATAATCAGTCGGCCAACTAATGGACAGCTCTGTTCCCTGTTGCTCAAGCCATAGGTTATATATTCTAGCCATACAGAACAGCCAGTTATTTTGGACCCCAGCCATCTGGAGACTAGATGGGTTTTTTGTTTGTTTTTTTTTCCCCCAGCCAGAATGATTTTGCTCCAATCAGACTCGCAATATACTTCACTGCTCAGTCATTCTGTCTTTCGAACGCCCTGTTCCTTGTTGGCGTGTTGTCCAGATTGGATGTAACATCTTCAGGGCAAATAACGGCCTTTAAAGCCCCTCTTGGCACCCTACAGATCACAAAAAAAGGCTAGGAACACGCACTCTGAAGCACTGAGCCAGCCAACCCAACAGAGAAATGATGCGCCCATTGTCGCAAATGTTTCTCTTGTGGTCGATCAACGTGACCCTTTAATGGCACATGGATCTAGTGTGGAAATCTCACCTGGCATTTCTTGATGCGCATTTCTTGAAGGCTGGTGTGAAATCTGGAACTGTTCTTATGAAAGAGAGGAAGATGAATTGGGTGGGACAGAACACATGTGGAGATCTTTATCCACTGGCCTTCCAACGACTCGGCGGCCTGCATCGGTAGAGACGAGTGTGCCCGCAGAGCCAGTGAGTATCGAGGGAAGACACAGGGAATCCATTCCATAGAGAGTGCCCAAAGCAACTGAACCTGGCCAAAGGCTTAGGTCCCTGGGAACCGCTGGGAGGGCACGTGGTATGGCAAAGCTGCATGAACATATGACTTGTATAGTGTGGAAATGAACCTGGGACCTCTGTGCAACATGCCAAATGGGTTTTTTGGTTAAAACCCCCTAAAGATGTTCCTCTCCCTTTTGTTAATGGAAAACACTTTCTCAGCACGTAGCTTTCTCCCCTTTCTCCCCCGCAGAAAAGTCTTCTATTGTTCCCACAGAGATCTTCTTTACACTCTTGGTGTTACTGCTGACATAAATATGGGCAGATTTGCTTTCCAGGGATCCATTTGACTTTTCGGGGAGCTGCAACCTCCTTTGCTATCCCAGACTGTCTCTGGGGCTGACCCAGCATTCCTGGGCCATCTCCGGTTGCTGAGTGAACTGACGCCAGGTGACTGGACTGGGACATTGTAGTTCAGGAACTGGGGAAGAGCTCAGCTGTGTTGAGTTTTTGGGGTCCTTGCACCAATAGGATGATAGCTTTCAAATGAGTGACTGGGCAGGTGGCGACTGGCCAGTTTAGCTTTTGAGGTCATAATCCTCCCCCTTTACTGGCTGGTTTGTGGAGCAGAGAGGAGCAGCTCCCATCACAGGCCATGTGCTGACTTCTTAGCTCAAGGGTTAGGAGCCTTATGTCTCCTCTATAAGCTTTTGATCTAGGAAGATCCTCCCTAAGAAATGGGGGAGACCTTTTAGACCATCCTTGCTAGCTGCTCTGCTCCCTGGAGAAGTGAATGGGGTTATCTTCCTGCGGGATCTGTCAGTGAGGGCCCGTGAAAGGACCTTTGTCCCAGTGCAGGGCCTTGTAAAAGGTTGCGGGTAGATGCAGGAACTTCATGAGGTGGACAGGTACTCCTGGCTTTTTACCTATGTGTACTGTGATAACTACTACAGACCCCAACAAGGTCAGGGCCCCCACCTCTCTGGGCACTATGCTGATACCCCAGTTCCTAATGTGAGGAGCTTAGAGACTAAATAGAGGGGTGGATGGTATCACATGACTCAGACCAGTCCTACCCCTGAAACATTTTGATGTTGGTTGTGATCATGCTACATAATCTCTGCAGCCTTCCTCTAATGCTTCCGCTTGCCTGGTGTGTGTGGAAAAGACTGGAAGCCCATGGTAGCCCTGGTGAATTCTGGGGGGCTCTTTCGAGGGGTGTAAGTGACTCATTAAGACACCTGGAATTAAACCAGCACCTGAAGTTTTACTGTCTTGGGATCAGTGGATCCATTTCTCGAATCCTGTAGGAACGTGGGAATAACTCGGGGCTGTGCTATTCCTGTACCCCAGGCGTTACAGGGCTCCTGCGTGAACCGAATCCCCCTCTCTATCCGGCCCTTCTGGGCGCAGGAAGTGGCTAACCACAGACGGGGTGTGGGGTGCTCGCTGCGAGAGGGGAAGTCCCACTTTAACCAGTGAACGGACACTAGGATCCCTGAGTATGGAGCAGCATGCTGGAGTTCAGTTGCGCCGTGTAACCGGCTAGGGTTGACTGTAGTCTCTCTCATTCCCTGCCTGGGGAGAAAGGGAATGGAAGCTGCCAAAGTGAGTCAGTGCATTGCAGAGATGATCAGGATGCAGTTCTGTGGGGGGGAAGAAACATGAGAAATTAGGGCCAGGGTCAGGACTGGAAGGGACCCGCCTGGGTCATTGGGTCCGGTCCCCTGTGACTGCAGACAGCCCTGTCGGATCATCCCATTCCTAAACGTATCCAGCTGGGGTCGTGCTGTGAGGATTTCCAGAGGGAGTTCCCAGGGGCATGTGCTGCAGTGGCACTGTGCTATTCAAATGATGGTAGCGCCTTGAGACCCTGTCTGAGTTTGCCGGCTCATTGTGCCAGGCACAGTTCAGATACCTAGTCAGGGACTGACAGAGCCGACGGGGCTGGAGGGGAAATGGAGGCAGAGAGAGGCAAAGTGACTTGCCCAAGATCACCCTGTGTCAGTAGCAGAGACCGGAGCTAGAAACCTGGAGGTCTGAGCACGTGTGGTGCTTGCTCCAGTGGACCAGTGTTCCCTCCACTTGTCCCTAGTGTCCTGGGCGCTCGGTGCCCCCTCTGCCTTCTCACGCACAAATCGTTCGGTAGCGAGGACAAAAGCAGCAGGATCGGAAAAGCGGCAAGTGCAGTGGGATGAGTAATGCCTTGTGGAGGAGGGAAGTGTGCAACTGGTGCGATCAGGAGAGGAAAGTTGAGGAGCAATTCAGTGCATGGACGTGGGGCTGAGAACCGTGCACCACACCCTGGTGTGTAAGGGCTTGGAGCTGGTCTGTGAGCCCCTGGCTTAGCACGCAGCAGGCTCAGGTCTGTTCCCAGCTCTCCGCGTCACAGAGTGGGGCTCGAAACTCCCAAAGCAGGCTCGAGTCTCTGCCTTCCGAGGAGCAGAATGTGAGTCTGTGCTGTGATCCCGCCGTTCGCTGCTGCCCCTGACCTCCTTCCCTCTCTCTCTTTCCAGAGGTCTGGCGACAGTGATGAGCAATGGGGTATGATGTAGCCCGCTTCCAGGGGGATGTTGATGAAGACCTTATATGCCCCATCTGTAGTGGGGTCCTGGAGGAGCCAGTGCAGGTAGGTGCTGGAAGGAGCAGTAACGGTTCCTTTCCACTGCCGTGGTCGGAGAGAGTTACAGGGGTGATCCCGTACTACGGGGTCATCTCGAGCGCAGGGGGGTGTTAAAGGCACAGCCATGGTGTGTGGAAAGAGACAAATGCAGCTGTGACCCCTCAGTTTGCTGCCAAGATCAGCCAAGCCGGGGTTAAATTGCTGTGATCTAACACACGTTGGTGGCAATCTGCCGGAAGCTGCTAGTAGATAAACATACCAGCCAGTTCAATTCATCGCTTTTAAAATGCGACTGCCCCAACCTGCCTGGCTCTGGAGCTGGCGTTTAATGGTTCTAGATTTTAAAAAAAGCCTCTCCTGGTGTGTTTGCCTGCAGCGTGCTATTAGGGTTAGGGTCAGATGCCACCCGAGCCAACTGATCACCGACCCAGCCTGCTTCCCGAAGTCTGGCTCCATGCCGTGCACTCCAGAGCCTGCTCTAATGCCTCCACGGGGCTGAGCTGACAGCCGCTCCCCCGTCTCTTTGTGGCTGTACCCAGCGCATCGAAAGGCCAGATTGTTTTGTTGCAGAGACTGGCAGAGTGGATCTCGGTGTATTTCTGCTGCTACCAGCAGGATGGCAGGTCTCTCCCTCTGAACTTTGAAGCGTGCTCCCCCGGGGCACAGGCACCATCTTCCGCCTGCTTTAGGAAGGTGCCAGCCGTGCGAAGCAGCCACCAGCGTTCATTGAACATCCTGACTTGACCTGGCTGCCCAGCGTGGTGATCCGTCGGGGAGAGCAGGGCTCCAATCCCTGTCTGACGAATGCAGCCAAAACTCCCCGCTCCTGCCGTCCCAGGAGAATAGGGCCTGCCAGGCACCTCGAGACTGACCCCGACTTGACGGGCGGAGAACAGGAACTGGGGCTCTTGGAGATTCTGGAGTCAGTGTGGATCCCCTGACTGCTCTCCAACTTGGCTCTTCAAAGCCCTTGGCACATGGGCTTTGAAATGTAAGGGACTTTTCTCCTTTCCGCATGAGGCGGTACGGGTCGATCAATGCACCCATTACAAAAACAACTCCGCTCGCACATGCGGGAGGCACTAGTTCCTTTTAGTTTGTTCGCTGTTCCTGGAGGGTATCTGATGACTATTCCTTTCTAGCAGCAGCAAGATTTCAGGCTTTCTGATTCTCCTCTCCCCTGCCACCTGTTCGGAGCAAATGTTCGACCCAGGAAAGCGGAAGGGGTCCAAATTGTGAACATTGTGATCCTTTGGCACGTCAACAGCTCAGTATGTTCAGAGCTGTCTTCTCTAACCGCCCCCACACACGTGCACAATCCAGCCGTGGGAGTCGCCCGCACAGAGCCAAGCCAGCAGCAGAAGGAATAGATCGTCTAGTCAGCCAGAGCGCCTCTTTAAGCCTCTTGCTGTGGGTAGTGGTTCCTCCTCGCCCCCATCTTGGGCGCGTTGCTCTGAAATGGTGGTGAGGCCGCATAGCTCGCCAGCGGACAGAGCAGTACAGGGTGGGTTGCACTTTGGGTGGTGGGGGGAGCTGGGTAGAGCCCGAGGCAGAGCAGAGGTGGGCCTGTAGATATTTACACCACCGCTCGTCCTGTGAGCTGTCGCTCTGCGTTTGGAGACGATTGCTGGGTCCGGGAAGGGGGAAATCGTTCGAGGAGGGAGGCTGGGAATACAGTGACTTGAGCTGCTCTGTTCCTTACATGACATGCACAGAGGGAAATCCCAACCGTGAAAGTGTTAGCGTTCGCGTGGGTGGTCTAACACTGGGCACGATGGCTGAGACTTGTCCCCAGGGCTTGGATAGATTTAATTAGAGATCGGAGCAGCTGTCTCTTACGGGTGGTGGGAGGCTGAGGAATCCTCCTTGCACCCTTCGGGGGGGCACTACCTATTCACCGGCTTGGTGGAGCAGGTTCAGAGTCAGGCCGTGCGTCGTCAGGATCACGGCAGTACCGACAGTGTGTTATCACCCAGCACCCGGGCAAAGATTTTCATTCCTGAGGTCCCTGGGTGCTTACACCTGACTGTGGCAGAAGTGCTGTTCCCTTTAGGAATGGATTCTTTCCTTCCCCCTTACTTGCATTGTTGCCTGTGCAGGGACATGGGAGGATTTAGGGTTTGTTCTGTTACCCCCTTGGGCATTTTCGTGGCTGGCGGAAGAAATCCCAAAATTGCCAGATAACTAACTTAGGAGGTGAGTGATGGCAGGGATGCCAGCGAAGAGCTGCGAAGCTGGGGGCCTGCTCTCAGCAACTCGAGTGATGTAACAGTTTTTTGTGAAAGGCCGCTTGGCACGTGAGTGATAGTAACACAAAACTTTGCCGCAAACCGATGCACTGCAGTGCGGCGAATGGAAAGTTGAGCCGCACGGGGACGTTCAGCTGGGACTACGCTGCCAGTAAATTGTGGGCAAAGTGCAAGTCACGCCGCTTTGCTGGCTGAAGTGATTTCCTGCTTGCTAAGCTGTCTGCGCTTGGCAAAAATTAAATCTGAAGATCACAGCACCAGTAAAGAATTGACTGTGCCTGGGAGAGTGGGGCGTGTTTGTGTGTGTTCGTTCTCTACAGATCTTGCATCTGTTACAGACACGTTCGCTGCATTTTTCTCTGAATTGGTTTAGTGCAATTGACAGGAAGGACAAGAGATGCAGGGGATAACCACGTGGCAAGGTAGTGACGCATTACACGTCTAACTGCTCTGAACACGAGTTAGCTGGTTTCTCAATGGACTCTAATGATGTCAATCCAGGCAAGTTTAAACCATGGACTTAAATTATTGATTTAAAGTCAAACCTGCTGATTTAAATCAGGGTGATGCTAACTTAAACATGCCCTCGTACATTTAGTTCAACACTTTATAACGAACTAAATTATAAATGCTGAATTTTAAATGTCAGGACTTCGGATTTTGAATTTTACAAAACTCCTACGAGCAAAACAGTAAGAAGCTGGAAATGTGAGTCTCTGATCCTGCAAACGTGTGCCTCAGTGTTTATAGCATCAGATGCAAAAACTGTTATTAACTGTTCTTTTAATGGCATGACGTCTGCTCCTTCTAAATGAGTCTCAGTGTTAACAGTGGAAAGTTATTTAACCTTTCAGTATATTATTGACATTTTTATGCATGTTCATATATAGCAAAACGTTCAGAAATAGCCTGAAGTTAACGTCCGAAGGGTGAGATTTTCAAATCTTAAAGGACAGACGTTTAAAAGTATTTAGTCACCTAAGTGACCTTCCTAGGCGTTAAGTCCCATTGACTTCAAGCTGCGTTCCCTGAGGGAGGAGTGTAATCTAGCAGAAGCATTCCCCTTTCTTGGCGTGTGGAAGTTAGATCTATTGGAAGGTGCTGTTGCTTGCACATACAGCACAAGCTGTTTGCGTATCCCATATCTGAGTTTGTGGTGGCCTTGAAGTCTGGATGTTTATGAAGCTTCAGGATGGTCTCCTGCTGCAAGAGGGGCCTAAAAATGTGAAATTCTGGGCAGAAAATAAACTGAGGTAAAATCTGAAATTCGGGTAACAATTCTGATCCTAACTGAAACCTCCGCTTTAGTCATTTCAGACTGGACATTGGGGAGAAAGTAAAGAACTAGCAGCATGTGAAAAATAGACTGGAATTTTGTAAATTTTCTAAATAAAAGCACTCCTTAAAAATCAGAACTTTATCCAGCCTGGCCCCTGATTTCCTTTCCAAGAGAGCTGAGCCGCCCGCCGCTCCCATGGAAGTCAGGGGACTCTGATTTCTCAGTCCGTCCTGAAAACGAGACTTCTGATCTTTCAGACGCCCCTCGTGGGGTGGCGAAGTACAGCGCTAGACCAGCTCTACAGCTGACGCTGCCACATGGCACCTAAATTAACCCTCTTAGCCAGTCCGCACGGCACTGAATAAATTCAGGAATCTGGACTCGTCGTGTCCCATCCCGTCCCAGTCTAGTTATGTGGCACCTGCATGTTCGCTTCCTGGGGCCATTCGTTGGCTTGAAGGAGGGGCATGGTGCGGCGGAGGAGGGGCGTGGTGCGGCACAGCTTGGCTCGTGCCGTTTCCAGGGGGGAAGGAAATGAGTGTGGTGTGGTTGGAGAAGCCCTCCTAGGAAGGAGGATCCTGGCCAGCCTGGTGTCGCCACGGCCTGTCAATCTGACCCCCTGGAACAGCGGCTTCCTGGTAATGGCAACCAAGCGTTCTGGTGTCGCAGAGGCTCCCGGGGCCAAGTGCCAGGAGCGCCCTCCCCAGGGCGGTTTGGGTTCTGCTCTGGTTCCCGGGGGTGGGAGGCGTTGGAGTCGATGGGGAGTATTTCAGCCGGCAGGGCGAAGGGGGCAGTGCTGGCTGTGGAGAGCTGGTTCTCACTCTCACTGCGGTGATGAGACAGTGTTAACCAAGGGCGAGAGCGGGGCCTTGGGGAAGGGGGCCATGATCTAGGCAGGCACGAAGTCCGGCAGTGCAAATAGATCATGAAGGGGAACCAGAACCACCTGGCCACCCAGAGGAACATCTGGAACTGAAGGTTGTCTCCTCCCTGCCCACCAAAAAAACAACTACTCTCTGGGGTGTGCAGGCCAAACCTGCGTGGTGCTGCGAGCCCACAAAACCGCTCTCTTTGGGGACCTCCCCAACCAGAGGGATGGGGCAATCCGCCCCCTCCTCCTGCCCTGGGCGCCCTGCAGAGCTCGGCACCGGGGAGGTTTTCCATTGTGCCGAGCCCTGCACTCGCTGTATCGTCTTCTAGCCACCTCCGCTGCCTTCGTTGTCCGAGCAAGTGAGGCTGGTGAGTCGGGGTGGCTAATGGAGCTGGGTCAGCGTCACTGAAGGGAGTTTACAGCAGAGTTACGAACGATGCTCTCCAATGGGCTAAGGGAGGCTAGTTCAAGAACCTCCCCCCAAGTGTTCTGCCCGCTGGGTACTTCAGGGTCCGCTGGATTCCAGGCAGCAGAGTTCTCCCTGGTCCCCGTCCCCCTTTCCCCCATGCCCAGCATCTTGGGTGTCTGACCCACCCCCGTGTGGACTTGTAGCTCTGGATTTCCGCTTTCCAAAAAGCGATCGGGCGGATCTCTAGGGAAGAGCTGTTGTGTTACATTTAGGGGCAAGAAACACTTCTAGAACCAACTTAGCCCAGGGACAGCTTTTGCCTTCCTGCTGCCGGCCTTGCACAGCCCAGCTGTGTCAATCCAGTGGAGCGCCATGCTGCTCTGCTCTGGAAAAAGGTGTCCATTGAGCACATCAACCCTGCGTTGGAAGAGGCAGCAGCGTGGTGACCGCTCTCATGCTGTGTTCGGGGCTTTGCACGCCCTGGTGTGTGTCTGTGGTATGGACGGGGGAGTGTTCCCAGTGGGGGTTGAGGAGAGATGAACTATGGGAACGGTGCTGTAGACGTGCCAGACGTGCTCTCCCTGCCTCTGCCCATGTGCCCAGGGCTTTTGCGGGCTGACAGTGAGGCTGGGGGTCTGGGTAAGTCACTGCCCCCTGCGTTTCCTTCCCCCTGCAGGCTCCCCACTGTGAACACGCCTTCTGCAATGCCTGCATCACCCAGTGGTTCTCCCAGCAGCAGACCTGCCCCGTGGACCGCAGCGTAGTCACTGTGGCCCACCTCCGCCCCGTCCCCCGGATCATGCGGAACATGCTCTCCAAGCTGCAGATCACGTGCGACAACGCTGTCTTCGGCTGCACGGCGGTCGTGCGCCTCGACAACCTGATGTCTCACCTCAATGACTGCGAGCACAACCCAAAGCGCCCAGTGACGTGCGAGCAAGGATGCGGGTGAGGATTTATTCTTGTGGGATTGTTTCCTGGGGCCAAGGGAGAGAGGACAGGGCCTGGCTCGAGTTTTAAAGGCACCTTGGCCTGAGGGTTATGCTGCTGCTCCGGGGGGTGAGGCTGGGAGTTCTAGCCTCCCGCGAAGCAGCGACCGAGCTGGGGCGTTGAGCTGCTGTGAGCTGGGGAAAATGCCAATCTCCCCGCAGGCTGAGAGTGCACGGGGGGGAGGGATAGCTCAGTGGTTTGCGCATTGGCCTGCTAAACCCAGGGTTGGGAGCTCAATCTTTGAGGGGGCCATTTAGGGATATGGGGCAAAAATCTGTTGGATGCTTTAACTGGGGATTGGTCCCGCTTTGAGCAGCGGGCTGGACTAGATGCTCTCCTGAGGTCCCTTCTAATCCTGATATGCTATGAACTGTGCAGGGCTATCCAGGCTTGGCCGTCACAGCTCAGCCCCTGAGCCCGCTGGCACCTGGTGTCCGGCTCTTCTTTAAACTTTGTTTGACATACCCTGGATTTCCAGCCCAGGAGACTTTCCTAAGGCCCAGTTAGGAACTCAAGTCAGCGAGCTCTCAAACCCCTTAGCCACAGAACAAGGTGTAGTGTGAGCAGCGCCTCCTACCCACGCCCCCTTCCCCTGGGTCGGCTGGAGCAGGGCATTCGGTCTCTCTGTGGGGCTGGCTGGGTATTATGATGCATGAGCTGTGTTGAGACCACTGGCTGTCCAGTCAGGTGGGGACTGGTGATCCTGGCTGACCTGGTGGTGAGCAGCTCTGTATAGTGGGTCCAGCTACTCCAGGACCTTGTTTCCAGCGGTGGCCAGCACCAGACCATCCGAGGAGAGTGAAAGAACGCTGCAGTGGGCAGACGGGGGATCATTCCTCACCCCTTCCCTGACCTCCTCCTGATCCCTAATGGTTCGATCAGCTTAAACCTTGACTCACGAGAGCTTAAGATCCCGTCCCAAACGTCTGTGGTTAATTATAATTCGGGCCAGTCTGACGTCTCGCTGCAAGTCCCCCAAACGTCTGAGTCTGTCGTGGGAGCTGGGTGAGTGCTGACCCTCTCGTCTAATCCCGAGCCCTGGCCGGCTCTGTCTTCCCCTGCCGTCCCTCCTCTCTCCCTGCAGCTTGGAAATGCCCAAAGATGAGCTGCCGAACCACAACTGCATCAAGCACTTAAGGTCGGTGGTGCAGCAGCAGCAGACGAGAATCGCCGAGCTGGAGAAGACTTCAGCGGAGCACAAGCATCAGCTGGCCGAGCAGGTAGCTGCTTTCCCATGGCTGTCCATGGACAGGGTTCTGGGCTAGCAGCTTCTCTTGATGGGTGGACCCTTCCCTGGTGCATCCACTGGACAAATGAATCTGATGGTTAAAAACCAAAGGCGGTTTGGGGGCTGCTGGGGTCTAGCATTCCCTTAGTTATGGGCAGTGTCTGTCTCCCAGCTCCAGGCTGTTTGTCCTTGTCCCGTGGCGTTCCCTCCCAGGGAGCGTCACGCTCTGTGCTCTGATCTCGCAGGGGAGGACGGCTAGCACTCCAGGGACTCTGACCTCGCTCCGTTTCGGGAGCTGGGAAGCAGAGAACAAGCAGGAAAAATAGTGAAGGGTTCATTTTGAAAAACTCTGCTTCCACCAGCTGAGTGTTAATGAGGCAGCCAGTCCCATGTGGGGCTGTACACAACAAACCTTGTGTTCGGTGCCTGGATTGCGACCCTCCTCCAGCCCCATGGACCTGCGGGAAAGGGGAGGGCAGGTCTGTGTGTGTGAGGGACTCCGGCCTGTTGCAGATGTCTCTCCCTTTGCCCTGCCTCTTGCAGAAACGGGACATCCAGCTGCTGAAGGCCTACATGCGAGCCATCCGCAGCGTCAACCCCAACTTACAGAACCTGGAAGAGACCATTGAATACAATGAAATCCTAGAGTAAGTGCCGGGCGCCCTCAGTGGGTGGGTGTTGAGGAGCAGACACATCAGCTCTGCGGGCGAGACTTGGGAACAGGGATTAAATCCCCAGCAGATTAAGGCCGAGTTTAGTGAGCCCCAAGAAAACCCATCGTCTTAAAGCAAGCGGGGCGGTGCTCGGACTCGGCACCACTCAGGAAAATGGAATTCCACCCGAGTTCATAAAACAGCATCTAAAGAGCCGGGAGACACTTTTCTCGGGGGTTCTGGGACATGGTGTCCACCGGAGCTCTGGTGCGTCTGCCCCTTGAACGTGGACACGTCCTCAGGTGCCTGGAAAGCTGGAAAATTGCAGCTTTTCTCCCCACTGCACTCGCTGCCGTCGGAGGTTAACGCTGCCCGGGCAGGGACAAGACGCTCAATAGTCCTAGTAGGTGGATCTGAGAGGCTGGAGGGAAGCAGACCCAGGAAGAACTTTGAAGGCCATCTTGGGGAGCTGGGAAGCCAGTGACGTGGTCCCGCTTTCTGGAGCAAGACCTTTGGAACATGCTTGGCTGGGTCCCGTCGGGAGGACCAGAGAGAGGACGTCCAGTCATCAACAAGTTGCAGTTATGGCCTGGAGAAGGATTTTGACGGGAGGAAGGTTCTGTGGAGGAGGGGAGGGAGGGGCAGTGATTAAGGTCCAGAAGAACTGAGGCATCTGAGTTAAGGAGAAGAGCAGGGACAACCACCTCCGAAGCAGTTAGTGCCAGGAAGTTGTGGGGTAGCCACGTCTCGCCAGTGTTGCTTTTAGCTACTTGAGTCCGGCAGCTTGTTTTCTGTCACGGGCATCACCTCTAACTGTGTCTGTTTCTGTGCCATGCTCTCCCTCCAGCCTCATCCCTTCTCTCCACCAGAACAAGGTGCCACCTTAGCAGTGCCCGAGGGAGCGGCTGGCTCTAACATCCGTTCTCTGTTTGGTTTTACCAAGGAGAGCTAGTGGGTTTTCTGGGTCACCCTGATTTCACCCAGAGGGGGCACTTGAGTTCTTTGGCGCTGCCTTTTCTGAGACCATTGTAAGCTGGCTCTATTCTGTAGATACCCCCCTCTGACAATCTTCGAGGATCACGCTAAAGTCACTGTCTTGCCTGTCTCATTCCCTGGCAGCGCAGTTCCTTCCCGTTAGCACTTACGGTCTCTTGGGTGCCCCTGTACTTTACTCACGGTGTCTTGGTGTCTTGCAGGTGGGTGAACTCCCTGCAGCCGGCCCGGGTGACGCGGTGGGGCGGGATGATCTCCACGCCGGACGCCGTGCTCCAGGCGGTCATCAAGCGCTCGCTGGTGGAAAGCGGGTGCCCCACATCCATCATCAACGAGCTGATCGAGAACGCCCACGAGCGGAACTGGCCGCAGGGCCTGGCCACCCTGGAAACCCGCCAGATGAACCGGCGCTATTACGAGAACTACGTGGCCAAGCGCATCCCCGGCAAGCAGGCCGTGGTGGTGATGGCCTGCGAGAACCAGCACATGGGGGAGGACATGGTGCTGGAGCCGGGGCTGGTGATGATATTTGCACACGGCGTGGAGGAGATCTAAAGACTTTTAAAGAGAGAGAGACATTTTGTGCTTGGAAAAAAAATAACTTGTCTAAACCGCCACCATCTTCCCCCCGCCCCCTCCGACCCGGCATTCTATCAGGGCATTATTCCTCCGAGCGGGCCGCTCGGCGTGGAGAAAGTGATTAAAGGCCTCTGACAAACGCTCCCTCGTGGCGCTGGGACGTTGCCCAGCGCCGTGTGTCCGTGTGGCTTCTAACCGGCTTTGTAAAGCACACAGCCCTCCACACCGCGGAGCAGGCCTGCTGGGGCCTCATTGCTGGCACCTCTGCTGGCCTCCTGATGGGCCAGCGGATCTCGGCGTGGTGCTGCCCGGGGGTGACCCGCCCCCACGGTGTTCACGTCCGTGCCGAAGCTTTAGTCCCCCCCACACACCCCTGGTTTCTTTACCCACTCTGAGGCATGTGGGTGACAGCCACAGCTCTGCAGCCAGGCTCACACGCCTGCATGGCGTGCAGGATCGCAAAGGCAGGTCTCGCTTCCCAGACTTTGGTGGGAAGGGGGACCCTGCTCAGATACGCCGACGGTTTGGCCATCACGAGCGATGCCAAATAACCGGCCCCCGTCTCCCCGCAAACGAGTGAGTTCCACAGATGGGCGTTTTGCAGCCCAACGGCTGAGCCATCGAGCAGATGCACTCTAGAGCTTGGCTGCGTGGCCTTCCGCTGGGGCCACCTTCAAGGGGGATTTGAAATGGAACGAAACTCTCCTTGGACAGCCCTTTCGCCTCCTTCCTCTCTCCCACTCCCGCTCTGAGCCTGCCCGAGGCTCCTGGTGGCTCAGACACCTGAGGGGGATCAACAGCCTCCCTGCCTGCCACTTCTTGCCTGGAACCTAGATTCAGCTGTCCTGTGTGTGCGTTGAACAGTCAACAAGGAGCTTTATGTATTTTTTTCAGACACTTGTGAGTCTGGTTTGGTATTTTTGTACCTTTTTTTTGCATTGTTTGTATTTTCCCTTTATTTTATTTTTTAAATACAGTGGCCAGAAATGCTGCCAGGTCCAATTAAGTTTACTTGTCGGGAATTTAATTTATTTGCATTTGTGGGGATTTTTTGAGGGGGGTGGGGGGGGGATATTTGGTTTTTGTTCCTTTCTTTTGCTGTCTGTCTTGCCTGGAGACTTTAACGAGTTTCCTCTTTAGCTCGTTGTTTTGTGCCCAAGGTGACTGCGTGTGGGACAGGGAGTGAATTGTCAATAAATAAGAGAGTCTGATTGCTTTCATCCAGACCTTGACACTACCATCCCTTTGGAGACTGCTCGCATCTCTTTAGTCCTCTGAATAGCTTGAGCCCTCCCCATCTGCTAGCCAGGAGCTGGAAATTGGGCGCCATAAGTTGCCGGGGTAAGAGTTTTTGAATTCCCAGTGAACTGCTCCACAAACAAGCTGCTCTCCCAGGTTCCCAGTCACAGTTGGCCAGTAGCGGCGCTGCGTCCACTGATGGAAAAGACTTGTCCTGAGATCAGACACCTGCCCCGCTACCCCGGCCATCTGCAGGAGCTCTGTCCCCTGCCAGAGAGAGAGTGAGTTCTTGAAGACCATCTTCAGGGGCAGTAGCTGTCCAGTGGGTGGTTACCTGCCCCCGGACCATCTCCATGGCTGAAACTGGAGGTTGCCCAGATGTAGGCTCTGTAAGAACTACACTTCCCATCATGCCTCACACAGATTGGCCTAGTTCTGGCCAGCTGTGGGCTCTGACTGCGTCAGCCCAGATCAGACTGGGGCTGGGGGACGTGGAGGGAGCTAGAAGTGCTGCTTCCTGGAGCTCTAAGCAGAGGAGGACTCCCCTCGCCCAGTTGCCTTCTGCGTCCGGGGCTGTGACGCAGAGTGTGGGCAGGGAGACTCTGCATTAGCACTGCCGCTCTGCCCCAGCGGCGGGGTTTGTTACCCCTGGCCAGAGACCGTTTCCAATTTTCTGCCACTGTTCGGCGGATGTCAGGGGAAGCCTTTGCGTCCCGCTTTAGTGGCTCCGTAAACGGCTGCAGGAATTCAGTTTGGCCTCCACCTTTGCCATCCGGCCCGGCTGGGTGGCGTTTTTTTCTCTTCCAACTGGCAGATTTGCTCGTGTGAGTTGGTTTGTTTTTGTTGCAGCCTATTTCTTGAGGAAATCCAGCTAGTTCTCGGTTTCGGGACGTGGCTTGGCTTTCCCCTTGCAGTAGTAGCTCTCTGTTGGGTAACTTCATAGTTTTCCATGTGTCTCGTATCCTAAGTTACAAGCCCCTGGCGTGTTCTTCAGAAGTCAGATCAGTTGGAGGTATGGAGCGGGTTGTATTTGAATTCACATCTCGACGATGAGGTGTGTGGAAGGGGAATTGTTGGGTGGGAGCTCATCCAACCCAGCCCCTTATGCTCAGGAATTAGAAAAAGCTGCTAAATCCAACCTGGTAACTGCATCTGTCTAGCTGGACTTTTTAAAACTGATTCCCCTGTCTCCACTGGACCCTTTGCTTCCGTCTCCTGTCCACTGGAGGAATCGGGCACTTGGAAATCAGACTAGACTTGCACTGGTGTCTTTGCTGGTTGTGTCTTGTGTGTGCTGTTTCATTGTGTTGACTGCACTAATAAACTGCCTTTTCTTGATGCTCCGATCCTTCCTTCCGATCTCCGGGTGCTCTCTCCTGAATGGAAACACTGCAAAAACGCCTTCTGCTTTTCCGTGACTTTTCCTTGTCAGCTACCTGCAGTTCACACATTGCTACGTGCTCTCTGTAAGCTTTGCCACTGGAACTGGCCTGTATAAATGAGCCCCTGCCCACTAGCTAGAAACGGGTAACACAGCACCAAGGCATGAGAATCCCTACAAAGAGTTCTTACTCTGCCACACAAAGGAATCCCAGAAAATAGCCAGGGTGGGAGGGATTAACAGAGATGGGCCTGGCCAACACGAGCATGGAGACTGCCATGGACATGCTAACGGTGCTGGTCCCATAGGTGAGGCTGGGTTGGTGCTGACGCCGGGTTGCTGACAGGGCTGTGTTCCAGCCGACACCATCCTGAGCACTGGCCGGGCCTTTCCTTGGGGTTTTGTGAGACTCTGAGGCAGGGAGGACGGCTGGGCAGGGCTCTACCAACCACTGGCTGGGGATATTTTGGCAAATCGGTGAAGTGCCTGAAACCACCAGGGATTATTGCTCCAAGCAGCCAGGGCAGTAAGCTGGTGAAAGATCCCTGGGATGCCAGCGCCTTAGTCTTGCATACGCTCTCTTGGGCATCCTGCATGCTCTGGGGGTGGGGAGAGCAGGGGCTGGCTCTGCTCCACTGTCTGCTCTGCTCTTCCCCCTCTGGGGTCCTGGGTTTATCCCTGTGAGGCCCAGCTCTGGTTCCCGAGGCTGCCAGTTGGCCAGTAGTGGAAGGCTGATGCGCCAGGTTCTGAGCTTCTTCCACCAGCCTGCGGCTCTTCCACGCCCCAGGCTGGCAGCATCTCACTCCTCCATTTCCTCCCGCCCTGCAGCTGGGCGGAAAGGCCAGACGCTCCTGCAGTGGAGCTGGGCTCTGCTTGCTGCAGCTGGTAGCAGCTTTTTCCTCTGGCGCCGCCTCCAGTGTGGTCCTCGGAGCGTTGTGCGAGAGGGGGAAGCTTTAACAGCTGCGGGCCATGGGTTCCCTCTTGAATCTCCCCGTCCCTTAACCGTCCTTCCCCAGGACCCTTCACACTGCCCTGTGCTGGGGCGGAGCACGGCAGCTGGTTAAGCTGTGCCCAGCACCATCCCAATCTGGGGCAGAATGTGTCTGGGCAGAGCTTGGCCTACGGGCGGCCTGGCACAGACGTGCTGGAGCACCGACCATCAGGCCCTGTCCAGCTCGGAAGAAGCCGGTTCAGAGGCGGTGGGATCGGGGTGGAATCTGAGCCAGGGTTACAGGTTCTGGCTGAAGTGTCATGGGCCAGCGGCCTGGAAGCGGCGAGGGGTCAGGCTGCATCTCTGCCTTAGCCTCACGGGTCCCTTCTCCGCAGTGCCACTGCACAGGAAAGCAGCAAACGGACCTGTGCTTACGGGATGGGACGGATGCTCCCCACCCCTCCCAGGAAAACCGTCTTCAAAGTCTTGGGACCAGCAGCTTGTTGGGTCTTTTCCCTCCTCCAGCCCGGCCTAGGCCACACCCGGCAAACACCTGAGGAGGGGCAAGAGTCTAGTGTCCTGGGGTCCCAAACACCCCCATCTACTTCCCCTCGACTGGCAGAACTCGTGTAATTTGATCATTTTGAGGGATAATCTTGATTCGAGTTCTCTGATTTTTATCCATTTTAAATTTTCAGTTGTACAAAATTCTGGGTCTTAAGCATTTTTTTTTTAAAGTGATTTAAATTTGCTGGGAATTTAGGGTAGGGGCAGGTCAGGGCCGCATGACTAAAGGCGGTTCCGAAAGCTCCTGCCCCATTTTGTCAAGATCAGGCCTCGAAACACAGCGGCCATCACCCCGCTGCCGCCTCAAGCAGCGATTTTCTTGCTGTGCTGCTGCGTGAATTGGTTTGGGGGCAGGTTCCAACCCTGGACTACATATGAATGAATCTCCTGGAAACTGGGCTGCAGGTTGAGCTCACACCGCAGCCTCCTAGCCAGGGGAAGGTTTTCCCCCCTCCTCTACCTGCCCCCAATGTGGCCCAGATCTTGCTTTCCATCGGCCCCTCTTTGGGGGGCTCTGAGTCACCCACAAATAAAATACAGTGGGGGGGACAGGTGACCCCGGTGTTCTACTCTAATGTGTTAGCTGGTGGCTTCCGCCTGGCACAGTGGGGTCCCAGGCAGCTCCTGGGAGCATCTAGAAGCCCCAGTCAATGAGTGAGGTGGGGCAGCTGCTCCACCCAACTTCCCACCCCCCAACCAAGCACCAGCGGAGCCTTGCCCCATTGGGCTGCCTTAGGGGGCCCTCTGCTGGCAGGACGGTGCTGCCAGGTTCCCCCCCCCCCCCCCCATTTGCTGTGGGACCCTGTGACCCGTGGGCAGCCCCAGCTGGGAATGAGGCAGCGACGTTGGATTTAAATACCCCACAGGTCTGCTGGGGGTCTTCTGCCAACGTGCTGGGGAAAGATCCCGCCAGAGCAGGCAGCCCCCCTGCTCCATCCTTTCTCTGCATGCCCAGCGGTCCCACCCATAATCGGGGCTCTGCTGTGTCTCACCCGTAATCGGGGCCCTGCTGTGCACAGAGGAAGGGCCCTGCCTGGCCCACCCAGCTCACGGTGCAGCAGACAGGATGGAGTGGGGGACAGGGAGCGGGGAGGTTGATGCCTGGAGAGATGAAGGGGCCGGACCTCCCCATGCGTCCAGGTGCTGGGGGTCAGGGCTGAAAAGCGGCCCCTGGGTGCAGGGGCCGAGCACTTGGGATACTGGCTCTAAGCAGCCCCAGGGCCATCCGTGCCCAAGGTTGGAAGTGAAGCCAGGACTCTACCCGCAAGACCCCCCGCAGCAGGCACAAGATTGAGTCTGCAGGGAAAAGACCCAACTCTGGATCTCCGGGGGTGGAGGGAGCTTTGCCCAATTCATGCTCCAGGATTTCAGCCAGTCTCAGGGGTTCAGAGGAGACCGGCGTTACCCCATGTCTGCACCTGGAAGGGTTTTTTTTTGCATCTTCCCCTGGTGTCTGGTGCTGGACGTGGTTGGAAACAGGATACAGGTCTGGGTGGCACCGGAGAATGGGACTACCCAGGTGCTTCAAACTCAGCCTCCGTGAGGCGAAGCTAAACCTGTTCTGGGCATTATAGCACCGATGAGCCCGAGTTATGGACCTGGCCCCAACTGCGCTAGGCGCTGCACAAAACAAGGGCTAACAACCTGAGCCTCAGCCAAGAGCCCTCGGCTGGACACAGAGAGACGGTCGGGGCCGTGCAAGGAACCACTGGGCCAGCACGTGGCAGCTGCCTTCCCCCCGTCAAAGTTTCCTGGGCATCCTGGCAGAGCAGGTTTTTAAAGGGGACCAGGAGGAGGCAGCTTTGTGGGTGTTCGGGGGGGGCTCCTCCTGTGCCCAGCTAGTTCCCAGAGCCCCCACGCCCTGGGGGACAGGACAGCGGCTGAGCTAAAGGCCAGGCGGGAGATCCAGGTTCATGTGCCCAGCCCTGCCGTAGCCCGGCTGCCAGTGCCCCCCTCACTGCCCGGGAGGCTAAAAGGGGACAATTTCTTCCTAGTTGTCTGTGTTCTGGGTCTGCAGGGAATTGGGCCAATGGCCTGGTGGGCCAGGCCTGTGGCTCCTGCCCGCTGCTGTAAGACACCAAACGGGTTGTGTTTCAGTAGCACCTGGGAGTCCCTGTCCCAGCCCAGGACCCCCACGCTAGGCGCTGGACAAACGCAACAGGCCCCAATGTGCTGCCCATCTATCCATGGGACACAAGATAACCATGGGAACCAGCTGCGGGAGAACCAAGGAACGAGACAAGATTTCTTGCCATGAGCTGAGTCTTGCTGTCCCACTGCGCTTCCAAACCAGCTGTGGAAGATGGCACCCATCACCCGGATAGCTCTTGTCCCAGAGCCCTGTGACCCACCGGGACCCGCCAACCAGTGTCAGGTCTGGGTCACCCACTGGCTCAAGTCGGCTGGGCTCTCCTCCTGGCCATGGGGTCAGCATAGTGGCCGCTGTGCACCCCCTCCGGCGGGCAACCCGGGTTTGGGGGTGGGTCAGAAAATGACTTGACCCCCTCGGCCCAGACCTAAAACAGGCCACAGCGGCTCTCTAATGCTTCCCCCTCCTGCCAGCATGCTGAGGGGGGCGCCGCTGCTTGGACGTGTGGGGCTAGGAACGTCTCGTTTGGGGTGACACTGATCAGAGGCAGGTGAAATGAACAGCCAGTCGCCCAGGGACAAAGTGCCAAGTTTATAGAGATTAGCCACTGAGCCAGCCAAGTTCTTCCGCACGTGCGTGAAAACGAGCGGACGTGGTGCATGGGCAGGGCATCCCGGCTTCCCTTTGCAGCCCCTTCCTGCTCCTCTTTGCCTCAGCTGTTTGGGATTTTTTTTTTGGGGGGGGCGATATTTTTGCACCTGCCAATGAAACCCTCCGGCCCGTTTGATCTCCTGCCAACGGTGCCGCCTGCAAGCAGGTACCAGAGCAAGGAGCAGAGCACCATTGTCACTAGCCAGACACTGGGTGGAACCTGGTCCGGGTTTGCACCGAGCGGGAAGGGCGGGGGCTTGGCACAAGCAGCAATGGGTCCCGCTCCCGTTTGGGGGGCTGCCCAGGCTTTGCCATGTGACCAGAGCCCCCCCTTTAAGAACAGACTAGAGAGCAGAGCAGCTCTGGGGGAGGTTCCCCAGGCCCCTGGCTCTGGGAGTCACTGTTCACACTGGTGCGACGTTTCAAACCCCATGGTTTGCACGGATGTGGTCGTATGGGGGTAGCTGTGTTGTGGCAAACTGACTCCAGCAGAGACAAGCCCGAATTCTCCTCCCGCTCCCCAATTTTTCCCAGGCCCTTTTAGCCGTAGATTCAGCCCAGCCCTGCGGTAGCCACAGTTCTGCTGAGCCGGGAAGTAACTGCTCAGAGCAGCCCATGGCTGGGCGCTGAGGCCTGGAGCCCCTGGGATGTGGGGCAGGGCAGGGGTTCTACTCAAAGGAGCAGGAGAAGAACTGGGGGGGAAGGGGGGTTGGCCAGTCCCCTTCCCTGCCCTGCGATCGCCCCACGGCCTGGCAACTCCAAACTGGTTCCCAGAGGAAAGAGCCTTATAAATCCAGCTGTCCCCCACCCCGCAAAAAGGGGATTCCGGGGAGTCCCACACTCTGCTCCCCCGCCCCGCAAAGAGGGGATTGCTTCCCCACTTCCGGGGAGCCCCACACTCTGCCTCCCTGTCTCCCAGCAGCTTTTCTGCCCCTCTCCCTGCAAAGCATATTCAGCACTGATTCCAGCAAACTCCCCACAGATTCAGAGATCTCCCCGCCCCCCTGCACCACTCCCAGCAAATCAAGACATGCGCCCCCCACTAAAGAAATGGCACGCCCCCCCCCACACCAGCTGTGCCCCCACCCCAGCAAATAGTACAGCTGTGCACCCCCTACCTGGATCAGTCCTGCCACCCCACATCATCTCACCCCCACACATCCAGATGTATCCCTGCCCTCCTCTACCACCCCCCAGCTAGACCTGACCCCTAACTCTGCACCCCTGCTTTAGCTCTACAGCCCCCCTAGCCCAGATGTGC